>VXAX01002463.1:1416006-1569879 GCA_013399835.1 Leptocoma aspasia
CCTTTCCCTCCCGGTCTCTCTGCATCCCTATGGCCTCCTTTGGATGCTCTCTAACAGCCCAGTCCCTTTTTTTATAGCGTGGTGCCTAAAACTACACACAGGGCCGAAGGTGAGACCATTGCAGAGCACAGCGGGACCATCCCCTCCTTTGCCCGGCCGTTCCCGGAGGCAGAAGATGCTTTTCCGCCGCCGGTTCTGCCCGGGCGCCGCCTGAGGAGTCCCGCAGCCCCGGCGGCCCTGCCCGGCCCCGCCATGGCGGCGGCGGCGGCGCTGCCCGGNTCGCCTTTTCCATCATCATTCCCGGGTGTGGGTGATGTGACAGGAGAAAGCGAGCTGGTGAAGGCGTGTTTTTCCCTTTGTCACCGACCTGGCTCTGTGAGGAGTTTGAGCACTCGCTGCAGTGCTGGGCCGGGCTCCCGACTCTATTTTAGGTTTTTGGCTTTGCCACGGAGCTGGTGTGATGTGACCCCAGCGGTCACTTCATCCCCATTCTCCCATCTACCTGTTGGTCTCTTTTTTTGTTTTGTTGATTTTTTCCCCTTTTTGTTTGTCTGGGGTTTTTTTTTTTTTTGGGGGGGGGGGGCACGGGGGCTAGAGGGGTATTTTATTAAAAAATTCCAGTAAAACAGATTCAGCACGTGAAGCAGTAACGATTAAATGAAGCTGAATCCAATCAAGCAGACTGTGTCAATTTGTGCTGACAGTGTATTCGTACCCGCGCTTGCATGTACATTATTTACTTCATATATTGGGGTACGTGTCCCTTGAAGGAGTTTATTCCTTTTCTAAAAAGTGCCTGTGGCTGTCTTTGTGCTTTAAAGATGTATTTGTATTTCAGTTTAAAAGCTGGTATGGATTTGCCACAGAATGTTCTTGATGATTCATAGATCAAAACTCAGCAAAGCCAGAATGATGAAATGTAGGATTTTTGTTGAAAAAGATTTATAATAAGAGTTGAATCTTGAGAATAATTTTTTAAAATTATGTCTAAATGAATGACTGAAAATACTGGATTTTTAAAATGTCTGTTTTCTGTGTTATAAGTATGAATTAGATGTAAAATATTAACAAATACTAAGCCTGAGAAAATGCTAGAAATCTTGTGGTGCTCTCCAAACTTTAGGAGGGGCACTTGTGTGGCTCTGGCTTTTTCCCCCTTTTTCTTTATATCAAATATTATTTAAAAGCTATTTTTGGTGCAAGAAGAACGTGTATTATTTTGTTTCCTGTCACATTTTGCCTTTGAAAAGGGCAGTGTAGAAACTACTCAGTCACTGGATGACGGGAATCAGGATAAATAATGGATTATTAGTGATGTAATTGTGATTATCTTTAAAGATGTGGAAAGTGAGGAAGTCAGCCAGTGATTCAGAATAGCTGCTGAGCGTGCCAGTTCTCTTTTTAACAAGATCCTAAAACTTTTTTAAGATAGAGGGAAAGTGAAATAGATACAATTTTTCCTTTGTAGACAACTTTGAAACAGTAAAGCTTACATTTTGGATCTTTGTGTCTGCTGATGACAAAGTCTGGTAAACTTGAAGCCTATAAACACTATTTAGATGTTAATTGTAACTTTGTGTCTCTTACGAACAGGACATACTTGCACCATTAATCATTGTTCTCGTGATCTGGTGTTAAGTTATCCTCAGGTTTGTGTGAAGGATCAGCAGCACAGCTAAGATATTTTGGCTGTCCTTGCTTCATTCTGTGGCTTCCCAGTTCATGTTTTTTGTGTATCAGTACAAGAGGAAGGGATGGGGGTTTGGTGGTGGTGGGAGAGCCATGAATGGATGCTCAGCTACAAGTGAGAGGCCAGACTGGAACAGTGCATGTGCTTGTCGTTTCCATCTTCTGATGTGTAGTGATTTGTGTTTTTAAATGTGGGGAGGGAGCTGGTCCCTTCCTCTCTAAGTCTAAGCCTCTCTTCCTTGCTTTTGGAAAATTTGAGAAGTTTTGTTTTTTAAACTTCAACAAAAAAGTGAACCCCTGTCCTTTTGGAGAAGAGGGCATGAGCTGCCTCTCAGGAAATGAGGTGTGGGGTGTTGTGTTTGAGCTGCTGCTCTTTGCCCGCTCCTCGGAGAGCTGCTGCCAGCCCTGGGCAGGGTCTCTGTGGGCTGGGGGGCAGCCTGGCTGGACACTCCTGTTCCTGCCTCCCAGGGCTGTGGCTGCGCTGGGGATGGACAGGAAGGGCTGAAGGCCCAGGTCCTCACAGGGTGCTCTCCTGTGTTTAAGGCTCTGCTTATTTCAGGGGCTGCTCCATTCCTGTAGGTTGCCCTTTAAGCTCTGAATGTAAGGCATTGTTAATCCAGCACAGTACCAAGTGAAAAAGTTGCTCATGGAAAAGTCACATGCCCAACAAACAGCTCTGCTGGCAGGGAGCTGATAAGCCCTGGACGCAGGCGACACGCAGCCGCTTTTCCAGAGTGTCCAGACAAAGCTTTGTCTGGCAGTGCCATGCTGGCATCCTACGGAACGTGCTCTGCTGTTTCCATGAAAGTGCTGTCAGTGCACTGGGCTTTTTCCTCTTGCTGGTTGTGAATCCTGCAGGATGTAACAGTGACAGGAGTCTCGCTGTGTGCTGAAATCACTGCAAGTGCATCTCTGTTCCTTATCCCTCCAGTGCAGGATGAGGGCCCTGAGGCACGGCATGGGCTGCTCAACACATCTCTTCTTTAGAGTGGTAGTTTTATAGAGTTACTTTAATCAGTTTGGCAGAGTTTAGGCAGTGATCCCGTGAATAAAGATGGAATGCCTGCCGAGCATTTCCAGTTCCCATTGTTATCACCGGAGCTCTGTGCTTGCTTCCTTGACAAGCACTCAAAATTCTGCTTTCATGAATTTTTAAAGTTTCAGTTCTGGAGAATCTAAAGTTGCAGAAGATGTACAGACCTATGGTACAAATTTCTCTGGTGATCAGACTTTTCCTTTTGGTTTTTATTGAAACTGTGAATAAATTAATCCAAATTGAAACTGAATTGTGGTCGAAAGGCCTTTGTGTAGTCTTGCAGTCTGCTGAAGTCCTAGAATGATCAGAGAACTTTGCTGCCTCATGATTCTAGTGTGAGATACAGCTGGTAACTCTGAGGTGTTGGTGAGACATTTGTGCTGCAGGACAGATGCAGATATGGATCCATCCAAGCACCATCACAGCCAACCAGGTGGTTTAGAAAGGAGGTTTATTTTTCCTGGAGTTTTTAGTGGAGAGTCGCTCCTTCTGCTTCAAATTTGGCTTCAGATTTAAAAAGAGAGCTAAGCAGTGCTTTCCCTCCTCCTCCCTACTCATGACCAGTAGAGAGGATTCAGAGGAACTACTGCAGAACAGTTATCTCCTGTTGTGTCTTTCTGCAGTGCAGATCCTTAATTTTTCAGAAGTGAGCTGGAAATCCTCCTTAGGAGTTCTGCACTTTAATCAGTTGTTTGTTCTTCTGGGACACTTAACACATAATTTCAAAAGGCTTCAGTAGATGTTTGTAGAAAGTAGTGTAAGCAACTCTAGGAATAATAACTTGGATTTCCTTCTGCTGTTGAAACATGTGCTCGTAGTCTGCAGTAGTTGCTTTATGACATGAAGTGTGTACATTCCTCCTGGCTTCTGTTCTACTTCTTGTGTGTTGGGATATTGTGGTAACCAAAAGCCTAATTTTGAAGTACATTTGAACACTAAACTTGTGTTTCAGGGTGAGTATGGAGAAGTGGAAAATAGGACTTTTTTTCCCCCCAGCTTGGTTTTTATTCAGTGGGATGGTCTAGAACAACCTTGTCATGTTGTTGCAAAAGGTTGTTGTTTATGGCTTCAGATGCCTGGTTTGTTAGTGTTCATCTGTTTCATTTCTTGGAATGTTTGCAGCTCCAGCAGATATCTTTGGGTTTTGGTACAGGACTTAATTAGTAAATGCATCAACCATCTCCAGAGCATCTGTGAGCTTACAAGTAGGGAAGGGAAAGGAGGGGAGATGGAGAAGGTAAGTGAAGGGTGGCTAAGGAGTCTGGATGAGGGGGTCAAGCCAGGTAATCAAGGTTGCAGAAGATTCTCAAAATTGGTGCCTGTAGTAAACAAATAATATATCTCTTCTCTGTGATATTTATTTTCCCTTCAAGACCTGTGGTGAAGATGGAGGATGTCCCAGTGCTGCTTTAGAAGCATCCTTCCCAATCCTTGTGCTGACTGCACAGGGGGCTGTAGTGAGCAGAGGTGCAGGGGGAGAGGGGTACCTGGTGTTTTAGCAGCAGCCTCTGCTTTCCCTGCAGCACCATGGCTGCAAAGCACGTGCAGGAGTCCCTTCCTGCATAGAGGGGAGGGGGATTTGCTTTGGGATTTTGAAATAACTCTCTGAGAAGGGGATTTGTGTCAAATCAGGGTAGAGAATTGTTCTTCGTAGTACCTTTGCATTGTGAAATAGTTCTCCTGTGGCTGTTGGTTATTTTGTTTATAAGAATAATGACAAGTTCAGTTCTGTTGCAATAAACTTACTTGAAGAGAGGACAGGATTGTATATTTAGACAGAAGGGTGTTGCTTCTGGTTGGAATGATTTAGTTATCTGCAGCCTTCCTCTGGTCTTGTTTGGCAGAAAGGGATGATGCTGACCAGTAATTGCTGTCTCGTTGAGAGAATCTTCTTAAGGTGCTTTTTCTGATGATGTCATTTTGTACAAGTCCCAAAACTTGCGTGGCCTATTTCTCGTGTTGTTTTTCTGTGTGGAGTTGCCTGAATCTGTTTTGTGTTGTGGAAGTTTGTGTAAGTACAGATGCCCCTCAAACTTCCAAGTTGTTCCTGAGAAATTCCAGATTCCTGACTATAAAACAAATTGTTTTTTCAGTTGTGTTCTGTTTTCTGTTCAGTTGTGTTCTGATTGTTTTTTCTTTTTCATTAATGTCTATAAATGTCTTGATTTAATGGAAATATAGAACAGGCTGATGATTATTCTATTAAAGAATCTTCAGTTAGGGAAATTTTGCTGTTCTTGTAGCAATATAAATACAATAGTTTATTAATAATGGCCTTCTCTGAATATTGCTCTGATTTAAAATATGACCACATTCTGGTCTCTTGGTTCTTTTATAGAAAGATATTACCAGAAAAGGTAAAATGCAACTTATATTTGTTGAATTTTAATTTGACTAATGGGAAAGGCATAGTTTTGGTAAGACTTGAACTTAAACGTTTGTCTCCTTGATGAGATTCTTGTATTTGCATTCCAAACCCGTGTTGATTCCTGCTTCTGATGGATTTGGCAGTCTTGTAATGTAGGGAGGAGTTCTGCATCTGATTCTGTAGAATTTTCTGCCTCTTCTGTTTGTTTTGTTTTTGTTTTCTTTTTTCATTTCATAGGGCATTTCTTTGACCTGGCTTCTCCAGCATTGTTTTTTTGGGTGTGTGCATATCTCAGCAGTGTCTAACTCTAAACATTGTTTAACAAAACCCCACACCTGCACACCTTTTGTCTACTTAGACAAAAGGACAGGAAGACAGCTTGATGACTAAAGGTAACAGTCCTTCTTTCTTAGTTGTCATTGGTTTTGATTTTTTAGAATTTTATTTACATATTGTAAAAAAGTAGAGGAGCTTCTGCCCAAATTGACTGAAGCAGCTATGAAAACCAGTTGAAAAAGCCAAGTATGTGATCACGGTGTGTCATCAGTGAAAAAGAAAGGAAGAGATGCCTGTCCTGCTGGGAACAGCAAAGAGCTTTTCATGAACAGAGGGCAATCATCAGTTTGAGTTGGAGTTTGGGAACCTTTGTATTAAACTGTAGGATTCCTTGCATCAACCTTAGCTAATTGATATTTAGATACATATCTACGGTCAGTGGATGAAAAAAAAAGACAGTTTTGTATTTGTTTGTATTTAGTTCTTTGGCTAAACAGGTACAAGTGAGACTGTTGATGCCATAACTAATTGAACTAACTCTACTTGAGTACAATCTACAAAGGTTTTACTATAAACAAAGAATGAAAAGTTGGAAGTACTTCCACTTCTGTGAATTAGCTGTGAAGCTTTTTATTGACACACACTTCCCCCAAGTTACTGGGTTGAGTCAACATCAAATAATTTTAATTCTGTATTGGGATTTCAATTCCATATTGTACCAGTCGTTAAGTTTAAAATTTTTTTGTGTTTATCAGGTTTCTGCACTGAAAGGATGCCCTGAATGCAGATCAGTTTAGTGTCTTCCATGAAGTGAAAAGGAAGTTGGCACTGGGTAGCAGGACTTGAATGTAGAGAGGAGAGAGAGCAGAAAGGCAGCAACTAAAACTTTTCTTACATGAGTGCCTTAAGGTTTGTAGATGCAGGTGGGAAAACACAGCGTGTGTGTGGATGGAGATGGGAGCTGGAAGCTCTGTGGTCTGACACTAATCCCATGTGACAGCCATCATTTCACTGCAGCAGCAGCACCTCTCTCCTCCCTGCAGGATACTTGTTTCAGAGGTGCCATCTTTTGCTAATGGTGAGTGTTGCAGCAGACTTGTCTTTTGGTGGACTTCTTTGGAAATTCAAACTCTACTTTGGGTCTATTTATTTCTCTTTTTTTGTGTGATTTTTGAGAATGCTGAAAGCTATATCCAGTGAAAATGTAAAACAAGCCCCAGTTTTGCAGTCAAGCTCAGGAGGTCATTAGCCTTGATTAAAAATGATCCTGTTTTTTTTCAAGTTGGGTTCAGTGCTGGCTCAAACTTGAATGAGTTCCTTTTGCAGTTGAGATCAAGTTGTTATCTTAAAAATATTTGTTTTGTGTCTGTTACAAGTGCTTGTAATGCAGTGATGGAGTTTCTGTGCCTTTTCTGTGCTGCTCCTGTATCTGCCCTCAGCTGACAGCAGCCGTGGGTTGGTTGCTTTGGATGAAGCCTGGCTGACCCAAAGCTGGGTGGGAGTGCTCAGTCTAAGAGCCTACTTTATTCACTCTTTTGGTTCTTCCTCCCTCCCAGCTTTTCACTGGCTGTTCCTTTTGCCTCAGTGGATTTGTCTGTGACATGGAATAAAGTGTCAAGGAGGTGTTCTGACCTCCTTGAAGTGTCCTCCCTGACCTGCTTTTACTTGGGAAGGAACAAAGTCACTGGATTCTACATGAGCACAAGGCTTGCTTAGGTGCCTTCTGGCTGAGTTGTTCTGAGAATTATTCGCTTGTTCTAACTGTCCATTTAATTATTTAACTTCGTTCTAATCCCTCTTACTGTTTTGACTCTTTATTTCCTCCCCCCCATTAATAATTTCCTGGAATGCCTGGTTTCCCCAGCATAACATCAGATGACTTGGCAGCTTAATGCTGGGAAGTGTGTGTTGCTGACAGAGGGGACTTTAGGGCAGTTTAAAGGGAGGAAGCTTAGGACATGTTTTTATGTTCTGATTGGTACAACTCACCTGTTTGACAGATGGATGAGGCATTTGATGTGCTTTTAAATGTTAAGGACCACTTTCCTTGTTTCACAGCAAGGACGTGAGGGCCATGTGCTGTGCTACAGTGCTAATGCACACTGAGGGCCAGGCATCAATGGCTTTATTCATCCTGTTCTCTCTCTGGTATGTGTTTCCACCTCATACCAGTGGGTGTATCACTTGATATCGTTTCAGGTACTCTGATTAGCTGGTTTAGCTGAAGGGCAGACATTTCCTTCTCACTCTGGCAGAGTGCAATCATTAAATTCTCTTGGAATTGGTACCATCTGTGTATTGCAAGGTTATAGAAGCTTAGCTATAAAGTGAAACCTGAGGTAGTGCTTGACTCTCAAGGGGATCAAGATCATAACCAAGCAGAAAAAAAAAATTGTAATGAGCACCTGAAGTCTGATGCAAGCTGTGAGCTCTGTGCTAAAGACAACGAGTATCATGGAGGTTTGCTTTCAAATAAGGGTTTGCCATATTGAATGGTGTCAAGCCAGATGCCATGCCAGAAATCCTTTATTCACGTTAAGAAATAAAACCATTATTCTTCAAGGACTCCTGTGCTACATAAAAGAGTGTTGTTCCGATTTCTGAATGCTTCTTTGCACTATGTGTGAGCAATTGCTAAACTTCCTCCATACTGGCAGGAAATGGAGCTTTCCTCACTTTGTTTTGCGAGATCTTACCCACCTTATGTAGAACAAAACTGAGTTGGAAAACAATTGTGTATGGTACTGCCAGTGTATTTTATTCAAAAGCTGCAAAGTTTTCTAGTACTTAGTTTGTTTCCATCTCTCATAACCCTTCACATTGCACAGCACACTGACCCTGGATGAGGGACCTTTAAAAATGTCTTGTGTTGAGTATCACGAAGGTAAGCTTTGGCTGAAGTGCTGGGCAGTGTGGTGGGCATGCTTTCACTGAGTTCTACCATTTCTCAGAAGGATGAGCTCTCCCTGTCACTGTCTCTTCTGAGATGTGAAGATAACACTTCTTTGTCCATTTTTCTCCTTGCCAGAAATTGCATTTTCTGAAGGGGGGTGGAGTTCCTTTTGGGACTTAAAAAGTTGCTTCTCAGGGTCTTGTTCTCTACCAGTCAGTCTTGCGTATGTGAGCACAAGTTGGGAATCAACGAGATGAGAATCTTTTCCAGTTGTGGAAGGAGATGTCAGAGTAGCGCTTTGCCTCCAGACAAAAGCAGTTAATGTGTGCTGCTTAGAATAATAATAGAGTAATAACAAATGACGTGAACCTGCTTATTTGGAAAAGGAGAAGCTGATGTTTCCCAGGCTTTGTGTTTGGACAGGCTGATTCTTTGTATTTTTGTACAGAAATTTATTTTAAACCCGCGTGAGCAGAGGTGGTAAGAGCAGAGGGAAAATACACATCTTTCTGTATATCTAAGCAACTTTACCAGCAGTTGAGCTAATTTTATTTTTTCCTATTTCTTTCACTACCACCAACTCTTATCTAGATTTTTGTTACTAATGTAGCAAGAGACCTGAAAAAAATCTCCAGGATGCAAACGAGGTTGTTCCCTGAAGGGGAATATCAAGATTATAGATTTGCCCCAGTTGTGTTTAACTTCTAAAAGCTCTCCAGTTCAGGAGGCCTGCATTTTATGACAGTGAGGTCATAGAATAAGGTCAATATCAAACACCAAGCTGTAAAGAAACAAATGTAGGCTTTTATCCTGGTTTCATAATGCTGCCGCCTAATCCAAAGTACCTGGGTTGATGCCAGTCATATTTTGGCTGAGCTACCAAGGATTACTTTATTTTTTGGATTTTATTGAGTAAGATTAATATAATAGCTGTAGTAACTGCTCCGGAGAATAAAAATTCTTACAGGTAAGCTTTTGGGGACTAAGCCCAGGACGCACAAGGACAAGAGCTGTGTGTGTACACATCCCGCTGGTTCTGTGATGCCACCGATTGTCAGCATTGTCACAGCTCCTCCCACAGCTCCCTCTCTCCTTATTGGCAATCCTTAACTTGGTTCTGCTCTAACCAGAACAATTGTTTGGTGATGGGGTGCTAAAGACGTGTTTGCCTTTCCTGGTGGGGCTGTGAACTGCAGGCTGCGGGCTCCTAAGGCTGTGGCTTGGGATCGAGATGGAACCAGAAGTGTTCCGGAGGAGCATCTCCGGCCCAGCGCTGGTCCATGTGTTTTCAGACACCGAAGCTTTGGTATCCTTATTGCTAGTGTTTGTTTTCAGCTTTCCATAACAATTGGAAATGGTTGTTGTTGTAGCCCTAGTATGGTCCTGGAGCCACTAAGAACATTGTTATCTGCCATCAAGCTGCTCTCCTCTCATGTGAGAGTTGTCCTTAAATTCCTTATTTGAGAGTAAGAGCAGTCGTGTGTGGTGTTCTTATGGGTTGGTTAGTTTTAGTCTTTTGTCACTAAATGGAGACTGAACATATGCAGGGATTAAAAAAATTGTAGAGAATTCTTCCTTTGAATTTGTTATTTTTCTAACTTATCTTACATCAAAAGATATGAAGCCTTTTAATGTTTTATGTGTTACATTTGCCTACATCCATGCACCATTTCTTATTTTCCCTTCTGCTTGCAGCCTGCTTTTTTCATCTTTTTGTCTCTCTGGGACTTATCCAGCTAACTAAATACCCTGATGGAAGTGGTGCTAGGTGCCTCTGTAAGCCCTTCCACTGGCTGTGGAGAAGGAAATGTAGGGAGCATTAGGATTTAGTTGATCTGATTCTCAAAGTGCTAAGGAGTAGTGACAACCTCTTCAGAGATCTGTTCCCTTTGGAATTTGGGCCGTTCTCGTGCGTGGAGATAAGTGTGGTATATATTTGGTGTTCAATCTGTAAATATAAAAAAAATTGAAGGCATTTTAAGATAACTGACAAAAAACCTCATGGCAACAACCACCCACAATATTTCCAAGTAAAGAATCAGCCAAGTGAATCAGAAATGCATTAGCATGAAAAATGTGGGCCAATATTTTTGGTGGTGATACTTCTGAAGCAGTTGGCATCTGTGACATCTGATGGGTTAACCTTGGTGCTGTGGAACCGGTATTGAAATGCATAAAGGGATGTATCTAGCTGGAAACTTGCCTCAAAATAGGAAAGAAGTGTTTTGATGGTTTCTTTGAGGTTTGGTTTTGGCATGGGTTTTTGTTTGTTTGTCGGTGGTTTTGTTTTTTTATTTCTTCTAATCATCTAATAGTCTTACTAAAATGTAGTGTGGGCTGGCTGGTTTGAGTGCATCTGTGAAGTTTTGTTTGAACAGTGCTGTGCTTTCTTTTGACATCTTTAGGCCAGCAACACGTTCTTCTTTTGCCATATGTAATTTTGGTCATTTTGCCAAATCAGAAATGACTTTCTGATGAACAAATACTGTGCTGAGTCCTGTGAGAGCAAATTGGGTTTTCCAGAGCACTGGTTGGAATCTTGGCTGGGAACTGATTAAATGATAAATATCTACACTAGCCTTGCAAGATTACAGGAGCATGTTTCTGAATGGATTAGAAGTGATAATCAGATCACTCCATCAACGATCCACTTACTTATGAATAATTAAAGCAGGAGATCCAAATGATTGAAACACTGTAAGAGTAACACAGTGCACACAGAGCTACAGGCTCATCAGGCCTGGGCTCTGTTACCCGTGTGTAGTGCATAATGAGAGAGAGAGAGGAGGTGTCACCAGGAATCTTGTCAGATCCAGGTGACTGTAATTACCACTCTGGTGGTGTCTTGTTTGCTGGTGGGATACTAGTCTTGCAGGACAAATCAAATTAACAGCAAAGAATCCTTTTATGTGACAGTGTTTTCCAGATGTGGGTGAATGATGAGATTTATGGTGATGTGAGTCTTTATAGGTCTGGAAGGGGCCTTGTCTGGGTTTCAGTGGCAATGTCTGAACCTGGTTCTAGTTTTGTTATTGTTTTGGATTGCACATTGTCTTTAGTTTTGCTTGTTTCCTCTTTCTCCATGTTAGTAATTAAGGATATCTGCAGCTCTCTCTCTCAGCCTGCGCAGAAACAGATTTCAGCTCTAAAATGTGGAATAGATCTGGTGCTGTCATGCTATGTGAAGTTTTTTAATGGCAAATAATTTGGAAGGGAAAAAACTTGGATTCCATAAACCCGAAGTGCAGCTGGGACATTTTGTCTGCATTGTCCTTGTCAGGGAATCTGAGTGTACTTCTGTGGTAGTGCTTTAAGTGGAATGTAATCCTTTTTGGTGTGTCTTGGGAAGGCCCAAATGGAGACAGACTGGCTAAGAGATAACTCTGGAAAAGGAGCTGTTTGTCTCCACCTTCTGTGGTGCCCAGTTGTTGGAATCCCCATTGTACCTGAGTAGGCTGAACTACATCAGTGGAAGTAAATATCTCTAGGATCAGATTTTTAGGCAGACCAGAGGCAGGGCTGTGTGTTGCCTTTTAAGGTTCCTTAACACTGTGCCAGGCTTTGATTTTAATATGTAAAGTCTCAAGATTTTTGAATTGTTACAAAACTGATAACAGTTGTAAAAATTACAAAACATTAGTGAATTTTTCTATGGTTTTAAGGAAGAATATTTGGAAACCTGCTATATTTGTTCCTGTATTATGTATTTACTCTGCAGAAGTTTATAAGTAGCAGGGTTTAGTTTAGTGTTAAGTTCAGCTGTGTAGCTGCTGCTGGTACTGGTAAGTGTCTCCTTAATAATTTGTAATGCTCTGCTGATATTGTAAGTGCAGTGGGCCTTGTGTCTCTTTTGGGGAGCTTTGGTGCACAAATGCCAGGCTGGGGGTGTTTGAGCTTTCCCAGATTTTCAGAGCAGTGCTGTAAGCGAAGGGAGCATTTCCCTGTGCACTTGGTGACTGGAAATGCAGAGTGGCTGCCTCGTTAAACTGATGGCAGAGCTGGCAGCAGACATTGCTGTGTTTGATTTCAGCTGGTCTATTTGATTTCAAGTTGAGTGAAATAACCATCTAAAATGTACTTTCCTGGTTTTTTTCTTTTTCCTTAATTTCTCTGAGAGGTAGATTGGGGAATCAGACAATTGTGGTGTTCATAAATGCTAATGAAACCCTCTTCTTTCCTATTTTCCTCCAGCGCTGTGTGGTGCTGCGGTTTCTGAAGTCCCCCCCCAACCAGAATAAGGTAAGATTTAAACATGTCCTGTTGCTGAATGCCCTTGGGTAAACTAATAGCCAGTGTGAGGAGAAACAAGAAACCTGTGAAAGAGCTGTGACTGGCAGGAGTAAGAACAAATGGATGTTTTGAAATGTGCCTGTGTTTCAGGGGGTTTGGCAACAGGAGGAAATCTGAGGTTGTCTTATGTAACTGGGATGATGTGAGTGCTGATACCAAGAGCTCTGTGTGGGGCAGGGTGTGAGGCTGCCATGTGTCAGAGGGCAGAGCCTTCAGCTGTGGCACAGTGCAAATGCTTCATATCCACCTATGGGAGCACAGGGATGCTGAGGAAGGAAGGAGTTCTCCTGGCTGTAGCCAGGTGGGACAGAGCAGGAGCCGCACAGAGCTGCTTTCATGGTCAAGGTCTGCTGTTGACCACCTGTTCAGTAGCTAAAAAGCCGTGGAATCTGAACAAACACATGAAATGTTCACAGCATACCCTTTGTGAGTGAGTGATTTTAGTGTCCTGTCTGTTACAAAAAGAACACGGCAGGACACCATCTCCCACTTTCTTCCATGGTACAATAAGGTTTTTCTGCTCGAGAAGGAGCTGAAGCGAGTTACTTCAGATTTCTTTTAAGAGGGATAAAAAATTATCAAAAAGCAAAATTCCTCTTGCTCCACAGTGTTCCAAGGAAGAAAAATAAGAAAAGAGAACACAAGGTTCAAATTCTTTCATTTCCTCAACTTTGAGAGGAGTCTTTAGGGTGTGTTACCTGAGAGATAAAGGGAATGGCTTGAGTTACAGCAGCTCCTGAACCACAGCTTTGTGAGGCACAGTGACACATTGTTCTGATGAGGGAAATACAAAAAGCATTGGGGCTCTACTGAGAACTGGTGTGTGTGTGCTTAATTTTAGGAAAAAAAGAAACAAGGATGAATGTAAAGTAAACATCTAGAAAGGGCACTTTATTGCTTTAAATCAGGAAGATGAATGTGAAAAGCATTCAGTTTAACAAGGGACCAGGGAGAAGTTGCTAAAGTAGAGGAAGGCAAAATTAGTGAACACAGCAGAAGTATGAGTTATTTGATGGTCTTTCTGCTACTATTTAACTTGAGAAAAAGTCTGGTAAAACCAAAGTATGACTCAAGTCGATTTTTGAGCTGCTTATATTGGCAGGATTTCAAAAATGTATCTTGTGCTGCGGTAGTAGCCCAAGATAATAATGTTTAGTGTTAACAAGAACAGGGCCGAGTCCAGTGCACCACAAGAAAGGAAACAGTGCTTATCTCAAATTTTAGTATAGCAGGAGAGAGCTAGACCACAATTTTATGTAAAAAGTCAGTCCGTTGCAGTTTATTTAAGAAAACAGAACATTGGATAGCTGCCTCTTTTCTTTTTTAATTTTAAAGTTGTTTTTTTTAAGTTCAAAGAGATTGTTGTGTAGTAATCGTTTTTAAAAAATTGACCAAGTATGAGAGAGTCACAAAAGAAGGCAGAAAGTGACTTTTCAGTTACCCACCACAGCACTGAGGCTGGGCATACGCATTGCGGTGTTGCATTTTGAGGAGAGCTGGCTCCAGTGTTCTGCATTTGCCTTGCATTGGGAGTGTGTGGACTTTGTGATACACAGTTCCCTCTAAATGGAAGGTTTTGTAATTTGAATATATTTGCTTATTCTGGTGATTGATTTTTTAAAGGACCATTTTTTCTTGGAGCAGAACAGAATAAATATTTTATCATCAGATCAGTAAACAAATCCCGGAGAATCAGAGTTTTGGGATGAACTTGCACATAGCAACAATGACAGGGAAAATGTGGGGTTTTTTTTAGGAGTAATCTGTATTCCTGACTTAAGCAAAATGAGTTAGGTTCTGAAGTGTTCTGTGTCTGTGCATGACATCACAGGTCATCCAAGGTAAACAATGCTGAAGGAAGCAGTTCAACCAAATATTTTCTAGTAATACACACACTGAAATTCTGATGTGAACAAATAGGTCTCAGTCTCTTCTGCTTAACTCCTTTGGGACAGGTAAAGAAGTCTGGATGCTGCTTTGTATTTTTAATTATCTGTTTAATTATGAATTTGGGATTAGATAATCCAGTAGTTGAACAAGGTGGTATTATTGTGCATTGTAACCTTATTGTTATGATTGAAAAATACTCAATTATGTAACTGCGGGGCTTGCATTGCTTTAATAGAAGGTCAAGGTCAGGCCCCATTGAGTGCTTTTAATTGCATATTGCTATGTTAGTATATGATCTTCTTTGTGAAAGAATTAAAAAAAATATTGTATAAAGCCTATTTGAGTTTTGGTGAATGAGCTGGCAGTAATGATGGGTCCTTCAACAGCTTTTCATCTTAGTGGTTTTTGATGTAGAAAGGTGATGCTCAAGTAGCCTGTTAGTTGTTTTTTGTTTCATTTAGATAAATCAAATATACTTACTCTTAAAAGACGTTTTAAGCTTGATTTATAGTTTTATGGTTGTATTGATCTTTTTAACTGGTGAGTCTTTCCATGTAGTAAAAGTGGCAGCAGTAAATTTTTATTAAATGCTTATTTCTCAGTCTGAGAGTCTGTGTTAACCTCAACCAAACCAAACACAGACTTGTGGGTGCTGTGTACATCAGCAAACCAGGTCAGAACCATCTGTAAGTGGGAATTTACTGAGATTTCTGTTACTGATGAGATGATGTAATGTTCCTTCTCACTGTTCAGGATCTGTATAAGTTAAAGAAGGGGCTGTTGTCATTTGTGATTAGTGCTGATGTGGTCTTCCCTCCTTTCTTCTCTAGGCCACGTCACTGTCTGGGTGTTGTCCTGCTAGTATTTTATTTCCTCTTGCTCCTGTCTGTTTATATATTTTTTCTCCTGCTCTTGTTTTACCTCTTTGATTTGCTAACATGTACCCAAATGTTGCATTTTCTTTTCTTCCACTTAATCTTATTATGAGGTTTTAAGTGGGTTTTGGTGTGTGTGTGTTACAAAAGGACAGAGTAGCTTTGAGGTTCTCTATTGTAACAATAAAATACCTTGCAGAGAAGCAGAGTGTGCTGGAGTGCTGGGATGGGATAATATTGCTGTAAAGCTCCTTTGCTCCCTCCTGGAGGAGTGGGAGTCTCTCCAAGTCAGGCTGTGCAGTTGTCCCTGTGCTGCTTCCAGTACTCACAGAGCTTCCTTTCTAGCTTTTGGCATCTTGTCTCATAGAAAACCTTTCCTTATGAAATTACAGAATATCACATGAGAGTAAGATTTGTCACTATCTGGGGCAGGATTTGGGACAGATTCTGTACCTGTTCATGCCAGGGTTTGGAATATGTCTCAGTCTTTGCAGCTGTTCTCTTCCCAATCTCCATTATGTGTTTTGTAACACTTCAAGCCTCTTCTGCACTGCAGCTGTTGGGCACCTCTTTGGACTGCTGGAGTTCTCTGAGCTGTTTTAAGAATAATGGTTAGAGTAGGTCTTGTGCAGTCTCCTCTTCTTCCACCTTTGTCACTTTCTCTCTCCTTTTCCCCCTGAAACCGAAGAAGAATCATCTTTTCTCACCATTTTTCTGTTTGTCCCAGCCCCTGAGGCAGCAGTAGGGAAACAAATCTAGCACGTTTGATGTGTCTGTTTGACTTCAGTGTGCACTGTCCTGCCAAGCTCAGCAGTTATTTGTTAAATCACTGATGAGGATGTGTGTGTGTTCTGGAATGTTGTTATCATTATTATTGTTGTTATCATTATTAACTACATTTCTGTCTTCCAGACTCCAGAGGAAATACTACACCATCTGCAAAACATCGTAGACTTTGGAAAACATGTGATGAAGCAGTTCTTTGGGGAGAACTATGTTCACCATGGGGTAAATTATTTGTTTTTAAAATAAATGGCTTAGGCATTGAAAACACTGAAGCGTTTGGGGGAACACTGTGTGCCAGTGGAAGGAACTAACAGGGTTTGCAAGATACACACAAGAAGCATTTGGATGCAAACAGGGAGCCTGCTCTGTGCTGATGAGGTGATTGGATTGTACTCAGTGGTTTGGCTATTTCAAGCTGCTGATGAAAAGCGTGGTCATTTCTTTGCTCTGCCTAAGGCAAGAGGGGGGTGTGTGTGAGAGAGATTTTTAGACTAACTGCAAAACAAGGGGACAACCTAGTTCATATAAATTGTTGAGGTTTCTGTGCAGTCAGAGGCCACCTTTCCCCTTGTTCTGTTCTTCAGGGCAGCCAAATCTTGTTCACTGAACATCAGATAAGTGAAAAAGTTACAGCTTTACCTGGAACTTGAGTTACACAGTTCTGCCTTGGAAGGGTGGGATGTGAGACATGGGACTTTTTCATTTGTGGAAAGGACAAAATTATGCACGTTCCTTCACACACACATTAAACTTGCACTGAAAATGCTCTTTGTCATGCATTTATTTAAATTAGTCCTTGATTTTTAAAGAGGAGGAGGTGTTGCATGTGATTGCGGGTACAGGTGTTCACAGACAGTGAATCAGAGGGAGAAGCTGCTGACTGCATACTTCAGTGTACTTTGTGTAACCCACTGAACTTTGCTGTTCCATTTCAAGACTCCCAAACTGGGTATTAATTTTTGCATTAAAATGTTTTCTTTTTTTTTTTCTTTTTTTTTTTTGCCCAATAGGAAATTATTCAATTGCCTTTAGACTTTGTAAGACAGCTCTGTTTGAAAATCCAGCCAGAGAGGCCAGGTAAGTGCCAGGGATGGGATTAGAAAGGGGCTTCTTCAAGCTATAAAACATTTTCCTTTGTTCTAAAGTAAAAAAAGCATCACACTACAGAATATAAGGAAACTTTTTTAATATTTAGACAATGATAAGTTGAAAATTTGTTGGGGAAAAAACGAGTTGTGTTCTGGAATTAAAAATAGTATGGCCAGAAACTCCTGCTTTAGTAAAACTTCTTGAAGATAAAAACAGTGTTAAATCAAAGTACTGTAGTCAAGTGCTTTGATGCCTTTGATCCAGGAAAGAAAAGGAATTAATTTAGTGAGCACAGGACACTCTATTGTTGATTTTTCCTCACCTGTTTGAGTAGCAGTTCCACAGTGCCAGGAACCAGTGAGGAAAGTTCATAGTGTCTAATAAAAGTTAAAAAGCAATGATACTCTGCTGGAAGTGAATGATAGAACTTAGTTTTATTTTTCAAAGTTAAACCTCGTGTGTCCACAGCTGTTGGGGATTGCAGTGTGGTTGTGGGGAAGTGTCCATGTGCTTCACAACAGTGACTCTTACTGTCCGTTTTTAAAGGGAATTTTTTTTAAACCTCAAGGATTTTTTTCAATGTTACCTTTCACATAAGCCTGTGTAACATGCAAAAGAGCTTCTCTAATACTTCAGATGACTGTGCCATTCTGATTTGGGAAGTGGCTTTCAGCTGTGAAGGTGTGAAGGATGCACTTTTGCTTAAATTTAGAAAAAGAAAACAAACCTCAACATTTTGTTGGAGACAGAAGGCTTCTTGCTCATCCTGGTGATGCAGTATGGCATGACAGGCTGGTGCCTGAGGCTTTGGTTTCTCAGATTAATTTTTTCTGTTGCAATATTTTTTTCAGAGTTGGCATTTTTCTTAGCAGTGGAAACTGTAACAGGAACGTGTGTTCTGTGTGTCTGTTCAGTAACAGGTACTTGAAAATCTGGGGGTGTGTGCTCTTGTTAACTTTGAGCTACAGTCTCACAGACCTTTCTGTGTCCCAAAGGATGCACGTGGAGAGAGGTTATTCAAAGGATTTTTATGCAGAATGCCTCTTAAGTTTATGATATTCCTGCCAGTTTTCAGATCCTTTTGACTCAGCTAAGGGACGGTAGGTCATGCATAGTAAGCAAAGGGGAGATCACATCTTTGAATAAATACATTAATGAGTCACTTTACCTGTTGTTGGCCAATCCATTTCCTTGCTGTTTCAGGCCTCACCTTTCTTGGGATGAGCTGGGAGCTGGCCATTAACAGCAGCTCTTGGGACACTCCGTGTGCCTGGGACAGTTTTGAGGAAACTGAAACCAGGCGCTGATAATGGGGAGGGCGACTTTGTGCAAGTGCATAATAGGCTGGAGCTGATAAACCGCGTGTCCTGTCCTTCCACGCTCGTTCCCACGCCCCACCTGGTGAACGAGACTGCTCCAGAGTGAACAAACACCCCAGAGCTAATTTCCCTGTTGGTGTTGTTTGTCCCCCGCTGTCCCAGAGTGTCGCTGTGACAAGGACATGGACACGCTGAGCGGTTACGCGATGTGCCTTCCCAACCTGACGCGGCTGCAGACCTTCCGCTTCGCCGAGCACCGGCCCATCCTCTGCATCGAGATCAAGGTGTGCAGGGGGACAGAGCCTCAGGGCAAACGGGCTCGTTTGCATTCTTAACTACACACTGGCCCCAGCCGTTTCCAAGGAATGCAGCAGTGGGGGGAGGCAGAGCTCACTGCTTTCACTGTGACCCGTAGGAGGAAACAGCCCCCTCTCTCTTCCAATTCCCCATCTTTTCTGTAGGCCACAGCAGTTTTGCATGTCTTTATTTTTTAAAATAATAGGGAGTAATTCAGCTTTTAAGTGCTGGAATTTTTTGTAAGTTTTAAAAATTTTCCTTTAACTGGAAAGATTTGCATATTGTGTGCCTTTATAATTCTATAGAGAGAGACATTTGTATTTATGATCTTATTTTGTTTGTTTGTTTTAGCCAAAGTGTGGCTTCATTCCTTTTTCCAGCCATGTTTCACAGGAGATAAAGCACAAGGTGTGTCGTTACTGTATGCATCAGCACCTAAAGGTAATTATTAAGCCACCCTGCTTTCCTTTGGCTGTACTGTGCTTTATTTGCTGTTCCAGGCTTGCTTTCCTGTTGCAACTTGCTCAAATCTATGATATGACTAAAGCTGGTAGGAAGATACACAGCTGAGTCGCTGGGTGTGAATTTGTTTAGTGTGAGATGGAACAAGTTCTGTGGGAAGCTGGAAACAAACAAATACAGTATCAGCCTTTGGGGACTATGAATGCTGTGATTGGGTCAACTCTGATGTGGAACTTCCTTCCCAGATCAGCTCACCAAGTGCATTCTGTGACTTACAACAAACAGCACAGAACAGACACGGAGTTCATGGACTCAGTCATGGTCTGCTGGGACTCTGGAATTTAATGAGACTGTGACTCCCTGGGATTTAACATGGCCTTTCTCCCTTGTGAATGTGGTTTGAGTGACTCGAGTTAAAAATGACTGGGAACACCCACAGTGGTCATGAATTTTGTCTTCAAAGTGGTTTAAATGTCCTGACCTGTGAAGGCAGGATGTCAGTGCCACAGACCTGGCTGTTAAAATGGGAGAGCTGCTGTTCCGGGTAGAGTGGGTAACAGCAGTGCTCTGGATTTTCCACAGGTAGCCAACGGAAAATGGAAGCGACCAAGTAAATATTGCCCATTGGATCTCTTCTCAGGGTAAGGATTCTGTGGTTTTGCTCCCCTCTCCCCCCAAAAAAACCTGCATTACAGATTTCTTGCTTGGATTACTTTGCCTTTCACTGAGGTATTATGGATGGTCAATGCTGGCTTGTCTGGACCTTAACAGTGATTATATCTGGTGCTGTCTCCTCCTTTACACCTATCTCAGCAATCAGAGCTGCCCTTTGCAGCATAACATTGCACCTAGGAGTGCAATTGCACCTGTTTAGTGTACGCACAGGCACAGTTTGCTTTGCCTTTGCAATGACCTCAGTGTGAGTAATGTGCTCAGTGCATGTGCTCATGCCAGGTGTGAACAAAGGCTGTGATGAAACATTCTTGGCTTTGTTTTCCCTAGAAATAAACAAAGAATGCACTTTGCTTTGAAGAGCTTATTACAGGAGGCACAGAACAACTTGAAAATATTTAAGGTAAACTTTTTTTGCTTACTTTTTTCTGCTTGCCTTTTTTGCCTTTGATTTTAAGCAATTTGACTTGAGCATCTAAACAATCAAGATCTTTCTTCAAACCTACCTAATCAGACCATCACTGTTGGACCCCATCAAGAGAAGGAAATGGGAAAGTTCTTAGTTAGATTTCAGGTGAGGACAAAGACATAATAATTTACCAGAATTCACAGATTGAGAATATCCTGAGTTAGAAGGACCCATGGGGATTGTCAAAGTCCAACTCCTGGCCCTGCACAGGCACCCCAACAATCCCACCTTGTGGCTGAGAGCATTTTCCAAATGCTCCTGAAGCTCTGGTAGCCTTGGGGCCATGACCATTCCCTGGGGAATAAATTAGTGGGAAAGAATCACTGAGGAGCAATTAATAGAAAAGGACTCTTAAGGTGACCAAAGTTTTAAAACTTTATATATTGCTTCAGGAAGAAGAAAATTGAGAACTTGACATGTTGCTGCAAATACTTTGTTTTAGATTCCTGTTAGAGCACTGATGCAGGCCCAAGGCACAGCAGGCCTCACTGAGGAAGGAAAAAGTGGCATTCCATGAAAAGTATGAAGCAGTAACTGATGATTTGTGGAGATTTTCAGATTAATTCTAGGAAACAAGATTATTTCAATTTATTTCCAATATTAAATCAACAATTTGAATTACTTACACTTCTATGAGCTGCCCTCTTTTTGTATGAGTAGGCAGTTATCACACCTTTTCTGTCCCCTTTCACAGCCTTCCCTTTGCCAGTCTGGGCTGGTACAAATGGGTGTTTCACACAGTGCTTTTTCACTCCTGACATTATTCAGACAGGAGTGATAGGAAAATGTGCCAAGTATCATTCACCTGTATTGTTCTGATTCCTTACAGGTCATTAAGTTGGGAAAGTAGCACTTGATTTAAACAGTGGTTTTGGTTTTCATTCAGAGGTTGTTACCTGCAGGTTCTAATTAGACTTAAGAGGACAAATCTTTAAGAGATTGGGAATGTTGTGTGTCTGTATGCAGATTGTTAAGGTAATAACACTTTTCTATGCTTAAAATATTAGTCCTGATGCTCTGAACAGCTCCGTATGAATAATTTGACTTCCTGATGTGCCTAAAGACTTGTTTTTCTCCTTGTTGCAGAACGGGGAACTAATTTATGGCTGTAAGGATGACCAGGACTGTGTCTCTGACTGGAATGAACTTGCTCGTCACTTAAAACCTTTCTTTTTCCCTTGCAATGGGCTGGTCAGTGGCCCCCACTGCACAAGGACAATTGTTAAGGAATTAATCCACGTGATCACCATGGCGCTACTGAGTAGCACCGACACCTGCAGGGCAGGCGACATGAAGACAGTTCCCATTTCACAAGGGAGAAGCTACTGTGAAGCAAGTGCTTTTAATAAGGAGCTAGTAAGAAATGGTAAGGGATAATATTGTAAGAACTGTCCATAATTTACTGTTTGTGGAATCCCAGAATGGTGTGGGTTGGAAGGGATCTTTACAGGCCACCTAGTCCAGCCCCCTGCCATGGGCAGGAGCACTTTCCACCAGAGCAGATTTCTCAGAGCCTTGTCTGATGTAACAATTCAGATCTTTGTCACTTGGTTATAAATACTGATATGAGAATGGAAACAGGAATTCTGGTGGCATTTAAAAAAAGAGCTCTGAGCTGCGTAGCTGCCAGATAATTGTTGTTAATATAATGTGATGTTGTAGTGAGCACTTACAGCACTGTATCTAATGACAGGGGTAAGAATAAATTCAGGAGGAGGTAGAGGAGAAATGGAAGAAAATAGCAGTTTGAGCTGATAACAACCATAGGTATTCCAAATGAGTGGGGAATTTTTATGTTGTATGTGATGAAGTTGGGCTGCTTTGGTTGGTCTATTACAACACCTGTACTTTGCCTTTCTCTGCTCCTCCTGTCAGCCCTCACCAGGGCACAGCTCATGTTCTTTTCTTCAGCTGCTTTTCTCCTGGTAAAGAGAGGTCTGAATACCAAAGGGAAAAGGAATGCGAAGTGAGAGTTGGAAACCTATAAATTATGTTAATTCCTAAGTGCATAAGTTCTGTAAAGCTCTAATTATTCAAGATGCTGCCAGTTATCTTGATTACACAAACAGCACATTTCTTACTCTGCTTTTGAGGAAGACCTTTTTCACTGCCCATGGTTTGTTGTAGAGCTGGAGAAAGAGCTGTCTTAGAGAAATTTAGCAAATATGATTCTTGATACTGTATAAAAAAGACTCCAAAGCTGAAATGCTAAATTACTCTCTGTCAGCAGTTGATACTGCTCAAAGTGAATTTGTGGCTTCAAACTCAGATGAGAAATTTCTCTTGTGGACTCAAAATGACTAGATTGCAGTGGATGTGGGTGTGTTTTGGTGTTTGTTTTTTTAAGTAGATTGTAGAGTTGAATACCAGGTTTTATTCTGCAGTCCAAGATGAGCTGTTTAAATGTGCAGGTCAGCACATGCACCTTGCACTTTTGTTTGGAAATTGAAGTGTTTTAAGGTTTCCCCCTACCTGTGACTAGACTAAAAGTTTTTTCACTTTTAAACAAGCACATGTAATGGCAAATTGAAGCTAAGACTTGTGTCTGCCTTATTTTAAAATGCATTTTCTTCTAGGTAAACATAAGTTGGAAAGCTCTGGTTTACCGAGGGGTTGTCTCCTTTATAAAACCCTTCAGGCTCAGATGCTTGACATGCTGGATATTGAAGGACTCTATCCTTTGTACAGTAGAGTTGAACAGTACTTGGAAGAATTTCCTGAAGAGAGGTAAGCCTGATGGCTTTTCTTTCCAGTTCTGAGTAACCAGGACTGCAGGCAGGATTGGCTCTGTGCACACACTCTGTTATGTTGTACAACCTTCCTTCATGGCACTGCATATTCTGAATTTCTAACTGAACTTCCAGCTGATGTTGGTCACTTTGGCCTGAATTTTTAAGTAATGATTATGGAAAGTTCACAACAGGCTAAGAGAGGAGAACGCTCTCTCAGTGCTGGTGGTTGTGTATTTGCAGAAAGGTACAGTGAAATGGGTGGTTTCTCCTGTCCCTAAGTACCTGCAGAGCTGGGAATATGTGAAGGGATAATGATGTTCTGCAATGATGAATGCAAGCTGCTGTGGTTTTTTTTTTTCCTCAAATAAGGCTTATTAGTGTAATAGTAATTGCTCCAAGCAGCCTCCACTGGGCTGCTGTTCCTCTCCTGTGCTCACACGAGGGCACTCTGGCTTCACTCAGGAGCTGCTGCTGCTTGTGCAGAGCACTGGAAAATGTGTTCTTTGATCTGTGGGGGGTTTGTGTGGGACAGACTCCCCTGGGAGGGTTCAGTTTCTCAGCAAGGCCTCAGCTGTTCCAAGGGGGAAAGAAGGATCTCAGGACACCCCCCATTAGCACATGGTGCTGGAGCAGGGCCCTGTCAGATACGCCTTCGCCTCCAGTTTATACTTTTTATGTACAAAATAATATAATATACATATAAAAATAGACATCAAGATATTATTATATATTTCTTATATATGTATTTTCAGCAAGGCTTCTGGAGCTCCTGCAGACTGCTACAAATTTTGAAACTTACCCATTTTTTTGCAAAAACCCCGTAATTTTGCAGTGATACAGAGATGGCAATGGATTAAGAATGATTCATGTTTATAAAACCCCACACAACCCAGATCCTAAGCAGCAGCAAATCTGGAATGATTTGAGAATAACAAGGACTGTTGTAATGTTGGTTGGCAGTGGGTTAATACTTGGATATGTTTATCAGTGTTATTGTTGGGCTGTTCTAATCTGAGTGTCTGGGCTGCTGAGGAAAGACCACACTGAAAACCAGCACATCATTTTGCCTGTCTGTAAATCTTCTTTTAACATTTATTTAGAAGTACATTGCAGATAGATGGACCTTACAATGAAGCGTTTTATGAGAAGCTGCTGGACCTTTCCCTGGAAGATGATGGGACAGTGGCCTTTGCATTAACAAAGGTACTTCTCAACTTGTTGAGGTTGTTTGGTCTGTCAGTGTTAATTAACCTCTGTCTCACTGAAAGGGCTGGGTAGTGGATGCAGGCAGCACTGCTGCTTGTTGGGGTCTGTGCAGTTGAAGTTCTTCTTTGTGTCAGGGTGCATCTTTATAGCAGAAGCAGTTAAAGACAAGCTTGTAGCCACAGTTCCTGAGAGAAAAATAAAACTGTTTATTTGCTTTCTAGACTGAGGAAGCATTTGCAGGAACTGGTGCTGTTTGGCCTTTAGGAATATGATCTGTAGGAAATAAACGTGATTCTTACACAGGATGCTGCAAAAGCACCTGCTCCTGCCAACCTTCTGTTACAGAGAGAATTTCCAGCTCTTAAAGTGCCACCATACCCATACAGAGAGTGCAGGGCTGCTTTTTGTAAGGAACAGGATGCTTTACTCAGGTAAACATCAATCTAAGAGAAAACCTGTGTTGTTTTCTGTTGTGCAGGTGCAGCAGTACAGAATAGCAATGACTGCTAAAGACTGCTCCATCATGATTGCCCTTTCCCCCTGCCTGCAAGATGAATGGTAAGAGCTGCCTGTACCTGCTTTGGAATGGCTCCAGTTGTTTAGAAGTTGGGATGTTTGTACTGTTTGGGCAATTCAATCACTTAAAAGTGTGGGATGTGGCAGGGGGGTGGTGTGTCCAAATATTTGGCTGTGAGCATTTTAGTATAGTTCTGATTTAAGACATTTATGACCAATGTCTCTTTCTAAAGAGTTTTAAGTTGATCAAAAGGATTAAAGTTTTATATTTATTCTCTTCTTAAAATTTGAATTGACTGTTCATAGTAGCTCTGGATGGTTTTAACTAGGTACAGTTTTTCTGCCTTGGTGTTCTCATAGGAGAGAATTTTCAAGCTGAGTTGCCTTTAATGGCTTAGTTAGAATAAAACCAAGGCAATAATCAAGAGGTGACAGCTTTGGCTGTCAGGCAGGAGGCTTTGCCACAATATTATCCCTTTTGGTTTGTGTCAGCAGTGCCAATCTATTCTTCTGCAGGGGGCTTTGCTTCACCAGAGCCCTTTTATTTTTAGAGAATGCTGTTTTCTGCATTTGTCCTGCAGTTCTCCAGTGAAGTGTTAGTGATGGACGTGACTTGTGCAATGGCTGACTTCAGAACTCCTCCATCCCTTAGCATGCTTGGACAGCATACTGAATGTTTTATTACCTTGAACTTAAGTAGGAGTTGCAGTCCCTTTTCTGCTTTTGCTGGTTCATAAGGCTGTTGCTTTGTATGCACCACCTAGAAACAGCTTAGATTTACTAAATACAGTAAGTAAGAGCAATGTTTGACTTCAGCTGTGTGGAAGCTGAAAGGAAAATGAAAAGAAGAGGTGCCAGCAAGGTCCCATCAGGACTGGTAAAGCTGGAGCTGTAGTTTTCTAAGTGCTGTATTAGCTGCAGTTTATTTTCTTGGGCTCCCACAAGAGTTCTAAGATAAACATTAGCGTCACTTCTGTAAAGGGACACATAAATTAAAAATACTGGTTTCAGTGACTCAGATGTGCAATGTGGTTTCATTTTCCAGCTCTGAGCAAAGACCTGTGGTACTGACATCCAAATCCAGATTCACCTTCTCTGTTTCTGTGCTGGACCTAGACCTGAAGCCCTATGAAAGCATCCCCCACCAGTACAAACTCGATGGTGAAATAGTCAACTATTACCTGAAAAACGTACAGGCCAAAGAGGACCCAGTTATGTCCAACCTCTTCAAGGAGAATGAAGACTGCACATTAGTTCTCCATAAAGTGTAACCATTCCCTTAAGGTTATTTTTATTCAGACACATGAGAAAATGAAAGATTATTGGAATACAGTTATGGTGATTTTTTTTTTCTTTTCTATTGTGTTCAGTGCATTTTTCAGCTGTGAATGTTTTTGCTTTATGAAATGATTTCTAATGGGTAATGCCTTCTCAGAGACCTGGGATAGCACTAAGCCACATGTTTGCTAGATAACCTTAATGAATGTATTTAATGTGACAGAACAGGTAATGTGCCATACCTTGGAACTAGAGGACAGATCAAATTAATATGAAAAGTCTACTTCTTTAGAATTGAAAGAGCACAGAATTAAAGGTTTCCTGAAGTATTGCACTAACATAGAAAGTCTAATTACTAACAGAATTACCTTGGATGGTGTGCTTTGAGTCTCCCTCGTCCCTACTAAAGGAGGGAATGCTCTGGCAAAACCTATACAACACTTCAGCATTAATCCACTGAAAATACAACCATGCAGTGGCTGATCTGTGGAACTGCCCTGGCACTGCAGAACATTAAAGTACTAATGCATGGATTAGGAACACCAGGCTGCCTTCAGAAGTTGTGTGATCACCTTGTATCTACCTAAAGCTTCTGAAACAAAGTGCAAAGGGTTAAGGTAAGCGACCTTGGCTTTTACATGATAGTTGGGCTTAACTCACCTGCCATGCTGGTTTTTATTGTCTCTGTACATTATATGCTGCTATTGGAGATGAAACCACAGCTTGGTCTTGCCTAATTTAAATTGAGCTATAAGAAGAATATGTTCTGAGTTTTACAGATCATTTCAGGTCTTTCAGATAGTGTCAAATGTTGGCACTATTACACTGATGCCCCACACTGCGTAGCATGAGCAGCTGCTTTCTGGCTCTTTTGCTTTAAATGACACAGGAAAGAGGTGACAGAATCCCATTTTCTTCCCAGCAGCTGCAGTGGGTCAGTCTTGTGCCAGGGTGAGCTTGTGTCAGTGCTGCAGATGAGCAGTGCTTTGTGCAGCTGAAGGCTGGGGAGGTGCTGCAGTAAAGCCATCCTTGGGATGGAACTGATGGGTATGTCCAAACCTGAGGGTACAGTGATAAAATCTGCAGCTCCTTTTCCCTCAAGGATTACACCCCCTGAATGGTGCAGAGATGCTCCTTCAGCCCCAGTGACCAGCTCTTACCTGGATACAGCCTGTGTTTACCAGTAATGGTGTTCAGGGTCATGTAGCTGAACTCCTAAAACCAGATTTCTGTTAGGACCTCAGTATAACCTTTGAATTGTTCCACTTTACCTGAAATTAAAAAATAGGACCCCCTGTACCTTGGCACAACTCAAGGAAGAAATGTGAAACACAGAGCCACCACTGTTGCTGTGCCAGAGACCTGAGCTGGCAGTGCTGGCATCCAGTGCCAGGAGCCCTTCTGGGGCAGGGCCTGAGATGTGAGACTACAACAGTGCAGGAATAACCCCTTCTTCCCAAAGAAAACCTGGAGGAACAGAGCTCCTTATAAATCCAGAAACCCTCCAGCTATTAGAAAGAGGAGGAAGGAAGGACCCTGCACAGCTGGGATGTTTCCAGGTTTTTATGCTGTAACTTTCATATGCAAACAGCAGTGCTGAGCAAACAGTTTTGTTTTCAGGCAAGGAGAAGGGAGCTAAAGATGAACTGAACTAAAGGTTACACAAAACCAGTTCAACCAGTTCCGTGTCAGTGGAGAAGTAGGAATGAATTTTGCCTGTCTACTGGATTCCAAACTTGAAATGAGCCTGCCTTATCTAACAAGACAGAGCTGCCATTCATCAAAACCCAATCTCTGGTATTACTCAGCTGTTGAGTCTGGCAGAAACCAGGCTCTGGTCTGCCAGTTTTTCCTAACCTTACCAGAACAGTGGGAGACCATTCCAGTGATCAAATAGTGGATTATTACATTTATGGGATTAGAAACATAGTGTTGCTTTAGTTCAGATTTCTCCACCTCTTTCGCCATTGCTGCATGGAGTGTGTGGTTGTGCTGCTGGCAGCTCTGGCCTTGGAAGGAAGGGCTCTTCCTATCACAGGAGAGCCCAGGGCTGGTGGGTTTGGGCTCTTGGTTCCAGGAACTGCTACTCCCCACCTGAGAAGTACCTGACAGTTAGGTTGGGGTGCAGTGCTAGTGCAGAGCAGGAACTCCTGGAAACACTGAGAGTTCCCAGATGGGCTCGTGGCACAGCTGATGGAAATGAAGGGAGAGGCAAGACATCCATCTGATCTATTTCTTCAGGGATGAATGTGTGAAAGGTGATGTGTTACCAGAATTTCCTCCTGGAAGTCAGAAATGCAGAGGAAGTGCTGCAGTGGGCAGGAGGTGACTGGCTCACCTGTTCCCAGGGGTGCCACGGGCCTCTCTGGGTTAGAGTAACGCTGTCTCAACACACATTGTGGAACAAAGTTACTTCATACAGTTACCTTTGGGTTTTTAGCATTGTATGTCTTTGAAATCTTCAAATTGTCTTCTTCCACCCTAATTTAATGAGAAAGCTGTTTAACTCTTTGTTCTAGGAGTCTCTTACTGTTCTTTTGTCATTTTAAAATCACTGTACTTTTACAGAGCTGTGAAATGGATTTTTATGGACTTGATTTTGACAGTGCATGATCTTTTAACAATTTCCAGGTATCTAGAAAATGTTAAGAAGATAAACCACTCTGGTACATTAATGATTCAGAAAGATAAATTTATAATGAAATCACTCTGTACATGTAACTATTTTATTTGGCATTTTTGTATTTAAATGGCTGTATTTATTTTCATGTCATGACAATTTATATATAACGTGCCATAATTGTACAGATAGCATGTTTTATGAGTATGGTTTCTAAATGGAAAATAACTTAATGTTTATATTCAATAAAATTACAGACTGTGTAACACAATATCTTAATTAAAACTACTTTTGAAATTGCTACCTGGTGTAAGTGATGTTGGGATTCATTTTTCTGAGCCCAGCACTTTGATCAGGTTCTCGATGGCCGCCTCGATCCCAAAGAGCCGGAGCGCGCTCCGGAAGCTGCCAGGGATGTTCTCCACACTCCTCATCCTCTGCTCCAGGACTGCAGGAGGAACAGAGCAGTGCAGGTTATTTTCCAAGAGTTGCAGCAGTGCTGCCAGCAGGTGGGTAAAGCAGGATGCCTGCAGGCAGACAGGGTTTGTGAGCCCTTGGAGATTACACAGGAGGTGAAGTGTGGCTGTGGGTTTGTGTGGCTGGGCTCTGGGAGCTGGAGTTCCATGGCCAAAACCAGGCCTGGCAGCTCAGGAACAGTCCCTGAAGTGACTGAGCTTACCTTGCTCTGGTACTTTGGGCAGCAGGTCCAGGACAGGTGTAGTGGTCCCTTCTTCATCAAGATGGATCTTCCAGACAATCATCAGTTCAAACCTGTACCAGGTGCACAGGAAAGGCAGTTCAGGTTAACCAGGTGCTGTCTTTGAGGTTCCTTCAAAGCAGAAAGCGCAGCAGTCACGAGGCTCAACCTCGTCCTCTGCGACAAAATTTACCTCATGCAACGAACCATCTCTGGATTCAGAAACCAGAAAATCATCAATCCAGTGACCAGGAAAGGTGCTGGCTACATCCAGATTTGCACAGTGCAGTAAGAGTGAGAGGAAAGCAAAGGAGAGCACTGAGTGTCCCCTGGCTCATGTAGTATCTGCACTCAGGATCAGGTGCTGAGAACAGGAAACTTGTTTCAGAAGTGTTTGCATAAATGGTGATGTGCTGGGTTTGGAATAAGGGCTACCTTGCTATTCATGGCCTTTTTAGACTAATGGCAGGTAGACATCTATCCAAGGCCTACATTCCTGCAGCTCTTTGCTTTTAATGAAAAAAAAGAAAACAAAAAGCTTAACAACATCGTTACTTCCTCAGGAATAGTGTTGGTGGTTGTGCAAGGCCAGTCATGATTCCCAGCTTTCACTGCACCATCCCAAGGGAATGGTGAGGCAGGAGCTGAGTCCAGAACACCATCCACAGCAGAGCTGCTGCTTTACAGCTCCCTTTGTTCCCTCCAGCCCTCACCTCCCTTACTGCAGGTAAGGCTTTCCTAATCCAAAGCTGGTCTGCACAGTGAGTCACTGTGAGGAGGAAGGTCTCTTTCTCAGTGCTGTTCAACCCATCATGACTCTAGGAGTTTCCTTCCAGTGTGATTTGTCAGCCTTTTGCCACTTCATTTTTACAAATCCTTTGGCAATTTCTGCACAGCTTGTTCTGGGATTTTGCAAACAAATTTCTATGCCAGTCTGTTTTCTACCAAGCCACCGAAATTTTATATTCCTGTGTTTCATGACTCTGGGTGAGAGGGGGAATGAGGGTAATATAATTGGCACCTGGCACCAAGGTGCCAGGAGGAGAAACTGTAAAATAAAGCAAGTTCTACCCTATCTGGGATAGTCTAAGAACAATTAATTCCTGCACCCCTGAGTTAAAGCATTTAGTTTTAAAGGGCAAGTTTGGCTGAATGAAGCAGCAGCATCTATTAGGGTTTGTTTGCTAGTTCTACACACAAACATAATGAAGGGAGCCGTGCCTTATTTCCATGTAAATTATAGCAAGTTAAAGCAAGGTGTAACAGGGGAAAGGAACGGTCTGATCCTGTCACAAAAGTTACTTTTCATGGCCCTTACAGAATTCCCGACAGTGATAGTTACACCAGCTTACATTTAACTGTAAGGACTTTTTTTCCCCTGCTGAAAATCCCAAATGTACTGGAACATCTCTCACGAGGAGGCCAAACAAATCCCATGTGCTTGGTAGGTAATAATTCCTTCATCTAACTGATTTCCTTCTAAAACAATGGAAAATATAGCCACAGTTGTTTTGTTTCCATGCACAGTAAATGCCCTTTTCTTTCTGTTCTTTGATGGCAAGGCACCAAGGCAATGGCAAGGAACTGGGCTTTGCTGGGATGGGACTGGGCTCCCTGCATCTCCTGCCACAGAAGGAACCCAGAGTTGCAGCACAAGGCTGCTGCCCTGCCTGTGCAATCCCTCACCTGTGTAAATACAGAAATGCATTTATTGGCTTACCCAGAAACTTTGGGGTTCCTCAGAATCATAAAATCTCCCAGCAGTCCTTCCGGAAGGGTCACGATGTCAGGATACTTGGCCTGGAACAAAAAGGTTCAATTGGTTCATAAAAATCACAGCAGATAAGGTGGTTCCTACCCAGTGCTCCCCAGCCACAGTGGATTGCACTAAGTTCAGAATAACAATAGTCACTCTCTGAAATTCTGACCTGCTGGTTTCTTTTTTTTAGAGATCCTTTCATAAAACCTAGGAAACCTTGAAAGAAAATTTTTATTTTAACTAAGTTTGTTAATTGGATCTAATAACACCTATTAATAACACCTATTAATAATACATCACCATATCACCCCCCTGCCTCTGTGAGTGAGGACACGTCACTGGTGCACTCTGGTTTGAGATGGACACCAAGATCCACACAAGGCTTTCAAAGAGTAATTAAGGCAATGAGATACCAAAATAACCAATGTTAGCAAAATATGGGACAACAGTAACATGATCAAACATAAAAATACTGGCTCCTATTACAATTCCATGTTTCTGGGAATTATTTGCAGTTACTACAACGAGCAAAGGTTGATGGTTGCTCCATTACTTTGTTAGTCCATCTGATGTGTTTGACGTGTCTTGTGAGAGCCTCAGGACTTCAGAGCTCTTTTAAAAGCACATAAAAGGAACTCGTAGCTCTGTATGGATCCTGCCAGGTTACCCAGAGAACAAGGGGATGCACAGGAACAGCATCCTGCAGGGATGTGCTGCTGGGAAAGGAAACAGAATGGAGCCACAGACTCCAGGGCTGTGCCCTGCTTGTCCTGCCTCGTGTGCTGGACACAAAGCTGTGTTCCAAACCTTGCAGTTTATAAAGTGTGAAAAGTCTCCCAGCCTGAATCATTCCACAGAGCTCCCAGCACAAGCAGCAAGTCTTATGGAAAGGAGCAGGAGAGCTCGGCTTTGAGCAGCACTGGAGAAAATGAGTTTGGTTTTATGGCATTATGCCTCATCTGGCAAAGCAAAATTGCTACCAGATGTGACCTTGCTCTGGTTTAGGAATTTCTGACAAACTGAAGGGGGGCTGTGCAGGATGCCAAATGACATACAACACATGGAATTTGCTCATTTTAATTTCTACCCAGTATCCAGTACTGTATTTACTGTGAAGATAACAACCATGATCCATCCTGGGAACACAGACACAGAAGGGAGGACGCTGAGCAGGGCAGTTGTGGTGTTAGAAGTGTGGCTGATCAAAGGTCACTCATCCGGCAGAGCAGAGATCCTCTCCCAGCTTTACTCCCTGTGGAATTATACCCCTCTGCTAACAAAACAAGTTTTCCAGGCTTTCCTCCTCAGTAACCCGTGCCTGATCTCCATTATGAGCCTCTCCTTGTCTGGTGTCAGAGGCCTGAGAGGATGGAGGATCCTTTAGCTCCAGGCTGTGGACACTGGAAATGCAGGATTAGCTCCTACCTGGAACTCAGCTTGTGCATCCCTCATTTACAAGGGTTCCCAAGTATCCCACAGCTAAACACTGTCACATTTCATCCACCCACACCCAGACATTTGGGAATCACCAGAGAAAATAGATCAGAGGAACCAGATAGGAGTTACAATTGCCTCAACACTGAAATGCTCCCAGGGCTGTCTCAGGAGTTCCTGTGCAGCTGCTGTGACTGACACGTTCCCCCCAAGATGGGGGGCGGGGTATTTATGTCCTGTGGAAGCCAGAGGCAACTCAAGGAAAGCCCAGTGTAGGATTTTCTGTGGAAAAGCTTCCCTGTACCTGGGAGAGGGAGCTCCAGTGAGTTCTGCACACAGCAAGGGCCGTTCTCTGCCTTCCCTCAGTGCTGCGGCTCTGGCAACCAACCTGAATGCTGTGAGAAGCCAATCCTGTGTGAAATTCACAGGATTTGGGATAAAATCCAGCTTTTCAGTGGGAAAGGTCATATTTTAGCTATCCACAAAACACACAAAAAGCCAAACCACAATACCTACATCCCTGTTTGCTGTAACCCAAGCCCTAGCAGTGGCTTGAGGCAGCCCCAGCCCAGATCCGTGCGAGGATCCCGGCTGCCATTCCCACCTTCCAGCAGCACCCAGTGGGAGCAGGAAGCAAAGCTACCACACCCAGGATCAAGCAGCAACCTTCAACAATGACAGTTCCAGGGATGAACTCTGGGAAATGCAGTGACACAATCTGCCTCTTATATTCCACACAGAAAATACAGGTTCTGAATCCCACTGTTAAAAATGTGGGGATCTAGCAGGTGACTGAACAACCAGGCACAGGGTGAGCATGGACAGATCCCCAATTCCAAACACTCTATGGGTACCACATTACCACCTCATCTTCTCTGCTGAGCAACTTTCCAAGTTTTCCTTGAGGAAAAGAAAAGCTGAGCAATAAAACTGGAGTAACAGAATGAGCCCAGCCTCTGAAAGGTCTCTTGGGAAAGTCAGGAACTCCTGAGGGATCTTGTAAACCAGACCCAAGGCAAGGGAAAGAGATCCCATCAAGGATGTGATAGCAGATGGGAAGGATCAGCTTCAACTGCATCAAGCAAAACCTGACTTTTATAAAGAAATATCTTTCCTCAGATGACTTTTAAATGTCAGCTTATGATCAAAACCAAAAGTCCAAGCTATTATTACTCCTAGACGGAAATTGTTTTTCCAGCTCCTTCAGGAGTCCAAGCAGGGAATCTTATGGGAACTTTTGTCTCAAACAGGAATAGTCTCAAACCACAAAGGGACTGTGGTGATGGAATGCACAGCTTTGCACTGCTCCCATGACAGATTTTACACACACACACGGAGCCATCCCAGGGAATAACACTTGTAGCAGTTATTTCTCAACAAAATATATTATTCTGCAGCTGTTTAAAGCTGCACTGCAATTTTCTGCACACGAAATCTCTGCTCAGGAAAACATTAGAAATGTGTTCAGCTTAAGAGCTGTAGCTACAAATGCAAAGCAAAATTGGCAAGGGATATGCCAGATAAAAGCAGATAAATTTGCTTCTGTCCCACTTAGCAAGAGAACACATGACTGCTCCCAGCTGGAACAACAGCTCTTTTTTACTGCTAGTTCTGAACTTGCTGTCCTGGAAGAAGGACGTATAGAAAGGGTTATGGGACCATGAGCTCCTCTATAGGGAGAAGCAATTTCTAAATCTGCCCACGAGGCTCTGTTTGGGCTCTGATTTGGGTGATTTTTCTGTACGGTTTGCTCAGCTAAGGCCACTGAAATCACACATGGTTGGGAGCACCAAGATCTCAAATCCCAACACTTACATAACACCAGTAATTTTTAAAATGAATTTCACTGAAGCAATAAAGGCATATTTAGAAAGTGGAAGTTTCTCATTTTGTGCAACTAAAGGAACTGTAACCAAGAACCCTTCAACTAAATTACACCCCATAGAAACATTGTATTTTCAGAATGGATTTATGAAGCTTCACCACTCACAATTAAATCTCAGAATAAACCCAGCTCCCATCTTCCCATCTTGAGGGAAAGCTTCTCAAGCAAACCAGTCCTGCTGGTGATCCCCATGATGCCAATCACCCAAACCTCTGGTGCCAGTGGAACCAAGGACGAGAAGAGCACAAGGTCAAAGTGGTTTTGTCTAAAATGGTAAAAGTGGTTTTTTTCCCCGTGGCAGTCCCAGCCCACCCCCATGCTCAGTCAGGCTCAGTCCTCTGCTTTTAAAATTAAAATCACAAGTGACATAACCAGCACACAAGTCTCACATTTTAGAAGAGGGAAGGAGAATTTTGGGAGCAGATTTGAGGGCCTATAAGAAAGTCTGACAATGGCAAGTAGTGACAGGAGAACAGGGAACTGCTTCCCACTGCCAGAGGGCAGGGATGGATGGGATATTGGGAAGGAATTGTTCCCTGTGAAGGTGGGCAGGCCCTGGCACAGGGTGCCCAGAGCAGCTGTGGCTGCCCCTGGATCCCTGGAAGTGCCCAAGGCTGGGTTGGATGGGGCTTGGAGCAACCTGGAATAGTGGGATGAGATAATCTTTAAAAGTCCCTTCCAACCCCAGCCATCCTGAGATTCTGTAAATAACAGTTTGAATGGCATCCTGGACAGGACAAATCTTTGCAAACATTTACCAGACTCTCTTCCAAGCTCAGGACATGCCTGGTTCCCTCCTGCAGCACGGACACAGCTGGTTGGTTACTTGGATAAAAAGTGCTCTGCACCCACCTGGTTTCAGAGCTGCCCTTCTCATCAGCCCAGATCTGTGACTTGAGTCATTGATCTCTTTGCTAAAATTCAATCTTGCAGCTACCTCTTGTAGATCAGCCAGTGCTGTGCACAAGTACCTGAAACCACTGACCACCAGCCCCAAATCCAGTGGCCTTTGCTCATTGCCAGCAAAATCCTTCTGCTTTCTTCTTTCTTTCCTTTTCTCTTCCCTTGATAACAGCTTCTCTTTTTTGGCCTCTGCTCTATTTCCATTGCTACTTATTTTCCTCCTTCCATATTTCCACAACATTATTATTTTTCGTGCTTGACTCAACCATGAGTCTACATGATTCAGTTTGTCACTATGCTCACAATGTGACCAATAACTTTCCATAATTTTTGTATTTTTCCTAATTGGATCTAGGCTGTAGGTCTACAGAAGAGCCAACCCAGCATAACCAAGGCCCGAGTACACAAAATTCTGTCTCATTTCCTTTCAATATCACTTTGTCATATGGCAACCATGTGTTTATCTGCAACTTAATTACAGCAGACTGGGAATAAATTAAAATACATACTGGAGGTTTATTTTTGTGAGGAAAAATAGAATTAAATGAACACGAAACCTCAGGAAGAACAGGAAGGGGTAGATCATAAACAGGGAACACAGAGGCTGCAGATGCTTTTTCTTCACTTTTTTCTTGCTGGGCAAGAGACAAATCTCTCCAGTATTCCTCTGAAAAATTGTCAAGGTAAAAGATCTCTACTAGTTTATGAACGTTTTAAGCCCTACATTTTTCTAGCTTAAAATTCTTGGGCTTTTTTGGCATTTTATTCAACTTTTAAAATACACTGTCTTGACACTGAGCTGGCAGTGGAGCCATCCCCTGGCACAGGGGTCAGCCCAGCTCCAAGGCCAGGGCACAGGATCTCATTGGGATGTTGTGGGACAGCACTGACACTGCCCCATGACATTTATTTTGGTGGAAATACCCAGAAAACCAGCAGAGCTCAGCTGTTCTGTTCTTCCTCCACAACTTCACTGACATCTTAGTTTTCATTCTATTGTATTTTGAGTCCCCTGCCCTCCCTCTGCAGCTAGGTATAATTAAATATTTCTTGATGATAAACTTTACAAACAGCACCATGTGGAAGTCAGCAGAGATGTCTAATTTAGCAAGAGATGATGAGCAGCCAAGGACAATACAGAGATGAAAAATTATGGAAGGAAAAAAAGATGTCATATTGCAGAGCAGCATGAAGCATCAACAATTTGTGAAGAAAAAATTGTGAGCCAAATTTTCAATAATCTGAAGGAAGTCAACTGCAGGAAAGGCATTTTTAGGAGAGAAATTAAGCCAAGTTTGTGTTTTCTTCCATTACAACAGAAGAAGATACCTCATAGATCTTTATTTTTTCTGTATAAAAGTTGCTGCAAGATTCTCTCTAAGCCTTTTTGATGTTTCAATAAATGGATCCAGAATTGCATAAAGCAACTTGGATTTTAAATACCACAGAAAAGTTGATTACCAAATGTGGCCCAACTTGCTTTTGTAGTTTACATTATCAAGCTCATCCAGACAGCACAATTTAAATAAAATCTAAATAAAAGCATCTGAATATAGTTAATGACTTGGCTCTAATGCTGTGTTAGTTTTTTCCTGAGTAGCAGATTAATTTAAAAAATAAACCATAGGATACAATGAAGAACATCTAGTTCATCTAAATTAGCTCAAGGTTAGACATTTACTTTTAAAAAAGTGGGATTAAAATAAATTTTTAGACAAGGTACTCAGCTATGTTCATCATTTACTGCTGTGGTTTTTTAATCTTTCTCGAAGGTCTGAAGAGTTATTTGCTTTTATGTGGGCAAATTTATCCTACCTGGTAAAGACAGGTATGTCCATAGACCCACCTGGAATATCCAAAATATCATTTTCATTTCTCACCAGGAGATCTGAATTGATTGAGAGGTCAATCTATCACTTAGAGCAAACTGTCCCACAGCAGAGGCTTTGGCCAAAATTGTCCCCTCTGCCTGTGCTGGCTGCCCTAAGGAGCAGCTGAGCCCTGACCTTCACTGCACGCCAGTCACAAAGGAGGAACCTGGGCTGGCACAAAACAACCCCAAAACCTCCTGTGGGACTTGCACTCCAACAAAGCTGTGCTCCAGTTTTAGCTCCAGCTGGATTTGGTATCAGTGATGCAGGACAAAGTCCACAGCACAACTCCTGAACGTGTGCAATAATCACTCACCCAGCCCCAGAAGGATCAGATTGTTCCTTAAACCTACACAGGTATGTCCATGTGCATCCTCCTTTCACAAACACCTCTGCAGTATTTCTATTACTCTTCCTGAGCTTTACAAAAAGGTTTAACACCTGCATTAGGTAAAAAGTGAAGCGTTACCTATAGATCTATATTTTCTATAAAACAAATACTGTAGATACACTGAAATCTTTCCCACAAGACATCCATCCTCTTTTAATGGTTCTACAAAGCATTACATTTTGGACAGGCTCCACAGAAATTTGCCACCCAGTAGCTTTCATTTATCTGGTTATTTACAATTATCAGCTGCTTATGTGAAAATAAATATTCACATGCAGTGCTGAAGTGCCTGTTGCTATCAACAAAAGCAGGAATGGGTCCAGCTGAAAAGCCCTTGAAAGCTCTAAACCCACTGAATTCTTTTCATGTGATACCCAAAAGTCCTTTAGATCTGGCTGTCAACAACACGACATTTCAGATTTCCAAACACATCCTTAGCACAAACAAGAGGGACACAGGAAATATTCTTGAGAAGACACAAACATCTGCAAGAAGAGATTCACCAATTTATAATTATTGTACATGTGAGAGTCTAAAGTTGTCAATCCATTGGTGAATAACAGGCTTGCAAACCATCCTCAGACTTTGATCTACTCAGTGACTTCCACAAGAAAGCTCCAAAACCTCCCCACAAAACCAAAACAGAAGCAAAAATAAGGAACACTGAAAACCTGTAGCACTGCATGTGTGCAAGCTTTGCTATACTTTTGACGAAATCTCTCACAAATTGCATTTTGACTCAAATATCTGTGTACTGGAGAATAGAAAAGTATTTAGGGCAGCAAGGAGAATTCTTTAGTGTGTCCAGGAGGAGAAATCACAGGCAGCTGCCAGGCAAAAACAACTCCTTATGTTCCACCTTATTTGGTTTATAAAGGCCAAAGTTGCACTGCCCAGGAATGCTGTGTGATGCGTGTGGATAAATATTTGTTTCATTGCTTAGGTACTGCAACAACACAAAGAGCACTCGCTGAAACGCCAACAGCAGCTGCCAGTGCATTTCATTCACTTTCAATGCAAACTTGAGGCATTTCATAATTTGAATTTCAATTGCTGGCCTTGCAGAAACATTTCAAAACTGTTGGTAACAATATGTTTTGTTCTGGTAGAAGCTCAGTTGAAAGGAAGGTAGTTAATACTAAAACTTTCTCTTTTTCCTTCTTTGATTTCCCAAGCAATCAGTTTGGTTCTCTTGTGTTTTTAAAGCTTGAAGGAAGTAAAGTGACCCAGACATTCCTGTGTGCAAAAGTGGTGAATGTTCAAAGTTTTCCTTGTGTACAAAGCAGGAGATTTGTCATAAAAGCTGTGGAATAATGCTTGCTGCAGCCTGGATCCTGGAACACCAACCTTTCCCAGCCCTCCACACAGATGGATCTGAGGAAGGAGCCCTCAACCCTCTCGAGTAAAAATAGTTCAAGAAAAAGAAAATTAGAGCAACAGACAAAAGGAAGATTTCCATTCCCAGAATTTAAACACGGAGTTACCCCCAGCTCATATAAAAAGATGAGGCTGTAGCACTCAGGCTCCATTCCTAAACCCAGGCTGAGTCCCACAGCAGGAACCATAAGGGATATACAGACAATCCCATGGAAAAACTCAAGAAGAAAGGCAAGCACCATGAAGTTATTTAAAATGGAGTTCTGGATTACTTCTATACTCATTTTTCCACTGTAGAAAGACCTCTGGATGACTCTTCCCAAATACACTGAGCTCTAACATCTGAGGCCTCCAGCATATTCTTCACCTTTGGCTTTTCCTATTTTCCCCCCTCCCTGTTTTGGACTCAGTTCCTGCATTAGCATTTCTTGCAGCTGCCCCTGCCAGTGCAGAAGTAGCACTGTCTAGACTAGGCACATATTTGTGCCTCCTAAAACCTCTTAATATAATTCCAATTGTAGCTGTACAGTTCCTAGACCTCTAAAATCACATTTCTGATCTCTAGCATATCCCTATGAATTCAGAATTATTGTCTAACAGTTCAATCCTTATTAACTCACAGGATCTTTCCTGCTAATTCCCATGAGACAAAAATACCATAACATTCAGTTACCAAAGTACTTGCTGTGAATGGACCTTACAAAACATCCCAACTTGCTGAAACAAAATCAGTTTATTCCACCTTGGACAATTCACGTTGTATAATAGAAGCAAAGGCCATGAAATACAGAAAAAGTAGCAAATAATCAAAGAAAAACAGAATATCCAGAGCTGGAAGGGACCCACAGGGATCAGTGATATCAAAGCCTGTGCAAGCATTTCCACAGGGATAGTCCAAGAGGGAAGCTGGGATTGTCAGGTACATGGGATGTGCTGATACAACAGGAATTAAAAGGGAACCCATCTCTGTCCCCAGCCCCAAACTTCTCCTTATCTTGTATCATGAAAACAAAACTCAGTGTTTCAGAACAATTCTACTTGTTCTCCAGTCATTTGATAATTCCTCCAGTTCCCAAAGGAAAGGGAACACACAGCATTTAATATGAAGAACAGAGAGAAATCATCATAAAAATTATTGGCAAAGTCTGCCTGATCCTGGGAAAAACCCAAACCACACCAATGTTCTCCTTCAACAAGACATGTTTATAAACCATACACAGAGCCATCCAGAAAAACAGAACCCTTTCAGAGGTCTTTTTTTGTTTTTAACATTTCCCTACTGGAAGATGATGCAGGGGGAACTGTGCTGGAGTGTATCAGGAGATACACAACCCCTGCTTGTTTGGAGTTGCCAAAGTTTGGCCACAAATGCCAAACTTTGTCAGTCAGATCATAAAGCAAATGATTAATCACTTAATGGGTGTTTTCGACTCGTAGTCAATTCTGAATTTTGTGCACTGTGGAATTCTAAATCTCTAGAAAGGTGACAATCAAAAATACAGACATGGTATTAACGGTTAAATTTAAAAATTAGATATCTGTACATACACACACACATTTATCCTGCTGTGCTGCCCCTTCAGACTCTCACTGGTAGCTGCAGAACTGCTGTACAAATAATTTTTGTCACTGTTCACTAATTCAAACAAACCATTTGATGCTACTGTTTGTAATGGGAAAAACGTGAATCAACAGGCAAAGATAACTAATTTTTAAATCTAAAAGGAAACCACAAGCAAACTTTGTTATTGTCCTCAAAGTGTCTTCTTGTCCCAGCTGCCAACAAATCCTTCCATTTTGTCCAAAACGCTTCAATATTTGTGTCCTCAGTTTACATCTCCTTCCTGAGACAGTCTCTCAGTGGAGAGGCATCCTGTTACTAATTCCTGCTTAAATTTAAAACCAAGGGGAAAACATCTGAGGCCCCAAACAACAGGGATATCAGCAGCCAGTCACAGGAACCCAACCCCATCTCCCTGTTGACATCTCAAACCACCAGTTTTATCTGTAAGATCAAGTTGAATTTTCACATGTCAGTTCTGATACAGTCTGACATGGAAAGAGTACACAAGAGAAGCTTGAAAAGAGATGCATTCACTTTTTAGAGAAGTACATAGTGTTTTATATGGAAATGGAAAATGCAACCAAGGATGACCAAGAAAATGGAAACCAGATGAAAAGAGCAAACAAATAGGGAAAGACCATGAGAATAATTACATACTCTTATTTTTTATAATTAATATATTTAAAATGCAGACTTTTATATATTTACATTTTTTCAGTATTTCTTATATATAAATGATATATTTCTAGATGTAGTTGTTTAAAACACAGAATTTTCTGTCTGTTCACTATAGCTCAATTTTTATTTAAGAGAAACTGTCCCTTTGCTCTGGTGGGATGTAGTTGCCTTTTGAAGAAATGGAACTAGGTATGAGAAGCAATGACATCAATGAAAACCCACAGGAGGTTTATGGCTCATGCTAGAAACTGAACAACTGCTGCAAAACACAATTATTTCAGAAAAAAGTTGGAAAGCTCCAAGTTCTATTGATGAGTAACAGTGCTCAATACTGGCACAGGAGAGAAACCAAGCCCAAGCTGAGCTCTTTGTGCTGTTCACACACACAGAAGATGTGCTGAGTTGAGTATTTTGGAAAAACATGAGTCAGCAAATAGCTGAAATAGAACTACCCAGCACACAGGGAAGTGGCACCCTCTGAACCCCAAAAAACAAGTGATATTATTTGACAGAAAGGCAGGAGGACAGGGGAAATGTCTCATGTTTCCTTACAATGGCCAGGGGTTTAAAGCTGTATTTATTCAAGGTAGGTGGGCACCTTGCTTTGGACCACCACAGGGAACAGCTCTAGGTAATGATATAATAAAGATTCCACTAAATGTCTTCACTAATGCACACAGAGGCACTATGTAAAAGCTTAAATTTCAGGTAGCTCTGAAGAAAGGCTTTACAAATTACTTCATCTGTCTGGTCACTGGCATTTCAGATATAATGTGAAAAAACCATACCACAAATTAAAACAGATGCTATGGGATTGAACAGAAACCTAACCAAGAGGCAACGAGTTATGGCAATAATTAGTGTCCTCAGAAAGTTATACTAATGAATATTTATATTCTGTTCACTGCAGTAAAGAACTGGAATTAGGATGCAGTTACAGTTGAAAATTAAGCTTTTTAAAATGGAAATAGATCCCAGCCACACACATGTCCCATTGCAATTTTAGGTTTATTCCCACCTAACGATGTATCTCATACTTTTTGCAATGTATTGTTAATATTTTTAAATATGTGAGGAAAATCTGTGTTTAGTATCTCAAAGTTTACCAGCAGTATTTTGTCTTTTTCTGTATTTTTTCCATAATGATACGTGTGTCCTTACAGAAGGAACGCAGTAGCTGGTACAGGTTTCAGAAAAGCACTGTACTGCCAATCCCAAATTCCCCATCTCGTGTTTTGTGCTGACTTTAACAGTTATAAAATTTTTTCCCTGTTGCTACTTTTTTCCAACTATAAACTTGTGTGTTTGATTTTGAAAAATGTAAACCACACGAGTAATTACAAAGTTTAGGATTCCATCTTTGTCTCTGATTAAAACCAGCCAGCAACTGCACGGATTCATCATGACAACTAAGAGTAAAGCAATTTAAAAATGTCATTCTGTTCTTATATTTCATTGGAAGGTTAAAAAACTGCTGCTGTAATTTTCAGTATTGTCTCTTTTCATTCCAATTCTTGAACAAAGCAGAAATAACCTCACATTCCTGAATGTGGACGTGTTTTTTTGACTCATGGAAATAATATTTTGATCAGTGTTTTAATTAAATAACAGATCCAACTTCAATACAGCCCTTCTGTAAATAACATGGCAAGCCAGGAGGCATAAGTAAAATACCTGTTAATGATATAATGTGAGAGAAAGCTGCTAAAAATAGGGATGACTGTGGAACATTTAAATCTATAGAATGTACTCTTGGTGCCAGGTGAGACATGGTAACAGGTACTGAGGTTTGGGGTTCCCCCCAAGGAAATGGATATTTTGCAAGCACATAAAATGATCATATTATTATGCATATGGCTACTGCTCACCTGTAGCACCACAAGGGAGATACCACCAAAGGTTTCAGGACAGAGATAAGAAAAGGAAAATCCTGTATATGCAGGTGGCCACTGCCCTGTGGTTCCCCTAACCAGGCTGTAACACACAAAGGCAGAATATTGCAGAGTTAAAAAGGGAGGATGGGGAGTATCAGTTTTCTTTTGATGCTCAAGGAAAAAAGGACAGGACAACCAGATTGTAATTATTAAATAAAGGTATAAGTCTGCAAAATGGAGTCAGTAGGGAAGCTGTAAACCTTGGTAGGCCGCTTATTTTGAAATGGCTGAGAAAAGAACTTGTGAGGGTGAAATGGGAGGAAAGGGAATAAAGGAATAGAAGGAAAAGCAAATAATGAGATCTGGGCAGCCAAGAGGAGCTGCTCTTGCTCCTTTCAAAAGCAGCAGGACAAAGCCCTGTCCTAGCCTCAGCCTTGCCCTGCTCCAGCAGCAGGTTGGACTCGCTGACCTGCCCGAGCTCCTGAGTGCAGCCACACACAAGGTTGGGAGGTGATGCCAGCAACAGGGAGATGATCAGGGGCTGGCTGAAATCATGATTTCCTCTGCTCTGCCAAGCCAGGCTACACCTGTCATCCACTGGCTCAGTGAAGGCTATTCCTGCTCTCATCCTGTTTGGTCTGGCCATTATGCAGATAAAAGATTCCATTTCTAAAAGGTATGATACAGAACTGAGTTTCATGGTCTCTGTATGCTGTGACCATAAACAGTTACTTCAACTCTTCTTTCTCTGTGCTCTTCATACGCACAGAGTACTCTGCACTCTTCATACTTTCCATACTTCTTAAGTTGGCTTAAGGATTTTTATTCTCAAGATTTCCTCCTTCTATTCCTTCAGCCTGCTGGCTTTCTTTGATGACAAAGATACTACACTGCAGACACCTTGAAGGCTTTTGAGAAACAGAAGTTATTACTCCTGTTTCACCATTCTTCATGTATTTAAGCGGCCTTTCAGACAGAAGGTGAAAATCTGTAAGCTCTTCTCAGCATCACAGATTCTGTTAACTTATACATTAATTTGACCTCCTCTGAGGTTTAGAACAGGGGCACAATAGTGAATGTTTTTCCTCCCTCCATTACCTCCTACAGAAAAAAGCAAAACTGATAAAAAGGAAAATAAGAACAGTATTATTGTGCACTGACTAATAGTTCCTGTTGTGAGAGGAAAAGAGAAGAATCCATGCCAGAGGCTCCAGCCTTCCACAGCCATTTCTCACATCCTATGGCTCTTTCTCAAGACACAAACCAACAGTGGCAGTTTGCCCTAAGATACAAAATTATAAAAAGCTATTCTTATTATTATTCACTGCTGTTTAGTCTGCCTCTTCTCTACTCAAATGACACAATTCCACATTGAGGCATCTTAACAGACCAAAACATTCCCATTGCACAACTCATTCCAACAACTGGCCATGGGATGGACAGGCATAACACGACTTGCAGATGAAGCAGAGATTGGCAGCTTGCTCTGTGCTCTTGGATGAACTATTCCCATAAAAACAGTCAATATTAGATCCCTAAGGACACAGCAGTGCTTGCAGTCACACAGAAATTACCTGAACTGTGTATGTCTGAAATAATTTGCCATCCTAGTCTCAACTTCTAGCAGAATAGACAGCATTTTTCTTTAGTTACTATGACAGGCAAGTTTACGTGAAAAATTTTAATGTAAATAACAATAATAAAGCCAATCTAATTATTAATCTTACACATATTTAAATCTTATTGAAAGGCAGCAAACTATGTCCATTCTCATACATTTTTTTTTCCAATTAAAAATCCTAAACCTCCTTGATACCAGGCAGCCATGGGTCACTCTTTAACAGCTCCTACAATTTTCAATTGTTATTGCTCGTTGCAGGAAGGTGCAATGCCATTTTCATGAAGAGGGACCTGTGTCTTTGCAGATCCCTCACAGGCTGTCTTTACTTCTTCCTTAATAAAAGTTGAGAAGATAAGCAAGGGCCTCACAGACATACAGTGAAAATCCTAAATCCTCCATAGCTGGCTGAATTAAGGTGTGTCTGAATCTACACCTCACTAAGACAGGTTGAGAGACTTGGGGCCGTTCATCCTGGAGAAGAGAAGGCTTTGGGGACACCTCAGAGCCCTTTCCAGTGCCTGAAGGGATTCCTGGAGAGCCGGAAGGGGACTGGGGACAAGGGCCTGGAGCGACAGGACAAGGGGGAAAGGCCTTAAGCTGAAGGAGGGCAGGGTTAGATGAGATTGGGAAGAAATTCTTCCCTGTGAGGGTGGGCAGGCCCTGGCACAGGGTGCCCAGAGCAGCTGTGGCTGCCCCTGGATCCCTGGCAGAGCCCAAGGCCAGGCTGGACAGGGCTTGGAGCAGCCTGGGACAGTGGAAGGTGTCCCTGCCCATGGCAGAGGAGTGTAACGGGATAAACTTTAAGGTTCCTTCCATCCAGATTTTCACTCCATTTAAGTAACTGTCTCCTTTCCTTTCAAACAGCTCCAGATAAATTACCAAAGTTTAGTATTTCTTCTTTTGCCTTTTCAAAGCAGAGCACAGTAGGAACTAAATGCCTATTTTAAGAGAAAATGTGTTCTCCCAGTATCTTTCCACTACACACCACTTAACAATTATGGTTAACTCAATGGTTACACCATTCCATGACTATCTGTCTAAATATTCCTCAGACTGTGAGTTCAAGCAAACGACAGATTTTTAATGTCAGCAGAACTCAGAAAACTCGGTGTACCAGGTGAATTTGTCATTTTGAAGCTCAGCAGACCCATCCCATCACCCCCCTGAGCTCAGCAGCGACCTGGGGATGCAGGAAAAGGCTCTGCTGGCACGCACAGGACTTGTGGTAATGTACCCTTAATTCCCTCCCTTCTCCTCTCTGGATCACCAACTTCCCTGCAGCTTCTGCAGAGCTGAGCTTCAGGATCATGTTTCAGGATGTAATTAGCCTTACAAAGAGAAAAAATGAAGGGAAAGTGCTTTGGTCGTTTTATTTTCCATGCATAAGCTACAACTTGCAGTGAAATCATCGCTGTAAATGGACAAAAGAAAAACTTTCCATGCTAAAACTTCAACAAAAAGGCTTGCTGCTTATAGATGACAGGCTTTAAGTGCAGGAGGGGATTAGGAAAACATGAATTGAAAAAAAAATTCTAATTTTAATAAATGTTTTTATGTTAAGGCTACATCTGCCAGAGTGTATTAGATCTTATTATTTTATATAAATCTACATCAAAGTCACGCCACCTAAAAAGCTAAGCTTCTAAATACATAAACCAGCACCGAATAAAATACACATTTTTTTGTTTTTTTTGCAAACACTCCATTTCCTTGTTCCTTATGTGACTGTAAGTACTGGAAAAGGATTTCCAGCTGTGCCTTGTCAGCCTCGGGACCGAAGGCATTGTGCTGCTCCTCATTTGCCCGAGTGAGGTTCCAGTGCTCCGAGCAGCAGCACGAGCTGAGGCTCTGCACACAGAACTCAGCCCTGGGTCCCCAGGGGAAGAAGCTATTTCAGACTTAACTAAGGAATCATCTCACATGTTTCAACAATCCCTACAGTTTCTCTGTTTGTTTTAAAGATAACACTGAGATTTTGTTTCATTTGCAACGGGAGACTAAATGACAGCAAGCAGAATCTGCTGTTAGGTTAGATTACAAGGTAAAATGTTTTACATTTTAAATTACTGCTTAAAGCATGGTGTTGAATGGCTTAAACTTCGTGTTAACTTTGCAAATATGTAATATTTGAAATGAAGTAATGTGGGCTATATTTAGCAATACTGAACAGAAATGCCTTTCTAGATGAAGTGTGCAATACCCGTTGAGCTGCTTTTTGTTCTGTCTGAATGTTTGCCATGCATATCCAACCTAAACTAACGGAGTGGGCAACTGGTCTGGCTGTTGTGGATAAATGTAACTCATTTCTGTGCAATGCATTTAAAAAAGAGTGAGTGAAAAATCTTGGTAAAGCACTTTAACCCCTGTGTGTCATGAGAAATCATGCCGACATCTTAGAAATGTGTTTGAATTTTGACTGAGTGGATGAAGAATGATTGTTTAATAAATTCTGATACTCTGGTATTTCTAAAGGGTTTCTCCTTTAAAAATTAACTATTCCATTAACATGATAGCAAACTGACAGGTACTGAAGAGAAAGGTACAAATTACTGAACACATTGAAAAGTAAAAGTAAAGGTAATAAAAATGCTTTCACATACTGTTCCTGATCTAAATATTTATGGGTAAAATGAAAAAAGGTATAGCAATGCAGCCACACTGAGACTGTCTGGCAACGCAAACGGCTAATAATTTCATTACACTGCCTACCTATAATTTTATTTTACTATGCAATGATTTATTATAAAAGTCATAAATTGAATAGGCTGAATTTTCCCCAAATTATAAGCTGGCTGGCCCTATACAAAATACAACCTCCTGAGAGATACTCTGAGGATCTCAGACATGGGCAGGAAAGGCCCAAAGCACCCAAGGCCTTTCACAATTTGGGCCTTAAAATGTGAGGCAGCACTTATTAACTAAGCCAAGGAAAGGAACTCAGTAGCCCAGTGTTTTGCATGCAAAGAGCATCACTTGGTTGAAAGTAGCAATATTAAGCTTTCAGTGCTGAAGAGTTAAATTGGTGTAAAAATAGCACATAAACTCACATATATATTTATAAAGGCATTTTTTTTGGGTGTGGTGTGTTTTGTGTTCTTTTGTTTCTGATTTTTAAAAACTTGTATTTGTAAAGTATTTTATGAAACCAATTTTCACCTTAAAATAATTTGATTTACTACAGAATTTTACTCTTTAAGTTTCTAGCAAAATATCTTTTGCACAGTTAATGTAATATAATTCACCCTATATTATTCCTGACTTTTAAAATAGATGGAGAATGGAAAAGTATTTCAGTCATGCCATTATGTGCCTCTGGTCACAGGAAGAAACGGTTAAATGTTAAAAAAGCTCAAAAGTAATGTAGCAGCATTGTAACTGCACAGCTATGGTGTTATTATAGAGTATCCCAGAAAAATGGGACCATAATTAAGATGTCAGAAACTTGACAGAATGAACACACATGGTCAAGCCTTTCCTTTGTACATGCAGTTTTCCCTGAGGGCTCTCAGTGTGTTTCAGTCCAGCTTGTGGAACAGAAGTTTCCTGTGTAATTTTACAGCCACTCGTTACCACGCACGTCAGACACCAAAGGCTTTGGCTCATTTGTCCTGAGGCACTCAGAAATGAGCATTTTCTCAAGAAGAACAGGCATTTTCAGTGCAGAGGGCAAGCTTCTGCACCTATCTGAGATGTTAACTAACAGTAACTGCTGAAAATAAAAAGCTATAGATTCTATACAGCATTTTAGAATAAGCAACTTCTGAGGTAGAAGGGTAGAAAGCAAACTAAAGTTTGGATTAATTTCAAAACCTGCCACTTCAGGAGATGCTGTGAGGATTTGTGCGAGACACTTGCAGCTCAAATGCCCTTCATATAGGAATAAAAATGTTAACTTCAAATCCTACAAATTAACATCTAAATTTGCAATAACATTTTAAAATTAAAATAATTGAACACAGAAACGACAATATTAAAAAGAAGTAAAATGCATACTCTTAAGCTTATTTACTGCCAACTTCCCATTTTAAAACACGAGAATAAAAAAATATGTGAGAATTATGATGTGGAAAGCATGAAAAACATGCAATCAAATCACATGCATTATGTTAAAGAACAGTTAGGCAACTTGTACCAAAAACTTGACCTGTTCTATAAATCAGAAAATACTAAGATGAACAAGCTTTTAAACAAAATCTAACTCAGGCAAAACCATAGTTCAAGTTCCTGAAATAATACTGTGCAATATTTACGCAATATAATTGTAATAAGATTAACTCCAAAGTGAAAGATGACATGTAAAGCCAGACTGATGAACATTAAGAAAAAGCATTTTTTAATCCCCTCAGAACTTCCTCAGAGAAAAACCATGGCCATGCCCTAAGCCTTGTCTTGGCCACAAAGCCCAAGAGCAACAAGTCCTTCACTAATTCTCACTCTCCCAAGAACACAAACGTCTCCTGTCTCTGCTGTCTCAGTTAAAATAGGCCACGGCACAGCAGCATTTCCTTCTTGAAAGAATTATGCAACACAGCTCTGACAAATCGTTAATGACTCTGGATGTACAGGCTCTTATTTCCACACTGGTACAGCAATGCACTGCTGGATATCCTTCCTTGTGTGTGCTCCTGAATCCTGACTGCTCTGTTTTGGAATGCCACCTATTGGTGACAGTAAATGTAATTTTTCTGTCACAAGCATAAGAAGGCTCAATTATTTTGAATTTTTTAAATGAGTAAAGGCAGAACACAACCCATTCTAGACTTTACTAGAGCCTACACTTAATAAAAACTTCCACTGCAAAAGCAGTCGTGGGATGGCACAAATAGCACAAACTTCCCAAAGGTCTCCTCTGCAGAACCAAGCAGATCCTGTTAGAGAAGACGATGGCCAGAGATGGATGGAAAAGCAAAATCTCTTAATTTACAGTGAAAAACCACCTTGCACAGAAATGCCAACCCAAAAGCATTTGGGGCAGCAGATCACAAATGAATTGGGCGTTTTTCTGTTACTTTTCCACTCCCACACTCAGAAGTTACAACACTCTGGAAGAAATAAAAAAAAGGAAGACACACTTTACAGAACTCTCGAGAAGTCCCTTGCTGGAAGCAGCAACGAGTACTGAACTGCCAATGCCTGCTGGCACTGCAAATCTAAACCACCTCTTCAATGCAACCCCAAACACAAACCAGCACCTGTTTGCTGGTGATTGTTGAGAATCACTAAAATCAAACTGGTCACTGTAGCTCTCAGAGGGCAATTTCTTTCCTGGGGGAAGCTTGGTTATATTGACCTCTCATATTTTATTTCACCTGCCTTGAAGAGTGCCATGTGTGACTGACATGGCCCTGAAAGCTTTCCAGGTACCTGATTTCCCTCTGTTTTCCCGTTCCAGGACACTCTGTAGGACCCATAGAGGATGCAGGCAGCGTCCCTGGTCTGTTATTTCCTGCTGCTCTCGCTGTGCCCCGAGTTTTGCCCAGCTGCAGGCGGTGCTGGCAGGAGGCAGAGGAGGAGGATGCAGCACAGGGGGCTGGGGAGGAGCCCCTGGGCAGGGCACAGGAACCCCAGGGCCCCCGGGCTGGAGCCCCCGGGGCACAGGATCCCCCTCATCTCCATGGAGGACAGCGTGCTGGGCGTGTTTGACTCCCTGGTGGGGCTGGGGGAACATGAGAGCACCTACAGCATCTTACCAGGTGAGAACAGAGACCCTCTGCTCCTCGGGGGCTGGCTTCTCATTTCAGACATAGCAACTCAGTAAAGCTCTATTTTTGTTGCACTAACCCGCAACATGAATCGTAGAGGCACAGCATAGTCACAGCCGAGAGAAGGCAAGGAAGAAGAAAGTTTTATTTTGATTTTTGTATTATATAGAGTTTTGGGAACGATCATTGATTGGAAGGTGAAGTTACCACTTCTCCAACCACACTGGTCAATGACAAAGTTCATCAAACCTTTCTCCTCCCAGGAGAAAGAATGAAAAACAAAAAGACAGTTAGAAAAACATGTGCATGTTTACAAAAAACAGCGTGAGAAACTCCATCACAAGAATGAAAACATCAGAAGGCTGAAAATCAGAGCGACATATTTTAGCTCTACTTCCACACACACCTGCAGCTTTCTGCAGCGATTTAGTGGTTGGCATTATGATGCTTTTTGACTGAACTCTGCTTTGCCAGGTCATAGCAATATTTCTTGCAAGTTTTCTGCATTATTTTTTGATCTTAACAGACAAGAAATCGGTTGGGGTATTTTCATAACTTCCAATGTGTAGCAAGTTTGAAGGCCATTTTGAAGAATTTATTGCTCAATACATCTCCTAAATCAGTTAACATTTCACTGAGGCCTCAACACCAGTCACAGCAGTGTTAATTAAAATAGATTCAAGTTTTTATTTTTACTTTATGGGTTGCATTTTTGAAAAGCAAATTATACATGCAAACTTTCAGGAATAATTCTTGATTTTATAAATAACTTAATAATACTTGGTAGTAGCTGCAATATGGAAGTTACACTGTAAACAAGACCCTTATGGTGGAAAACTGAGTGAAAAGAAAAAAAACTTACTCATTCAACACAAGACCACTCTTATGCTCCATCTATATTGACAACCCAGATATATTTAATAGAAGTTCAGTAGTATGATTTATATAAAACTTGCCTTTTTGGTGATCCAGAGGTTTTCACAATGCTGTGGTAATATGTATTTTATGGATACAGATATTTCCATTCCTCCATCAAGAGATCACACAAAGTAAAATCTTCATATCCAGTTTAACAAATTTTATGGAAAAAAAGAATGCCCTGATTACCATATTCTGTATAAAATGATAATAACCTATTTCTATAAGCAAGAATGTAAGCCTTTCAGTGTGTCACACAAGGACGTGACCACTGGGTTAAGAGGTCTCAAATGGCCAAACATAAATCAGCCACATTTTCTCCACAATTACTGTTTGTTGTGAGTCCTTACTTCAGAAAGGCTGAACCATTTCAAATCAAATATTTGAAAGTAAGGGGTTTGAATAGGAAAACCAGCAAAACTCTGGACTATGGCATTTTCAGTATGTATTACAGTATTATACATATTACTAATGTCAAGCATATAATTTAAAAATATTTTTAAAATTAAACAGAGGAAAATACCATGTAAGTAGCATACACTTTGTGTAAGATGTTCCAGAGTTTCTGTCAAGACCATCAGTCATGCTGAAATAATGCACAGCTCTTCCCCCTCCCCACCCCACTTGTTTCTTTCTATCTGGATTTGCATCCAAAAGCTGAGCTAAAACCACTGAACTCATTTTATTTGGAACTCCATGCTGAATTTACACCATATTTCCAAAGGTTAAAAGTCCTATGCTCAGCTGCCAAAGACTGGAACCACAAGGTATTTTTTAGTCTAGCTTTTAAAGTTCAAAATTTTTTCAAGTTAATGTCAGATTTGGAAAAAACAGAGCCTATTAAATAATAGAACACTATTATTAATCATGCTTCAGAATAGAAAAAAATGCAACCCAAACATTAATTTCCATTCTCTTAGCTACTTGTTTTGCTCTTAGTAGACTAAAAAAAAATCAAAACCCACCCGAATTTATGGATATATGCAGGATGAAAATTAACAGCTAAATAGAGGTTTAACAGCAACCAGACATACCTAATTCCTCCAGTTTAGCATCTTGTGAACATTTAAATTAAATCAAACAGCTGGCCACAACAAGAGATAATTTGCATTGTCCATTAAGTAGAGCAGAGTAGGATGTTCATTTCTGATCTCTCTCACCCCCCCTGCTCACACACCAAGCTGAGGTGACTCAGTGGCCAGGAAATGTGAGGAGCATCTCAGCACAGCCTTTTTGTGTCTCACAGGAGTTCTGGGAATCCCAGCAGTGCCAGACAGCAGCTCTGCAATGCACCCTAAGGGTAAAACCTTTGACTTTGAGCACACACTGCTCCTGCCTTTTATGCAAGTCTCATGTACACAAGGAAAAAAAGGATCATTTGTTAAAGAATCCTGCAGAGGCCAAGCCTGATAACTCATATCTTTATGCTTATTCAGACAAGATTTGCACTGACTTCTGATACACTGTGGTAGCTAAAACAAAAGAAAGAATTTTAGGAAGCACAGAAGAATTTCCTTCTCAGGCCAGATTATGCTTCTCTGGAACAGCTGATGTTTTATTGTTTAATATGAGAAAGTGCAGGATTCTTTTTGTGTTTCTTTTGGAGGTTATTTAAAAGAATTATTGTGGTGTACTGGCAAGCACATAAACCCCAAAGTCAGGATCCAGAAAACAGCTGGATTGCAGATACCTGGGTGGAATGACAAGGGACTTAAAGCCAACTAACACTTGGCCCAGGCTAATTCCTCTCCTCCTCCAGTTGACATGGTTGGAGTTGCTTCGAGCACAACTTTATGCAGAAATGACGCAGAGATATCCCAGACTTTTGAAAAAACAAGATGCAACTACTCAAAACTAATTTCTTGCCTTTTCCCTCCTAAGAGCAATTTAAATCAAAGCATTTTTTAAAAATATATGGAATATAGAGGATCATCCAAACGGGATGATTCTGATAATTAATTTTTATTGTAGAAAACAGATTGATATCCAGTGGTCTGTAAGTAGAAGGACAAAGGAGGAACCTTTGTTATGAAGTAGGACTACCTTGCAAGACTTTGCAAAATGCCTCATTTTGAGACAAATATTAATCCCAGAGACATTTCAAACCAAATATTTAGAATAGTCTTACAAGGCTATTTAGAGGCTATCCTGAATACTTTTATTAAAACTAAGCACCCAGGCACAGAGCAGGGCAGAATGTGGGAAAACAAACCCTGCAGAGAACCCCTCCCCAGACAATTTGTGCACCACAAGTGAAAGCCTCTTGGCATGCAGATTCAGGTGAGATAAGATTTTTCCACTGTATTAATTTTCATCTAAAGGAGGAAGTCAAACTAAATAGGAAAAGAAGAATTTTTTTTTCATATGCAGGGAAGTACAAAGTTAACTTGGAAATGGGTTTTCATCTCAGAACAACACTTCAGCAGTGCATTTGTAGGTTGATTAGAAAGAGGAAAAAGAAGGTGTGAGAGAGTTCAGCTTCTCAAGAATATTTAGAGGTACATGCTAAAAAAGGAATATTTTCACGGGATGAAGAATCTCAACCTTGGTTTTCCTTCCCTCAAAAGACTAAAAATAAAAAAGCATCGTGCTAAAAGGGCAATGTTTATCCTGGAGTCTGGGTGAGAACTACCCAGGGAAGATTCTGCTGAGGTAAACTCCACCACTCCTTCCCAAGTCTCTGTGCTCTCCAGATCACTTGCCTACTGAATATCTGACTAGAGCTTACAAAATTACATTTCTTTCTGAAAATTTCAACTGGTACCCTAGGGAGATCTCAATTTTTTGTAGATATATGTCCAGAAATTTGAGAGACAAAGTATTTCATAGCACAAGTTGTTCTAGATTGCTGCTTTTCTAGCAAAGAGGTTTTTCTGGTGTTTTTTTCAGATAAAGCAAGTTACAGGGAAGTGGAGCTTTTTGCCATCTCATCAGTCATCCCAGAAAGGACTTTACTTCCACCAAGCCTATGAACTATCACTATAAACTCAATAATGTTACCCTCCCAGTTACACAGGGCCTTAATAAAATTTTCTCATTTAATGTGCAAGATACTAGAAAAGATCTGTAGTGCACAACAGGGGAGTAGAAGAAGGTCTGGAAAAAATATTCAAGTTTTGCCTAACTGAAGATTACTAATAAGCTGAAGAAAATACAGCTGTGAAAAGTAAGGAAAAATTATAAGGTCCTTTGAATAGGGTGTATTTTACATATTTTCAAAATGAGAACAAAATAGCAGTGCTTCTTTCCAAAGTTTTAAATGAACACTGTTGGTTTACTTCAAGCTGTTTAACTCCAATTTCCCATTTTCTGTTCCTAGGGAAGAAGGGGCAGTGCACAGCTAACGGGATGATCATGTTTGACAAAGCCGTGTGGTCTCCCAAGCCCTGTGTCACCTGTCTCTGCTCCAAGGGAGAGGTGATCTGTGACACAGCCATGTGCCACCCTCTGAAATGTCCCCAGACCATCATTCCTGCAGGAGAATGCTGCCCAGTGTGTTCTGAGACTGGTATGGGACACCGCAGATTTCCTGTTTAGAAACTGCCTCATTTAAAACCTTTCATAAACACTGCATTTAATGATCCCAAGAGTTACAAGCTACACATTACCCTCAATTCCACGATCAAAGCAGATCTTCAGAGTTTCCACTCAGGCTGACCTCAATTTCTCCAAGTACTCTGTTAGATGAGTTTGATACAACATTTAAAGAAAAGATGATGCTAAGTATGTAATAGTAAAGATAATTGTATTTCTTTTTTAACTTCCCCTTTCTGCTTCCCCCCTACCTTTAGAGAACTTTGTAAATGTATGAAGAAATAACATCTACTTATATTTTCTATCCCACTTCCATTTACAAAGGATCAATCAATAACTACTGGCCATTATTGACGTATTAGACATACAAAGTGGTAAATCTTTGTTAGGAGTGCAAAAACATGCAGCAATTTGAGGTAAATCAAGAGAAGAAAGTCAATGCACAAGAGAAGCCCCAGAACTACCATATTGGTATTTCACAATAATGTAAATAAAATTGGTACCTTTAAAAAGAAAAGGAGTGGAGGAGATAAATATAAGATGTAATTTCCTTCCTTTCCTCCCTATACTCCCAATATTTTATATCCGCAAAACACAGAACTCAATCTCCTCCCACTGTAAGAAATATTTATCCTTGTGTGTATGTGCACATGACACTCTGAGATGAGACATCATAGGAATTCGTTGTACAACTGTAAAAGTCATGTTGACTGAGACATTTAAACTCCTTTTATTAGAATTGTCCTATTATGGAAATAAAATCTGCATTTTGGTAATGGAGTTAATGCATTTCCCTGGTGAGATCCCCACCTGCAGCCAACTCCTTCCCTGACAGTCCCTTTTGGAGGAGAACAACTCTTGATCTTTGTGAATTTTTTCCAAATTACCTCTCACTCCCAGACACATTATTTTTCTTCTTTAGACACCTCCATCAGCCCCAAAACCATAATTAATAATAAGTCAAAAAGGAAGATAATGAAGGCTATATTAATTTTTCCACCTTTTTCTCTGGAATTGTCAGGAATTGTAGCTGTGTACAAACCGTTCTGTATGGTTGCCTCCATAATTTCTCAGTCGAGTGTCTCTTTTCTCAAGCAGCAATTTAAGACCAGATTTTTATTCTTTGAATCGTACTCTAAGAGGAATAATATTCTATAGTCATAATTTTTTACTGTGTGTGGGAAACAGTGGTTACTAATATTTTAGTTTCATCAGACTCTTCTATGTTGATTTGGTTTTTCCCCCTCATTAGCCTCCTCGCTGGACTCCAGTATAATTTCACTGGATGACATCAGTGAGTTGTCTGGTGACTCCCCAGACCCCAAGGACCTCGACAGCACCAGTGCTCTGCCTTCGGCACAAACTCAAATGGAAAAGGATGAGCTGCTTCCAACAGAAGTGATAGAGATTAGAGACAAAGAGGGTCACAAAAAAGGGGAAAAGAAAAGAAAAAGGAAAGGCAAAAAGAATCGCCAGAGGCACAGAGGGCGTCACAGAGAGAAGCTGCCTGTCCCCAGAACGGGAGCTGCAGGAGATGTGCAGTATGATAGTGATGAAGATGATGGTGCTTTCAGAATTCCATCTCATTTCCCAATTCCTGTTCCACCCATAGAAGCTCCTCCTTTGCCATCTGGATGTTCCACCTCGGACACCACAGTAAGCTGCATTAATGCCAAACTTACACAAATACCTCCCATCTCAGATCCAGACCTAACCAGTTTAGACCTTACAGGTAATTCATGGGTCTACTTTGCATGACTTTTGTAACATCATCCACCCTCAAATGCAGCCAACAGCATTGTTAATGCTTTGTCATTCCTTAACATAGAAAAGTTTTACAACTAATTTTGCAGCTAAGCCTTTAAAACAAGAAATGAAAAACATTAGATTTGCATGCCAGCGTTTAAATACTAAGATGAATATATTTACACAAAATTACTATCCATAATGCTATTTTTTGTGATATATTTCCTAGATGCAATATTACACACCTCAAGTGCAGACGGTATTTCATACCTCAAACGTTTTTCTTGCCTTCTGTCCCAGGAAATAGCATCACTACTATCTCAGATGAAGCATTCAATGGGATACCTAATTTGGAATGGATTGATCTGAGTAAAAATAACATTACCTCTCCTGGCATAGGTCCTAAAGCATTCAAAGTAAGAAAGCCTAACTCTTCTGCTACCCTCACCATAATTACTGCTTAAAATAATGTTTTTTGCTTTTCAGTTTATGGATCGAAACCACTTTGCACCTTGTATAAGTAAGCATTTTATAAGTCAATAGCTACTTTGAGAAATCTCTCACCATAATCAAGAATTAAAATTAAGATATGATAACTTTTCATACCAATTTTTTAAGCTGGCTTAAGCATAAAAATGCTCAGTTACTGAAATTTGCTGTCCTTCTGCCTAAGTAAATTTGCTGACCTACAGAAAATCATCAGTTTGCTCACAAATCGAGAAGATAAACACATAATTTCTAAATGCGAGTACTTTGAAGTCCAAAACACTGCACAGTGTAGTGAGGCAATACTTCCACAATTCACAGAGAGCAGCTGGAATGTAAACAATGATCCTGGGGAACTGCAGCAGGGCTGTGGGGAAGCTCTTCCAGTTACACGTGACATTAACTGGCACTTTTGTTAATATTTAGCACAAAGTAACCTATTAATTAGACTGACAGGAGAAAAATAATACTTTTAAATTCAAAACACCGGATACTACTGCACTGCTGCTGAAAAATCTAAGTGTGTGTTTAAGAAAATCTTAGCTGTATATTTAACTGCATATTTTGCACCTTGATAATCTAAATGCTCTTCTTCATCATTGTGATAAGATCCTCAAAAAGCTGAAACGTTTGTATTTGGATGGAAATCAGCTGGTACTTATTCCCTCTGAATTGCCATCAGCTTTGGAAGAAATAAAAATAAATGACAACCAACTTCATGCCATTGATGAAGACGGCTTAAAAGGTATTTAAAAGTTAATATCAATTATATGAAAAACCAAAAAATAAATTTGAAAAGCTGAATGTTGACCCAAATGTGCCTGGTTTGACATAGAAAAATAATTGCTAGCTTTAAAGTGCCATGTTTTCAAAAGGCAGCAAAAGCTGAAAGACTTGCATGACAAAGTATTTTAAAATTATATTTTCCCTTATGCAACTGCTCCTCTCCCAAAGCAGTTTATATTTAAGGTCACTAAGTGGAGGTGAATTTGGAGCTTGCTGAAGACACCTACTATCCCCACCTTCAACTGGATGCCTTTATGTGTGGTGAAACCATTTTAGTTATTTTTAAATTGCATGGAAGTGAACAGAATTTAATGTCCATGAAAAATAAGGGAGAATATAATTGGAGTCAACCATGGTAAATTTAAGCCAGTTTAAACACAGGCTGATAGAAAAATGAGATAGAAAAAGAAAGGGTAGCATCCATGTCGGAATTTGATGGACTTTACTTCCTTTCCTCTCCTGCCAAAAGGATCCCATCTAAACTGGATCAGCTGCTGCCCTTTCCATTTGGACTGGAGAGGAAAATGTAAATAAAGCTGTGGTCAGTCTCTAAAGCTCTACAAACTTATAAACAATTCCATGATTATGAGATAATAAAATCAGTTCATTTTTATTTTTCATTGCTGTGAACTGATCTGGGTAATGTTTAAAACTGTTAAATTATGAACATGTATTTTAACAGGATATAAGATGGCATTAATTAACTGAAATGAAACTCTTTCTCCTTAGATTTAAAGAACTTGGTCACTCTGGAATTAGAAGGAAATAAACTTAGTGAAGCAAACGTCAGTCCTTTGGCCTTTTATCCTTTGAAAAGCCTTTCTTATTTGCGACTGGGAAGAAATAAATTTAGAATTATACCACAAGGTCTTCCTGCCACTCTTGAGGTAAAAAAACCCAAAACAACCAAAATAAATACTAACAATAACAACCCCCCAACAAACACCCAAAAAGATGCAATTCCTTCTGTTTGTCCTTTCAAAGCAATATGTCTTCTCACAAATGAGAAAACAAAACAATTGCTTTGAAAAATTGTGTTTCTGAAGGTCCCATTCCAGCTACAAATTGACTCTGGTTCAGATTCAGAATTAACAGTTAGACAGGTAATACAGGGGACAGGTAATTGCTCCATTTGGAATTTGCAATGGGAACACCCAGCCTATTCTGATCTCACAAGTCTTTTTCCCAAATGCTCTTACAGGAGATATATCTTGAACATAATCAAATTGAAGAAGTGTCAGAAATTTGCTTTAACCATACCAGAAACATCAACATAATTGGGCTAAAGCATAACAAATTAGAAGAGCACAGGATAGCACCTTTGGCTTGGATAAACCAAGAGTAAGTACATATATTTAAAATACATTTATCTCATTTTTCTCTGTTTTTAGTGAGTCAGATAATCAAATATGTATTTGCACTTCATTACTTTAAACTTAGAGTTGTAATTATGCTTTGATTTGTTTTCCTTCACTAATTTTTCTAAATTTCTTTTGCTCAATAGTATAATCTAGAAGATACTCAGTCAGCTGTCAAATAGAAAGATCTTTAACCTCAACTCTGTACCATATTAACACAAAAAGTCAATATTTTTTTCTGACTACCCATTCAAAAATGATCATTAATTATAAATGATACTATATACAATTATATGGTAATTTAGTATTGATCCATAATTATCTCACAGGTAATTTAAAAATAATTTAATACTATCCTAGCCTTATTTCCCATTGGATTAAAAATTATAAAAGTAAATAAGATGAAGGGAAGACCGTGCAGCTGCATTGTCTAAGAGCAGAATATAAGCAGAGTGATCAATGAGAATGTAAGCAGTAAAAGATGATAGTGCTTTTGAATTTCCTGCTAAATAATTTGCCAAGCTGAGCAGGGTACCTGGCCATCACTGGCAGCTGTAGATCTATGCCTTGATTCCTGAACTTGTAAATTCCTTAAGCTGAACACAACCACGCTGTCACTGCTGACAGCATCTCTCATCCCTGGAAGTGAAGTACATGGGCCTGATTCATTCACACAATTCCATTTCAAATGGGCTTCAGAACAAAGCTTAAAACTCCCTGTTAATGTGATAATGACTGAAATCCCAAGGTTATTCCAGTTCTTCAGTGTAACTCATTACTGCAGCAATCCCAAATTAGTCCCTTGGGATGCCCCTGTTCAGGCACCCCCCTCCTCATTACTGGAGATTTCTTCCCATCAACAAAATCATTGTGCTCTATTGGTAATTCATGACTTAATTATTTCTGTTCCCAGAGTAATTATGCATGACCATGTTTCATAAAATGCATTCTGCCCCATTAACAGAAACAAATTTCCCTTGGAAATGTTATTCCCTGGTAATGCCACGAAGCAGAGCCTTGTACAGAACACAGCACTGCCAGGGCAGGAGCTCAGAGGGGTTTCAGCCTGTTTTTTCTTTTCTCCTTTAATGCAGGAACTTGGAGTCAATCGATCTCTCTTATAATAAGTTGTATCATGTTCCCTCCTATCTGCCAAAATCTTTACTCCATCTGGTACTTATAGGAAATCAGATTGAAAGAATTCCAGGCTATGTGTTTGGCCACATGAGGCCCGGGCTGGAGTACCTCTACCTGTCCTTTAACAAACTCACTGACGATGGCATTGACCCAGTGTCATTTTTTGGAGCATACCACTCCCTGAGGGAGCTCTTTTTGGATCACAATGAATTGAAGGCTGTACCCTTTGGGATTGATGAAATGAGAAAACTACGTTTCCTAAGACTGAACAATAATAAAATAAGGTAATTTCTAAGCTCTTTGTTACCTTCATGACGTTTAAATAAATAAGAAATGCTTTCCTTTAGGAATTTGTTATTTTTAGGTAAAGATTTGTTAAAAAAAAAATCTGAAGGAGGAGCTGAATCCTGAGTTTTCTTCTGCAGTATTTCTTAATATGGTAGAAGTGAGATTTCACCCTTCCTCACAGTTACTGAAAATGCTCATCACCAGCTTTTCTGCTCCTGGAGCAGAGCCCAAAGTGGTAACAAAATAATGGGAGGAGTGAGCAGCTGGGGTCACCTGGTGAGCAGATTCCACCAGCCCCAGCTGTGTGTGATCCCAGCCCTCTGTGCTATTTTGTAAGGCAAAGGAGTGACAAAGAGAGAATTCCCATGTGTCAGACAGTGTTTTCATTCAGCAACATATGGCAATACTTTCCTCAGAAAAACTCAGTATATGACATAAATGAGAAAACAGTGCAAAGAGAGAATGTTAAAAAGAATGGCTTTTGAAAGTCCTCAGTAAACACATAACTGAGAAAATGTAATGTACTGATTAAGTTAACATTTTCAAATATCTAAGCAGACAGCAAGTCTAAAATAAATGATGAAGTTAGGAGTTATCTGGAATGATTCTAAGATGATTCCTGCCCCGTGTCACAGGACGGTGCCCCCAGAACGCATCTGCAGGGCTCAGAGCAACCACGAGGATGAGCACGACCACAGTGAGGAGGAGAATGAAGATTCCCACTTGGAACATGTTCACCTTGAAAACAACTACATCAACACAAGGCAGCTCTCCCCACATTCATTTTCATGCATAAGATCCTATTGCAGTGTTGTTCTTAAACCACAAAAGACCAAATAAACCCCCCAATCCTGCAGTGCAACCCCCATCTCTAGAAATGCATCTTTATTTATTCTCTTTACTCACTGGTCTGCTTATTTCTGATTTAAACCCTCCCTACTACCATAAATATGAAACTGTATATTATCTACTGAAGTAAGGTACCAGTGTGTTTCTTCATCTTGTTTCATTATAAAACCATTAAATGTAAAAATTGAAGCTTAAGATTATGACATCTATTTTTATTTCTATTAACACTATTCCTACTTAAACACAACAGGTCAAACTGTGCCCCCAGGCACACCCTCTATAAGATCAGGTTTTAGGATTTAAGAATATGACTAAACCCTCAGCTTGGTCCTGTCTTATTTGATTAACTGTATTTAAAACATTTTAAGTGGTACCATCAACTGTAAAAATGGTACAGATAAAAGTCCTTGAGTTATGAACATTCTAACAATGCAGGAATCAAATTTCTTAAAACACACACAGGACTGGATTTTCTACCAAACATTTTGCAGTGTTAAGCTCTCTTCCAAGTGAAATTTTAAGAAAAAGAATTCAATTGTTTATTTGTTTTAGATGACCCTAAAAACTTTCTGTATTTAAACACAGATTCTGATGACCTAGAGGAATGAGCAATTAATTTCTATCTGGATGCTTTTTTTTAAAACAAAGCATATTTTAATTTTTTAAAATTATTTTTGAAATTACAGTAATAGGTTCCATTCGTTTGTACCATAGTTAGTTTGTTAGATTTTTATACTGTACAGGATGTGTAGTCTTATAATAAACTTAAGCAAAACACCACATATTGCTGCAAGTATTTTCATTCAAGTAGAATTCTTCTCTTATCAAACATTCAGACTCATAAGACCCAAAAGAAATTCTCCACTGGATTTGCAGGGGATAACACCACTAAAATACAGATGAATCAGGATTTATTGTGACCATCAACATATTTTTTTCTCCAAGATGTGCTTTTTCACTATTAAGACACCGTAAAAGTGAATTTTCTGCAAGTAATTTGACTCAAGATTATTCCTTTGAGGATACAATGAGTATCAAGCTTGCCTGACATCACACTGTAGAAGTTGTTCCTACGAGAAGCCCTCAGCAATGGAATGTGACCTAAAGTAAAGTCACAACGCCAATGAAATGCCCCAGTAGTGAGACAGAGACTGCAGGAAAAATGTTTTCAAAATGGAACACAGCAGTAGCAGAGGCAGAAGACCAAGCAGGAGAAAGAAACCAAGGGATGAAGGGTATGCAACAAACGGGTGCTTGCTCACTTCAGAAATACATGGGCAATTAAACCTGCACAGCATTTCTACGTGTCAGATGGAAGCAGCTCTAATCCACTCTTCAAAATTACCAATTATACTGGAAGTGGAATGGGCTAAACAGTGAGCTTGAAAGAATTTTATAAACAAAGTAAATGGGATTATCACCATTTTACAGCTTGTGACTCTAGGACACAGTGACCTGAGAATCTTGGTCAAGAAAAACATAGGAACAAGTTCTGAATCTTTGGCCACCAGTATGATAAAAATATGCAAGGACAGCTCAAAACAAAACCACTATAGTTACTTTATTCTCTAAAATACGTTTGAGCAAATAATTTTTTTTGCAGGCTTACACTGGAAATGAATATACTTTGAAAAGGCCATTGCATTGAGAATGGAATAATAGTTCTGCTAAGTGTTACCAGACTCAGAAGTCTTATGAAATAGTATGTGTATATATATATGTATATATAAAAATACTGGGAGAGCCTTCATGGCAAGTCCCTGATGAGAATTGTCTTCAGGAAGATCCTGCTAAGCCAACCCAGTAACATTAATGTCAGGCAATTGGATCTGGGAGAGGCACAGCAGCATTCTCATTTCTCCTGTTCTCCCCACACAGAGAATTCACAGATAAATTCAAGAGTGAACCAGCTGCAACTTTCTAAGACTGCAGAGATGTCCCATCAGAATTTTTTAAATGTTTCAGAGAGGAAACTACTTATAGTACAGCAAAACCCTGAATATGATGTTTTCAGTAACCCAGCCAGAGACAAATGCAAGGCAAACAGGTCTGAATACAAGGTGTGAATGTTGAAACTATAAGAGGGAAAGATATTTTACAGTCAGTAAGAGACCAGAATAGGAGAGGTTAGGATTCAATAGCCATACCAATTCCAGAACCACAATGCTTTGAGAGGATTTTTGGGGGTTTAGTATCTCTGTTAGATTCCTAAGTTCTGACTTCCATTGTTGGCTCAAGCATCCCATATCAGAATTTTGACAAGAATTGCTAAATCTCATTATAAACTGAAACATAGCAGAAGACATCCTGTGGTTATCACCAAATTAATACAAAAGGTATAAAAGACATCGTTGTTTTTACTTAGTAATTGATGATGGAACCTGGAGGATCTGCCTGAGCCAGGGACAGGACTTCTGGTATGATAAAAACTGCAAAGGTCTCCAACAAAATGACGTTGTTTCCATGGAAGCTTGGGTAGCTTTCTGAATTTGAAGGAACAATTAGAGGCAGTGTTTTCTCTAAGTAAGGTAAAAGAGCCTTCTTAGGAAAAAAAAACCCAACAAAAACATCAGAAAAATAAAGGCATCAAATCCCTCCCAAAATGAGATTTTCATTATTAATGCCCACGTGTTGAGGCTATTAGAATCTCTTGGACCCCAAAAATGTTGAGTTCACGCTATCTACCCTTCTCCATTTTCCATTTCAATTTAATAAATAGAGATCTCTCCACGACAAAGCTACAAATCACCCAACTTTGCCCCGAAAAGGAGTTGCTATGCGATCACTTGCTTTCTATTTGCCCATAACAAGGTGAATTTCACTATTACAGTAAAACTACAGAGAGTCGTTGATGTAATTTCTGAATTTCAATTCTGAAATATCCATCATGCTTGCACGTACTGCAAAAACCCCTTAGCACGCTAAAAGAAAACTATCAGAACTAGGAAACAAAATGTTAACATTTCTCTACCAAAAATTTGTGCTTTTACTAAAGAAATCGATGAACTTTTAAGATCTTTCAAGTCACAGTTATAAACAGTTATATCACAGCAAGAAAATAAACAGTTTATCATTTGTGTCATGTGGTAATACCAGCCAAAGTTAACTGGTGGAAACTCTCCTGAGAAAACATTTTCTAATTTAAGTACTCTGTTTATATTCCAATGTGTACAATTTTCAGACAAGTCTACAGACAGAAAAATAGTAAAATTACGAGTAAATACTACCCAAATAATTTTACACAATATCCCTGATAACTTTCTGCATGAAGCAGTTTGCAGAGAACAAGCCTGCTGACTGGGTTTGCAGAGCACTACAATTTCTGGTGTTCTGGAAAGTTCCTCAGGAAGCTTCAAAATCTCTCCTCAGTTGGAAGTGTAACCCCAGGGACCTGCTTTGGATTTACAGCCTCAACCAACCAACCAACATCAAAACAACAAAGAACTTGAGGTACCAACATGTGATACAACTTCTACACCACCTCTCCTCGCTGAAGTCATGGATCAGGTTTTGGAAGACCAAATTTCAGGTCCAATCTAAGGGGTCAGAACCACACCATGACCACCTTGAAGAACATCCCAACCACAGAGGCGAAGCCAACCCTTTGGAAATAGTGAATGTTTTTAAAGATATTTCCTTTAAAGCCGGTTTTGGCTTTAAGCAGGAAGCATTTAAAGGTTTAGTGAACTGTGTAACCAACACTAATTTGGAAGAAGCTCTGCATAACAGTCTCACTGTCTTCTCGTAAAGTGAAAAAGGTACAAACATCCATGCAAAAAAATTATAATAATATGCTGGACTTGCTCAGCAGACACACATTTCTGTTTCCTAATGAACAAAAGAGATCCCTGCTTTTAGTGCATCTTTAGTAACATGACCCCTCTCTTACAGTTAGTTACCATTGAATCCCAAAATCTATTTCAAGGCTTTAATTTTACTTCTCTTGGCACACTGAAGACCATTTTAAATGGGGAAAAAACAGCAGACATGTGAAATAAGACCTCTGATTTAAAGATGTCAACAACTTCTGTTCAGTCTCAAGGCCCCAAAGTATTGTGGAAAAATGTTGGAACGCTTTTTCCATCTAAAAGTAGCAAAGACGTCACTTAAAAACCTCTAAAATGTATTAAACAGATCTCCTTTTCCACATTAAGAAATAATCATATGATCAAAATGAAAATTTTCCCAGTAAATTAACATCCTACTCCTAAGTTTTATACCAATTCAGGTCCCAAGCAGCTATGCTCAAATGGCTGCAAGCATAATCTGAACAATTTTGTTACAAATGCTATAGTGAAATTCAATGGAAATAGTGTTTATTGTTCTCAATAACCAGGTTACAAAGTGTCATTACAGATGCAATGTTCCTTGCTAGCAGACACCCTGTTCTACATTAAAATTCCATCAGGAAAGACCCATAAAGACACAGCACTGTTCTTTCCTTTTCAGTTTAAGAAATTGAGAAGATCAAGCAAAACTCTTCATAAAAATCTTCCATTCTATATGATGCAAGAGTTACTGGGTCAATAAATTACCTTTAAGAACACATTCTGCACCATTGTGTGTCTCTGAAAGAACTTACAGAGTACTGCATAGAACATTTTGACCACACCAGAAACCAATTAGCAATAAATTATCATTCCTTTTATGATACTGAAATACTCCACTTAGTAAAGCAAAAGTAAACCAGCAGATGCATTACGTCTATGGTGTCAACTTTTTTACACAGTGAATGTGCTTGTCTCAACTGTGATAATGTTTGATCAGTCTTAAAAGGATCACAGAATATTCTGAGTTGGAAGGGATCCATGGGGATCACTGATCCAACTCCCGGCCCTGCACACACACCCCAACAATCCCACCCAGTGCCTGGGAGTGTTGTCCAAACTCTCCTGGAGTTCTGGCAGCCTTGGGGCTGTGATCATTCCCTGAGGAGCCCGGGCAGTGCCCACCACCCACCTTCCTGATATATCCAACCTAAACCTCCCCTGACACAGCTCCAGCCTTTCCCTTGGGAATGGCAGAAAAAAGCCAAACTACCTCAGGGTGAATCTCGAAACTAAATGAAACATCCATCCCAAAACCACAGCTTTACTTTGCTTCAAGGAAAGTGGAAGCAAAGCCCAGAAACAGCAAAGCCCTTTCTCTGTAGAAATGTCACTGTCAAAGCTGGGGAACTGGCCTAGCTGGGCTCTGACCTGGTCCAGGATACTTCTGCTTATGGATTTCCCATAGAGCCTGGCCTCATCCTTCCTCATCCTGCCTAACTGCTGCTGGACAGAATCCTCCACATTCCCATAAGTATTCACTGACTTTATCAGCCTGTGAACAGTTCATAAAGTTTCCCAACACACAATCTGGTCATTGCTCTGCAGTTCTTTGGAGCAGCACATGACTGCCTCTGCTCTGCAGTCACAGCTGGTAAAACTTTCCCCAGTGGGGTGTTGCAGGATAATAAGGGGGAATAATAATAATAATAATACAGGACTCAAAGGGGAATCTCATTTGAACAGAGAAATAGACGGGCTGCAGGCTGAGGGCAACTTCACCTCTTGCCATGGCCCAGTAGCTGAACATTGTTGTATGAGCCCACACAGCTCACACGAACCATCCCATTTCAGCTCCTTGCTAAAACCAGCAGCAGAGTTTGATCTGTACTTCCTACAGGTCTGTCCTTCACTGATGCCTCTCTGTGGGAATCCAGAGGGCTACCCCCAAAACCAACCGTCCTGGTGACTAAAACGAGCAGTTTTTACTTATTTTTATTTGGGAGTTCCACAGGTAATAAGGTTTATCTGGGGCATTGACTTCAAAGCTCTGTATTCAGAAACTGCAATTTTTTCAGCTTGGGAAATGTTGTGCATTACAACTAATTTGAAGACCATATTAATGTCAAGAAAAAGGAACAATGTTTCTTCCCCAGACTGCAGCTTCCTTCATAAATATATCTTTTTTTTTTCTACAGGAGCATAAATTAACCAAAACTATTCTGGCTATTAGGAGCAAGGGAGTTAGGGGAAATGCCTGATTATTTATGATAAGGTCCAACAACTGTTAGGCTGGACTCAAAAAATCACCTGGTGTTTGGGAAGTACAGAGGCTGTGCTATTCATTTTCCCCATAAAGGCCAGAGATGTTCCTGCCCAGGGCTTCATGTCCATTCCTATGGCTTTGCAGCCACAGTGGAACAAGCATTCTCTGTAATCTCTACAAGTGAACAAATACTCAAGATTTGAGGGAATCCCTCCAAACAATATTCTTCCAATCTGCTTGAGCCATCCTGGCTCCATTCAATAAATAGCCTTTTTTTCCCAAGGATTTAAGGATTAAAGTAAATTAAAGCATTCAGAGTTGGATTATTTAAAAGGTTCATCTTAAGAACCATTTACCTTGTAATTTCTTCTCTAATAGTCTGTTATGTAAGGAACTTCCTACAGCCACTGAGTAAACAATTACTGTAGTTTGGTAGAATTTCCATTTGTTTGGTGTTTCATTCTTTGTACAGGATGCAGATTTCCACACAGTTATTGAATGCAAACTTCTGATTCATTACTTCTGTTTTAAGCTGTTATTTATATTAATGTAACTTTGATAAAGTGAGTTACTCAGACGAGCTCATAACACACGGTTTCCTACAAAGTAATTTGAAGCAGTTCTGTTAATTCAGTGAAAAGAACTTGCATTCCAAGTGTGCAGTATTATGAATATATACACAGAAATTTGTAGGTTTTCCATGCAATATTACTGAAACAAATCTATGTTTCTCTGTGAGAATTTTTCATATGATAGTAATGCATAAAAGCTGACTTATTTTTTCCACAAGACAGATCTTTTTCTCAAAGGAGTAATACTGAACACAGCTGTGGAAATATTAGATCTTCAACAACACTATCAACAAAGACAAGAATCTTCTAAGTGAATTATGTAATGGTATTTTTAAAGGATTAAAATAAGGAAAAAGGATTAAAATGTACTTTTTTTCACAGCAATTTCTCCAAACCCCTGAAAGTTTGATATACCATCACCTTACATCCTCTGGCCGCACAAATTCTGTTCCTTAAAAACTGTCAGGGAATGGCAGCCCTTGGGAACATTTTGTGGTTCTCAACCTCTTTTCACTGACAGCTCCATGGAAACATCTATGGCTTCCCTGAAATGCAGGATGGTTCTGGACTTACTCAGGTTATTCACTACAAGTCTTCCAGGGAAAACTCTCCCTTTTTTCCCAGCTCACTTTGGCTCTCGTTACAAAGAACTCTGGAAGCGAGACTCTTCCTCTTTCAATTAGACCAATTACTTTTTGGGTCTATATGAAACATTAAAATCCACTTCACTTTTTTGCACATTCCCACAGCTGAACTATAAATGTTTCATGAAGTATTTCCTTCTGTTTTGAACCTGCCACCCACTGATTTCTTTAGTGTTGGTCTAGTTTTAGCATTGGAAACATCAAAATGATTACTCTCTTGACAACCTATGGGTTCAAATTAATCTGCATTGCCTGTATTCTGTATTTACTTTGAAGGCTATTTTGAGAGCCTCTGGTAAAACCTTAAATGATAGAAACAGCGATTAATTCCCATTTTAGCTGAATTTAATTTCTTTCCAACCTGAGCAAAGAACATCCTCTGGTTTTATGTGAGGAGATGTACATCTTATCCATTAATTAGAAAAAAAAAAAAGAAATTCTAATAGCTATGAAGCAAAAGTATAGTCACAGTATGAATTAAATGCTGAAAAATGCCCATGGCAGGGGGGTTGGAACTGGATGATCTTTAAGATCCTTTCAAGCCTAAACCATTCTATGAAATTGCTTGTTAAACAAAATAGAAGTTACTCATTAGTAAGTTACTTTCTAAAGTCATGGCTCCTTTGTTCTGCTGTGGTAAAACCAAGTGGAAATAATCCTTTGTAGAACACAAATGTTCAAAAAGAAAATCATACCCTCTACTTTACAAATTGTTCTACAGAAGAGATCTCCTTTTCCATACCACAAGTTAATATGTAATTATGACATATGTTTTCTTTCGATTTACATAAATATTTCCACTGAGTGGTCAAAGGAGCTTCTGTCATCCAGTGAATTTCTGTCTCTGACAAAAAGCAGTGCAAACCCATCCATGGCACCAAGCTTCTTAACTAACACACTCCTGTATTTGCAAACAAATACCTTTGGAAATAGTGTATTAGGACATCTGTCTGACAACCCTTCTCTGCTAGTTTTTACATGGTCTTTTGGCTTAATTTAGGAGTCTTTATCTTCCTATTTTTAAAAATTTTTCATTTAAAAAATATAATGATAGGACTTAATTGTGATTTTCCCCTACAGCTGAAAGGGGAAAAAAAATGAATGCTAAAACCCAACAAAACACTTTATGGTATAGAAGTGACTAAAGCAAATTTAATTGCCTTTTTAAAAATGCCCACTGGAACACAATATAGATTACACAGTGCCTATAATTTAAAAGTAGCATAACTTTGAGAAAGTAATACTAAAACTGTAGCAGCAGTCATTAGCTAAAAGTAAATCAGACTTTTTCAGAAAGCTCCCAATTTCTTGGGAGTTTTTAGAACTAGACCCAACCCTGCCTGACAGATTTACTGCTTTTCTGTTGATGAAAAACAAATGAAGCCCTCCCAGAAAATTCCCACGGATAAAAACACGCATCTGAACACAGGCCGAGTTAATTAATGACAGGGAAATCACTTCTTGAATCACAGTATACCCTCCTTATTATTAGTAATGATGCTAATCATTAGTAATGAAAGAAATGCTTTCATTTCTACTATTCCAATGTGAAAAATTGTGTTTCAAAACCTGCAAACAAATTGAGTTTGGATACCTTCCTAGAGACCTTGTTACTTTTTCCACCTACAAAACAGATGTGCTCAAAGTTCATGCAAACACTTACAGACCTAGGTTCTTCATTAGACAAAGTGCAAATTGTAGTTAATTACTATCTCAGGCATGTGATATTCACTGCTTCCACTTCTAACAGTCAATCACAAACTTAGTCAAAGTCATCTTCTTTAGGCCATTGGATTTTTAATTAATATAAATTACTTTTGTTGATATGTAAAGTTAGGAAAAACTAATTCCAAATTAAATGATATTATATTTTCACTCTAGCATGTTTAAATACTTTTTTTTCTGGACTAGATGGCCACATTTCTTTTTTCTTAAAACGAACACCTCACTGGAACTTGACAATAGTCCCCACTTCAAGCGTTGCCTTTATGTTCTGAACAATAGGAAATCCACCCAAAGGCTGACTAAGAACATGCACTCATTTACGTTCCCTATTATTCATCCTCTTTGGTAAAACCTAAGGGAAAATGAGGGAAATTTAGCCTTTGCAGGTGATCAAGATTTGGGGTTTTTTTTAAGGCATTGTTGAACTTTGTCAGAGTAAATGCTTGATACCCCATGAGGAAATGTTCTCAGTCCAGCTTGTATTCCGGAACAGAAAATTTTCCTCTAGAACTTATTGTTGGAGTGATTCAGTAGTTTGGCACTGGTTGCAGAGGTTTTGATTTTAACTACTGTTTGATTTTCCATGAAAGAATGTCTGGTGTTTCCAATGTCTCTAAGGCAGAAAAATACCCATATGCCATAAAAAAGCCATGTCACATAATCCAAACCTGTGAGCAGCATCACAAGCACGACTGACAGTTGACATGTACCGACACCCAAACTAATTTCAAGACCTTCAGTGATCAGGCAAAGCAGTTTCCTGATCCAGTTTGGTGCACAAACCTTTCCACAGGACCAAGGAAAAGAGCATCAAGGTGGGAATAAGCCAGGTGGGAGCTTCTGAAATTGGCATTCCCACACTGAGGAATTTGTATTAATCTGTAGCCTGAGACAGAACAAAGTTAAGTGATGCTCCAGAGACAACAGAAACTGTCTGCAAGGGTGAAAAACCCTTCAGGTGATGTTTTGCCTCTCCAGTCATTCCAGGTCAGCACATCCTTGAATCCATAACAGCCATGATGAGCCTGACAACCCCACGGATGTATGGACATGTACACTTGACTTTATGGCTCTTTTTGTACACAAGCTCTCAATATTGCAAGTTATGACCCACCCTGCAATATTGCTGTGTTGCTAACAAACATCAGGGACTGAGGACTTTTACTGTGAAGGAAACTATTTTGATGCAGTTTTTAAGTCAGCTGCCAAAAAATGCTAAGTACTATTAACAAACAAAAGTTGATTCATGCATGATGATTAAAAAAATATTTTTAATATATTTATATATAGATACTGAAGAATCAAACTGAACTACAAGAAGCTGAAGGGCAGATTTTGTATACTCAGCTGGGTAAATGGTGTAGTCCAGCCTGAGAGGAGCCAAAATTTAGCTAAAACCAAAATATGTGACCACACCGCACATGGACCGGTTGTGAGCACGAAAGGAATATGTCATGTTATTAAAATGTGATGGGCAGGCTCCAAGGCAGCTTTGTGCAGTTGATGTTAGATTCATCACATTATGTAAACCACATTTATAAACAGTGCTAGAAAATGAAAAAGTACTTAGTTTGCTCTAGAATAACAAACGTATACAAGACTGGCTTAAAACAGAGGTTGCAATGGAAGCACTAACCACATATGGCAGCATATGTTTGTTCTCTCAGACATATCAAGTAATACAAAATACAGTCATTTTCAAGAAAGAAATCAAAGGTAGCAGTTTGTATCATTTATGAGATAATTTCAAATATAAAACACCATCCAAATTCTTTTTCAACTGCATATTTCACCATAGTGAGACAGTACTCAGAACCACGTATGTGCTGGATATACTTCTATTCTTTGCTCAAAAATCCATCTCCATTACTCATAAATGTTACATAAGTATTTTAAGGCAACACAGAATTCTAATTTTCAACCAATTGTCTCATTGGTGGAAACAGAAATCACTGAAAAGTTCTGAGCAACCAGTCTGACCTTATATAATCTATTAGTTGTTTAAACACATAATCTTTCTTTGGAAAATACAGCAACTTTTGCTTGCAAAGAAAATACCCTCAGACTGCTGTTTTAAGTATCTTTCTTCATGAAGCCCCCAGCATTGTGCATGAAAAACCTGAGACTGAAAATGTTCTGCAAATGTTTAAATGAACAGGCTCATAAAGTGGATTGAGAACCAATGGTTAGGTTTTAAGTAGTGCTGTCAAGAGTAACATCTCAAGTTGACAACTGAGTAGTCAAAGAGACCTGAGAAGGTGATTTCTGGGCATTTTATCTTAGATTGCAATTATATTCACAGCAAAATACTGGATCCATGTCTTGCGATATTAAACAGTTGCATTACAAGAAGAGCATGTGAGTTATACTTATTTCTGCCCTACTGATATATATATACTGGACAAAATTGATGGATACTCCACTTTAAAGTAAGATTGTTGTATTTTTTCCAGATACTACCACTTTGTGTGTCACCTTCATTATGTAATTGGCTATGACAAACTTTATACACACACAAATGTGTTCCTACCACCAGAATCAACTAAAAAGAGAAAATAATAATAAAAGCCCTGAGTGTTCATCCAAAATTGAGATGTTACTAAACCTCCAGAATGGTTTCCTGCAAAACCAGGGTGAGCTGAAACTGCTGATTCAACACTTTGCTACTGAATGAAGTGAAAAAAGAAACCAGTACATTTTTATCACAACCCTCAGGCCCTGCTCTCTTCTACTGAACAGCCAAGAAAATGTTGGAGGGTTTTTTAAAACAGCAATTTAATACTAATTTCCTCAAGTAAACCCATCCAAACCAAGCTATTAAAAACACAGGGGAGTGTTTGCTTAGGAAGCTTTGGTTTCTACAAGCAGACAAGAGAATGCAGATATATGCAACTTGAGATTTCAAAAAAGCTTAAGATCATCCTTAAGATTTTTCTGTGGGAATGTGATTGCTTTTGAAACTGTAATTTTATTCCTTGGGAAAAGTGATAGGGAGACTCTTTATCATCATCCATCTGTGCTACTGGAACTGGAACACATCAAAAGCAATGCTGCAGGTAACACAAGTCTTGTCTTGGTTGATATCACAGCACTAAAGTTTCAATTTCTGGCATAGAATCTTTTTTTTTCCTTAAGAAAGTAACAGTAGACAAAATAACTATTATGCAACTTGTACAGGCATTTTGCAAACAGCACATTACATGTATAACAAAAAAAAAAAAATCCCAAGTAAAATTTCCAAGCTTTTTTTTTTCCAAAGCAAGACTAGACTTTTAACATAGAAAGCAGCTAATTAAAGAAACAGATGAAGTCAGATGTGCACAGAACTGGGTATAATGTGCTGTAAACTTAAAGACACAAAGTGGTTCCCTGACTAGGAAACTTGCTTTAGGTAAACTTCATTAATTAAACATATTTGAAGTTTACATAAACAGAAGCTTATGAAAGGTAAACAAAGAATAACCAAGTTTTTAAATATTGTGATGTGCTTGTCAGTACAAACTTTGTAACAGGGCACATTCTCAAAGACTTGGTTTTAAACCCACAACTTCAATCACAGAATACTGCAAATATTGTCTCTGTTTTAATTAATATATATGCTTTATTTCCCATACACAAGAGACAGAAATAACTATATTGATAAAAATCTGATCTACAGTTTACATTCTTGAACCATTGTCCCCAGTCAGATTGCTGCCTCCTGAAAGCAGAACTAAAATTTATACATAGCTACACAATAAAGTCCTAATTTTCTAACTTTAGAAAGGTTTGGCAGCCTGCAGGTCACTGCAGGCTACTAGTTTACTCTGCCACTGAAATTTTATAGTTTTATTCAAGTCACACTTTTAAAAGAATAATGGCTAGTGAAATTATAAATAAGTGGAATTCCACAGCAGGAATGACCTGAAATGGACCTCACTGTACTTCCAATGGCCTGATGTCAACTATTATTAAACTACAGGTTTTATAAAGTCTTCCACTAGACGTGTAGAGTTAAGCCAGAAGTTTTGGCTCTAATACAGGCAGTGATGAAAAACATATGAGTGGTAACAAGTCGCCTTAATATCATTCTTCAGTACTAAGATGGGCTAATCTGAAGCAGCACTTTACTCTGGTATCACCCACGGTGCCAGAAGGATCAAGAAGCTTGGAAGTGGACTTTTTCTTTATATATGCTTTTCATTTCACAGAACTCACTCTAACTTCCTTTTTCCCTATTTTTTGGTACTATGAAATAACTGGACATAAGGACCTTAGGTGGATTATCCCAGTGCTTCCGGGAGAACTTCAAACCTGCAAGGTATGTCCAGTTTGAATACCTCTTCTATATAAATAGCAGCAAAGAGTTAAGCTTGTCAGTCACTATGTGCAGATTAATAATATCAGATAATTTAGAATTAGAAATACCACTTTTTAAATGGAACATTTGAAAATTTACTCGCAGCTGAAATACTTCTGTATTTACCACATGTGAGCTGAAAAACAAATAGAGCTATAGTGAATTTGATAATATTTAATTATCAAAGGCTTGTCAGAGAAATGTTACAATTGACCATAACAGTTTTTCTCAGTTATAACCATCTATGAAAATCTACTCTACAATAACATTAGCTCTTACAGTCACAACTCAGTGTTAGCTTTCTGTAATTTGGTATTCAAGTTGGTGGGGGTTTTTAAGTACATATCAGCAAAGTAATTAAAAACAACCCAGGAAAAAAATGAACTGTAGATGAACTACAACCTAAAAATCCTCATAGATCATCCAGCAACAAGAGTCAAGCAGCTCTCCATAAAAAGTAAATACTCTGTAAAAACAACTTATTTTGTAAACATCCTCTTAATTATTACTGCTCAACTTCAATATTGGACTATTTCTGACAACAGACATTTCTACAGTAATCTTACTAACAAAAAACCTTCCTCCGGTTTTTCTTCAGCAATTTAAGTAAATCAATGGAGTAAATAAAGAGTTAAACATAAATTCCTTTTATTTCTGGACTGGGACAATGACTAATAGAACCAGAACTATTTTTAAATATAGATTTCAAAACAGTTATGGTCTTGCCTTTCTTTGGAGAAAATCTGTGCACAGAGCAATGATTTGTGTTATTAATGAACACAGGGATTTTTCTTTGCCTCTGCAAAGACCACCACTGGGTCATTTAAACATTTCCTTTTCAGACACAATGCCATGGGAAACTTGTCTCTGTACATTGGTAACAGAAGTGATTTCTAAATATAATTTAGAGTCTTTTTAAGACTTAAAAACTTTATGTATTAACTCCTTCAGTATCAGAACTGATAAGACATCAAAGTCCACATTGCTGGACTGGTTTGCAGCTGCCAAGCAATTCAGAGTTATTTGTTGTTGGGTCTCTTTATGCACTTTTCCCATGCCAACAACACAACTCCTGTTCTTGCTGAAAGGGATTTTCTTCCCATAACACATGTTTGGAATTTTCACATCACAGAAATATGGGGATTTTCTACATAAAATCTTAAGGGTTTTAATAATCTTAGATTATACTGTGACATCACCTTTATTTAATAATTTATAAATTATAACTAATAGCATAAAAAGTGCCTGTGTTCCATGTGTAGTTTGGCAATATAAGTTTGGGTGTAGATGACCACCCAAACAGGATAAGTGTGTCCCAAAAAACAAGTGCAGTGGTTTTTGGACAGTTACACACCTCAGGAAAGCACCTTAGAGCACCTCTCCAGGTGAAGTGCACTCTCCACATTCAGCCACCTCACCCTGGGGTGGCTCATGTTCCAGGCAGAAGGTGCTAATCAAAAATTTTTTGTGCTGAAGGATAAGAAGGATTGACATAAAGAAGGCACAATGGAGCTTGAATGCACCACACTCTTTGTCAAACTCATTCTCAATGTTCTGGTCTGTTAAAACAAGAATGGACAAAGCCAGGCTTTGTCCAAGTGACAACCAGCTGCTCAGGGGATTATTTAACACAGCACTTAAGCCTGCCTAACAGCTTGAATATGTCAGGAATGGCTCCCCCATTGCTCCTCCTTCCTTCTCTTTCCATTTAACGTTCCAGCCCATTTAATGTCAACCAGGCTATTCCACCCATTCTTTTGTGCTGGTTCTGGTACTCCAAACTGATTCAATTTCTTCACTTGAAAAGAATATGATTTTTTGTTGTTCACATTAGTTTTGTGCTGGTGTAGTGAGTTCAACCAGCTCAGTGAACAGCCTGAGAGGAAGAGTTGGTACCAGAGAGCTGGCAGGGAGCACCTGGGAGCACAGTCAGGCTCAAGTGGCAGCAGGGGAGCATTAGCACAGCTGTACCTATACCTTCTGAAACAGAAATTTCATAAATTTCTTCATGACAGTATCTTCAGAAAGATCACTAAGATCTCGGATTTTAGGTTTTCTCTTAATTCTCTTATTCTTGAAGTTTAAGCATGCAGAAAGTTTGTGTAAGTTTTTTGAGAAGCACTGAAGAGTCAGAGCATTTCTACAGAGTCATCAGCATCTATTTACTGGGAAACTCAAAACTTCAGGCAGGGAAGAACCATCCCCACACCTTCATAAAACTCAGCTCTTTAGGATCCATTCTTTGGCATTTCTTTGGCCTATGCAAACCTGGAGTCAAGCTTGATGAGCGTTCCTAACTACAACGCCAATAACGATTTCCTAAGGGCAAAATGAGAAGATGAAGCAAGGACGTTTTTCTTTAAAACAAAAAACAAAAAATCACAACTCAGGTTTCCTTACATAAAGGGACTTCTTTTCAAGAGATTTAACTCACAGAACCAATATATATCATCAGTGGCACATTTCAACACTATTTTTCTAGAACTTTGTGAGCAACACATGTTTTTCAAGAATTCAAATTGGCCACTACTCCAATCGCAGCCTCAATCTTTTACTACTTTGAAATCCTAATTTTTGGCTATGTGAAAGGAAATATGCAATCCATTTGCTACAGATGCAAGTGTGGGAAGAGATTTTTAGGTTGTTTCATAAGAGAACTTCCTAGCACCAGATCCAAAGGAACATTTTAGGAACATACATGCAAGTTTATCTTTTAGATCCAGAACTACACAGCCAGTGCCTCTCACAAATTGAAGTCAGCAGGGACTTGGAAAGTCCACGTCCCAAGACATCATCACACTTGATATCCTACATATGGAAATGGCGTCTCATCACAGGATAAACCACAGGGCATTTTGGCACTCGGGACCTAAACTGCCAGGGAAGAACAGAGAGCCTGAGAGCTCACGTGTGACAGCCCAGCCATTAAACCACTTGTCCAAGAACAAGAACTTGGAAGTCTGAAAGGCTTCCAACTCCTCATCTCCTAACTGATGTATGACTAAAGTAGTGAAGATTTTGGCCTTTTTCTGAAGCTGAAATAGAAGACTGAGAAGGCCAAATATTCCAAAGGTGCACAGCCAGAGATGACAACAATTCTCTCCAAAAAACAAACAGGGGTTTCACACCTTCTTCCCAGCACTGTTTATATTCCAAGAGCCTTACAAGGACAGACATTGTAAGGGATTGCAAGAACAACCACAAAATTCTTTCTAGGAGCATTGCAAGAGAACATTATTTTGAATTCAAAGGAAAATATATGGAAAAAATACACATGAAGATTCTTTCAAGAGAAAGAATCTTGTTACATCAGTAAAAGTACATGCCCTACCCAAATGGGCATGCAACTGAAATATTATGGGAAATATTAAATTTAGCTATATGTTGTTTACCTACAAGATACAAAGTACTTTGTGATTCTGATTTCAGGCATATATTTGGGGGAAAGACGTCACTGCATTCTTTTTATGCTATCTGAACTGTTAGCTTTCTTCTTTTTAAACTCCCTGAAACAGACACAGATACAGGAGCAGCAAGGTATGCAGGATATTTGCATTTAATGCTGTTATGAACCCCCTCCAATAAACATCAAAATGACTCTGCACAGAAAAAAGTGGTACAAAAAAAACCTCATTTTGAATAAGCCAAGTCAAACCCCAGTACAAAGCAGAGCACTCCTTTTCCTGCAGTGCAGGACCAATGACAAAATGCCTACATAAAGGCGTTCTTCATCCCCAAACACATCAGTAAGCATTTAATTAGGTGATCAAACAAGAATTGACACCTGTTTAGTATTTCCTTAAAGAGGCCTATGATTGTCTAAATAGAAACATTTTTATAAACAGGACATGCACAATAAAATTTCCTGCAGCCCCTCTGTGTTTGTGAGCTCATTTTCGCTTCCAAATGCCTTCTGGAATTGGGATTTAGAGGGAAACAAAGTCAAACTGAGGGCTGAATCTACAACATTTTCTCAGAGTTTGTTGCATTCTGTGGCAATTCTTACTATCTCCATTCTCCCATGTGCCCAGTTTTGTAGGAGCAAGGAAAAAAAACCCCACCAAACAGAAAAGCCCCAGCCTATGTTTATTGAAAAATTCACACACAAAACTACCAGATTTCAGCTTTTCTTCTGGATGTAAATTAAGTCACTGATTTCCACTGACATGGATTTCTAACATGCAAGTCCTTCTCAACCAGAAGTCAAGAGAGAATTGGGTTTGTTCAGCCTGGAAAAGGGAAGTTTTGGGGCGATAGAATTGATGGTATGACTAAAGTAGTGAAGATTTTGGCCTTTTTCTGAAGCTAAAATAGAAGACTGAGAAGGCCAAATGTCCCAAACATACCCTTCCAGTGCCTGAAGGGGCCAACAAGAAAGACAGAGAGGGACTTTTTACAAGAGCCTGGAGTGACAGGACAAGGGGGAATGGCTTCACACTGGCAGGGAATAGGTTTAGATTGGATATTGGGAAGAAATCCTCCCAATGAGGGTGGGCAGGCCCTGGCACAGGGTGCCCAGAGCAGCTGTGGCTGTCCCTGGATCCCTGGAAGTGCCCAAGGCCAGGTTGGACATTGGGGTTTGGAGCAGCCTGGGACAGTGGAAGGTGTCCCTGCCTGTGGCAGGGGGTGGAATGAGATGATGCTTAAGGTCCCTTCCAACCCAAAGTGTTCTGGTATTCTACAACTCTGTGAGACGTGTTTGCATGCAGAGGTGAACTTCTATCAATGGCAATAATAAAACAAATGACTGGAACATGGGAAAAGCTGTTGTCAGGACTGAAAGCTACAGTTTGGACTAGGAAGAGTTTAATTAAAGTGTTTAGGAAGTGGAATACTGAGTGTTTCGGAAGTATCCTGCTGAATGCATTTTATGCACTGCTAATCAAGTACCTCCCAATTTTATAAGCAATGCACATATGCCAATGTATCCCACTAAAAATATTTCTTCATTGAGAACGAATAAATGAAATCATATTCCAAATTCTGGTAAAGTCTACTACAAAAATTCCACTTCAAAGCTTGAAGCAAATGATATTATTTGTAAACTAAACTAAAATACTTTGCAATTACATTAATGCCTAATAGATTTAAGTTAACATTATGTGTAATTTTATAGTATTAATTTATATTTAAAAGATTATTTTATATTCTTCATCGTTCATATACTAATTAAACCTCAATATTCACAAAGGCTATTTTGCAGGACCAGACAGTGTGGCAGTGAGTGAGGTAACCAGTTCAATAGCTTCGTTTACTGTTCCCTATTCACTGATTCCGGTGTTTGTTTTTTTGTTCATTTGTTCACTTTCCCAGATTGGTTATCCTGATTAAGAAGATATGAAAGAATACACACTCCTTCTCTTCTTGGCTTTGTGCTCTGCCAAATCTCTCACTGGTCCTTCATATTTTACACTAAAGAATATGATGCTCCAAGATATGGAAGATGACGACGATGATGATGATGATGACAATTCTCTATTTCCAACCACTGAACCCATTCTACCACTAATTCCTTTTGATCTGTTCCCAACATGCCCCTTTGGATGCCAGTGCTATATGAGAGTTGTCCATTGCTCTGACCTAGGTAAGAATGAATTTGTGTGTCTGTTCTCCACTGGATTCTCCTTTGTAGGATTTGTCTTTTAAAAGACGAATTATTATGCAGGCACATAAATGGGATGAAAAGTATTCCCTCAGCTTAACTTCCACCAAAGTTAGCATCCTTGGTAACAGTTTAGCCAAAGGCAAATGTGCTCCTGTCAGTGCTGCAGGCACTTCCCAGTCCCTAAAAGTGAATTCATTATTAATTGTGCCAATTTGAATTAGTGCTCACTGAAGTTTTCCTATCATTCAAGGCAGCCAAAGGACTGTGCTCCCACCACTAGCACAGTGACAAGGACATTTGTTCTCATCACAGCCCTGACACCTTCCTAACCTTCATCCTGGACTCCTCATGCCTTAGAAACATTGTCCATACATAAATTGCTGGGGTTTTAAAACGTGCTATTATTAAGGAATCAAAAACTTTTGTTGACAGCAGCAAACTGTGGTTAATGGCCTACTGTGGTTATCTGGTCTACAGATTTCAAACTGCTTTACATGAGTTCACACAGAGAAAAATTCCACATTAATAGACTTCATCTTTAGATAACTGCAATCTATTAATTACAGAATAATTGTTAATAAATTGGACAGAATTTAGCATTTCATGCATCGGCATTTCCACTCAAAGTTACTGTCCCTGTTGGGTCTTTTCTGCTGATTCAGGATCTTAGATGGCCTGAACTGCAGTGGGTTTGTAACTGAACAGCACACTGGGTTGGGGGATTAATGCTACTGGTACTGATTTATGTTAATGATTTGTGTTAGTGGTAATGATTTATGTTAATGGTTTATGGTACTCGTAATGAGTTACGTTAATGACTTCTGGTACTGATTTATGTTAATGACTTCTGGTACTGGTACTGAAGTGCTGGCAGTGGAGACCCTCCTCTGCCCACACCAACAACAGGTTTCTCAGCCCCACCACGACCTGAATGAACCCTCAGCAGTTGCCCCAGTGCCATGGACAGGGCAGAGCAGAGGTACAAAGGAGCACTAGCACTAAGCCAAGACCCCTGAATCCACAGCCCTGCTCCTCAACAGGGAACCACAGCCCTGGGTTCCTGAGAGATGCTTTCTCCAGGGACTAAACAGTTGCCCTGTAGGACAACCTGTGCTCTGAGGATTATTTCACAGATACAAAGAGAATGAGCAGTCCCCATTAAGCTTTCATGGTCAGGGGCAGAAGCAATTCCAAAACTATGTACACATTTGTGGTACGTTCTTACATCATTAGTTTTTTGCACTATCAAAAATTCCCTTCTACCCTTTGCTTTATGGCTGCTCATGTTTTCTTCCCCATCATATTAATTAACAATCTTATTGTGTTTTGATGTTTGGCAGTTAATTTCTTTGGACTTATATACAGCACATAATGTTTCTGTTTATGTCACATACTTATGTAGGTTTGACATCAATTCCTCGCAACATCCCGCCAGATACTCGTATGATTGACCTTCAAAACAACAAAATCAAAGAGGTCAAGGAAAAAGATCTCCAAGGACTCACATCACTTTATGTAAGCTTGCTATTTCCCAAGTTTGAAATCTTAGTTAGCAATCTGAAATATTTATATACTTTAAAAATACAAATGGTATTTCCTTCTCCAATAATAAAGATAAAAATAGTCTAATGCCTGCATATTTGAGTGCTCCCACATAGTAAGAAACAAATACCTTTGAGTTGTAAGAACTAGTTTCTACAATATCCAGAAAATGTACCATATACATCTGACAAAAAATATTCTCAAGATTTTTCAGTTCTTAGCATGCACAGAAACATTCCCTACATTTTAAAGGCTGCAAGGCAAGTGCTCCTTTTTATCTGCTTAGTTGGAAAATAGCAGAAAGAATTTAATCACACAGGAGACCTGCAATGATATTTTCTTAGGGTATTTTCAAAAGAACAGAACATACAGCTAACATATACAGCACTGAAACCAATGCTACAAATCCAGCTGACCTGAACAGAAAACAGAGAAACACTGAATTACTGGAAATGCAGGGGCTTTACTCCTAATTTGTTACCATGCTCAATTATGCCTGTAGTGACAGGCTTTGAAACAAATATCACTGGCAACTGATAAATCTAGATGTTGACAGTACACAATAATCCCTTTTTATGATGAAAGGAAATGAGAGTCTCAGAGGACTGGGAAGTAGGTTAAATCTGTTTAGAATATTTGTTTCTATTGGATGTCACCCTAGATCCAGTGTCCAAATCTAGTTCCTCTAACCAATACTGACCATTTTAAAATTCTTTAAAACCCAAATCTGTTCCATAACTGATAGCAAATTAATTACATTCTGTTCTCCATTAGAAAGAGGTGAGACACACAAACTAACATAAGGACCATTCCTAACACATTAGGAAGAAACTCTTCTTCCCTGGGAGGGTGGGCAGGCCCTGGCACAGGGTGCCCAGAGCAGCTGTGGCTGCCCCTGGATCCCTGGAAGAGTCCAAGGCCAGGTTGGACATGGGGCCTTGGAGCAGCCTGGGATAGTGGAAGGTGTCCCTGCCCATGGCAGGGGATGGCACTGGATGGTATTTAAGGTCCCTTCCAACCCAAAATCATTCTGTGATTCTAGAAAACAAATCTTTTCAGTCATATTTGGCTTCTGAGCAAGATCTGAAAATTTATGTGTTTCTGAATGAGCTTGTTAATTATTATGGCCTAAGACAGGACAGAAAAAACCAGAAACTATATAAATTCAGGGTTGGCAACAAAGGATTTCCTATTCTCTTGTCTGGTGTCTGGGTGCAGAATGGTCTTAGCAGCAAGCAAAGGGTAAATGCACAAACTGTGGTTTATTTTCTGTGTAAAAGATCTGAGGGTCTCTTATCTCCATCGACTGAGAAAGCCACTGGAATCCATCAGCAATCACATTATAAACCAGAGTCATCACTTAATTATGTGCTAGCTGAGGACACTGAGCTGCTTTGCTTTTTCTCCTCAGTTCATTTGTGGCAAGGCTGAACAACATTTTCACTGAGAGCAAAGTTTACTTTGTACAACTTGGCTTAGTCCTGGAGTCTGCTTAGCAAAGGCACAGATGGCAACTTGGATTAGGAAGGAGCATTTCCTGTTTATTTCCTTGAGCTAACCTAATTTTTTTCTGGGAAAAAATAATTCTTGTTTGCTCTACTTTTTTTTTTCTGCACTTTTCTGAGTGGAGATGACTCCAAGAATAAAAAAGGAACAGAAATGAATATTTTAAGTATGGAAATGCAGAGATGTGATTTGACATGCAAAATAATTTCAGATAGTGTATATTTTGCTGTCTGTAGTAACTCATTACAACTTTTCTGATAACACATAGCAATGAGGAAAAAGCTACCCCTAAAAGACTTCTGGACTGTACAGAAGAAAGAGAGAGACTGAAGTTCACAGGAGCTGGAAACGACAAATAAAACATAAATTAATGTGTCATATACAGCTACTAATGTCTAAGAAACTCAGATTAAAAACTTCACTTTTATTTTGCAGCATTATGTTGAAATAAAAGATGAGATTCTGAGTTTTGAGAATCTGTCTGCATTAAGGAACAATAGCAATGAAGTATGTAACCCCCATACAATCCCACAAAATATCTGAATACAAACATATGGTTTTGCCAGTTCTCATGATCCATTGGCACCTTGTCAGCTCTACCTTCTGGTTAATGCTCCAGCTTTCAGGTTCTTCTTTGTTTTTCATAATCAACTGAAATGCCCAAAGCATCTACAAAGTGCTGAAGTTTGGTAGGATGGAAAAATAAAATATTTTAAATACTTAATTTCTGAATTACATATCAAATCCATGACTTCAAATTCATAGTCATAACAGTCCTGGATAAAAAAAGCTTTCCATTGCTCTTTCCATCTCTCATAGGCACTGGCTTTGAACAACAATAAAATACACAAGATCCATCCCAAAGCCTTTCAATCAACAAAGAAGCTACGGCGACTGTATTTGTCCCACAATCAGCTGACAGAGATTCCAACAAATCTACCCAGAACTCTGGCAGAGCTCAGAATTCATGCCAATAAGGTTAAGAAAATCCCCAAGGATGTATTTAAAGGAATGAAGTCTCTACACGTTTTAGGTAAGTCTAATTAAGTAGAACAGAAAATGTCTTCACCAAAAATGGAACATATTATACATAATTTCCATTCAAACATTTCCCTGAGGTGCAGTTTCCTCTTAAAGAGATATCCATGCTGTGGGAATACCCTCCACAATTCAGTTTCTATGTGAAGTTGCTACAAAGGTCAAGTTTTGGATAATCCTGCAAGCCGAGTAACACAGCCTAAATTCACCGAGAGCTGTGCCACCCCTCAAAACAGACAATCAAACCTAAACATTAATGAGTGCTTGGAATATCAGAAATCATAAATAAATCAGCTCTTTATAACTTAGTCTAACCTACACAAAATTCCTATGCCATAAATGCTTCTCTTTTTCCCCCTTGGGCAGAAATGAGTGCCAATCCTCTTAACAATGATGGAATAGAGCCAGGGGCTTTCGAAGGGGTAAATATCTACCACATACGAATTGCAGAGGCCAAGTTAACTTCAATTCCTAAAGGTAGGTATGCTTTCCCTTTTCTAGTTTACTTATACCAGCATACCCCTCAATAAAATGCTTTAACATCTGAAGGATTATTAAATTCATAAGTTGCTTTGTATTCTCATTACTACCAAACCACCTCCTATCTTTTCTTTTTGAACTTAGTATCCAATCCCCCATCCCAGAAGAGTTCATGCACAGACACAGTGCACACAGGCTCCCTCTCCCACCTTCTCCCTGTCAGCACATCCACTCCTCTCACAGAATGACCAGACAGCCTCAGGAGGAACAATACAAAGAAATTCATAATTTGATGTCACTTTGCTTCTTTCACATGTCAGCCTCTCAAAAATCCTCACAGAGGAAGGATAAACTCCCCAATATTTGATTAGGGATATAAGGGATATAGAATTCCCACTTTCTTTATGGATTTAAAATGTAACTCCAAAATTTCTAAAATTAATTTTTAACATTTCAAGTCACACTGCACTTCAAATACGATGTTCAATATAGTTTTGCTAAGTAAAACTTAATTTTAATATTTAATTAAATTCACATAACATAATACAAAATCAAATCATTTTTTCATATAAAAAACCCAACCTTGTAATTTGGAGGTAAAAATAAAGTAAACCACTAATTTGACGAATCACTGACCTCCACACACACAAATGTAGCATAAAGGAGTTCAGTACAACATTCCACCTGCTTTTTCTGCAGGTCAGCGTGGTATTCAACCACTCAAAACTACCAGCTAAGACAAAAAGGAAGGCAACAGAGCAAAACACCGTGTTCTATGTTTTAACTCACAGGGAAACTAAATGTTGATCATTCAGATAAAGAACTTGTTTCTTATTAATCTCTTCCTGTATGCATATACATATATATATGTGTGTACATATAGATATACAGAAGGATCCCTGTAGAAGAAACACTAAAAAAACCCCAACAATAATCAAAACCAACTTGCCCCAAATGTTCAGATAACTTTAGCATCACAAAGCCTCTGTCTACCTATGGTAATACTTGCTAACACAAAAAAACCCCCAAAACAATCTAGTATCAGTTCCTGTCACTTAGCACAAAAAAACTCCCCAACTTAAAATGATTCCAATTTTGTCTTTGTTATAGAGAAATCTCCTATAAAGATACACAGCATGAGGTCCAAGATGTGGTGTCAGATACATAAACAAACCTAACCAAACAGGATTTCATGGTGAACTCATTCACCACAAATGCAAACTGACTTTGCAGATGCTTCCCTCTGCAAACGCTACAACGGCACAAAGGTTAAAAAAACATAGCTTATAAAAGGTACTAACAATGTGCAGTGGACAGGTGGGTGGATATTGTCCCTCTGGATATTGTCCCTCAGGCAGCTGGAACTGCCAGCTGGAAGGCAAACTGGAACAGAGCCCAAACAAACAAACCTTATTGCAAGTGGAATGAAGGCAGGCTGGGAGCAGGCACATCCCTACCCAGATCCCAGGGCAGCGGGAGCAGCGCTGCCCAGCCCAGAGAGTGTTGCCATGAACATATTATAAGTTTCTCTGTGTGTAAGCCTTCTGATCTGTTTCCCCATGGGAGAACATCCTTTTGCTGTTCTTTTACTCTGTATAAGCTTTCTGTAAACAAGATATCTGGTGTTCTTCAAGGACATTTTGGAATTCTCGGCTCTCCTTGAGAGTGGGAGAAGGAGCTGAAAGACTGTAATCTTTCTGATATTGTAAGCATTCGGGACATTGCTTAAACAAAGCAGCAGCAGGAGCATGGAGAATGCTCTCTGCTGAGCAGATATAGAAAAATACTAGAATTATAGAGTCATTTTAATAAATCATATTAGCCTTCTGATATTATCGTCAAAAGTATTTTCTTCAATGCATGGACCACGACGATAAGAGAGCAGCGGGAATTGCTCGGTGTCAGTGCCAGGCTCGGAACACTGAGCCCAGCATCAGCAATTCAGGCTGGGATGAGCCTTCCTTGCCCTCACTAAGAGGATGTTGTGGGAAGATTCGCCACCTCCTGGTCTATTCACGGGCAGTCGGGATTTGGAATTTTTGGAAACGCAAGAGAAAATATTCTGGCATGGGAAAGAGGTATCAAATACCACAACTTTGCTTAGAGTACTCCAAAACCTTTCCTTCCAGTCACATCCTAGCAGCTGTGACAGCACAATTGCTACATCATGTAGGAAAAAAGCTACAGATCTTCAAAAAACTGTCTCTGGTTCCACAGGCTTTGACTACAGACTCTGAGATAAATGCACAAAACACAGGATTAACATCTTTGACAAACTAACCGTGAGAGTTGTTATAAAGGAAGTCAGAAAAATTACCAAATTTTGGAACTCTTATCTCTCTTAATTAGCATATGTCCTTCCACAGCTTAATTTTTTTAAAAGTTATTATTTTAAACCAAATTATTTTTGTATTTTCTTCATTAACATACTTATATGTAATACCAATTTCTTTGCTGCAGACAACCTCCCCAGTTCTAAACACAAAGGAAAGAAGCTTTTTGGAACAAAATAAATGTTCCAATAAAAAATAAGTTGACTTGGTTTTTTCACACTGTGCATTTTTTTTTATCAGATTTGCCCTCCAGTCTTCTGGAGCTTCACTTAGATGACAATAAGATCACAGGAATTGAACTTGAGGATTTTAACCGTTACAAGGACCTTCAAAGGTAAAATTACCAGGCTGAATCCCTTTATCTGTTAAAATGTCATGCCCAGCAAGACCTCTTATTTGATACTTCTCTTGTTAATGGGAGAAAAAAGAATAGAAATTATAGGTGTTTTAGTAAGAATTGCTCTAAATAAGACCCAAGTTTAAAACCCAAACACACCCCTAAACCCCCACATTAGTCTTGTCATTACGTGTTTTGCCAACAGTCTGCAACAGAAAAGTAGGATAAGAACAAAATATAACTATTCTAAGTTCTTCTAATTCTCATAAATTTATTTTTGTAAGTACAGCAGCTGGTAAAGGAAACAACATCGTTCAAATGCAATGGGGTTAAAAGAAAAATATGTGTATCTGAGGAATGTATCACTGAAATAGGAGAGAAGGAAGTTCTCTCTGTAAAGCTCGGTTAAGAACTCTGAAAATACGGCTGAGCACACTGAATTTGGTAACAGAATTACTGAACTGCCTTTAGATACCAAATTCAGTTTCTGAAGAAATCAGGAAGGACTGGAGAAAAAGGGGATGGCAGGATGGGCAGAAAGAGCATGACTCCAGCTTCTGAATCACCTTCTGAGCAGAGCAGGCTGAAGCCTTATAGCAAAAAATATAAGGAAAATCTGGAAATAAGAAAGAAAGCAGCCCTGCTTGGTAAAAAAACCTTTGTATTTTAAAAATAAGCTACACATTAAAAACACCTTTCTAGACAAGACTTGCTATTTGGCTATTTATTAGAACTTATTACAGTGACTACACTTTGCAGCTGTACTACTTGGTAATATGATATAATTTATTTCACAAGCAGCTCGATGTTTATAATTTAAACACTTGCCCCTATAATTACAAAAACTGCATGCAAAACTGAGCAATTGCTTACATCAGATAACTGATAACAGCCGTGAGCCAATATTTAAGTGGAGTTTATATTATGTTAGGTCAATGGTAATTTTTTCCTATCAAAGAAAAGATTTCATCATCTTCCCCCAGTTCTTTTCTCCCCCTGTGTTTATTCCTGTGTATCCCAATCTTAAAAAAAAACCAAAAAAGCTCTTCAATGCTGTTGTGAATCTCAATTAGTCTTTAATTAAATGTTCCTTGTACTATTTCTAGGCTAGGCCTTGGCAATAATAAAATCAAAGAAGTGGAAAATGGAAGTTTTGCCAACATCCCAAGTATACGTGAAATCCACCTGGAAAAAAACAAGCTGAAGAAGGTTCCTCCTGGATTACCCGAACTGAAATATCTGCAGGTTGTACACTGAACTTATCAGACAGCTCTGGGAGTTCTAAATTGTTTGACTTTCCCACTGTCACACTGATTAGGTCACAACCAAAAAGCATTATTAACTGACACATATATTTTGCCATGACTCTCCTACTAGGAGAGCCTGAAATCATAAAAGCTTATTAAAGAAATAAACAAAATCAAATTGCAGGAACACTTCCTAGGAAAGTAAAAAAAAAGAAAAAGGACAACAAAATGCTACACTTCAAAAATGTTTCCAGAAAATGAGAATATAATTCTGCATCATTATAATTCTTACTACAAGAGAATATAAAATTGTGGTTTAGAACCAAGTTCCCTAAGGATAGAGTCCAATTATTCTGAAAAGACACTGACAAAATGCCATATGACTTTTCTTTGAGGGAGACACTGGGGCAGGAGGAAGACTTTTTTTAAAGATTTAACACAAATTTTAAGCTCTTGTTACTCTCAAGGCCTGCATGGAACTGACATCGTAGCAAACCTCAGCCACCTGCGTGCTAAGGACTATTTTTCCCATTTCATTCCAACTCCTGTATTTTTCTGTTCCTATTGCTGCAGGTCGTCTTCCTTCACTCCAACCATATTGCCAAACTGGGAGTGAACGATTTCTGTCCAACAGGACGGAGGAAGAAGAAAGCGCTGTACAGCGGCATCAGCCTCTTCAACAACCCTGTCAAGTACTGGGAGGTTCAGCCTTCAACTTTCCGCTGCATTTTAGCCAGGAACAGTGTCCAACTTGGGAATTTCCTCAAGTGACACCCAAGCTGGTTGTTTCAAAAAGCAACTTGTCCAAATCAGTTTTACAATACTTGAAATTTGCAGAAAAATGCTGATTTTATGCTACTTAACCGTTTACAAAGTATTTGCTATTTCAGAGGTAATTAATTAGAAACAATATGTTAAGTAGGATCCATTGTATTGTTTGACAATGTTCAACCTACATTTGAATAATTTAAACAAAAGTCTTTATAGCTTACAGAAGGACTCTTAGAAGTGGAACTGGAAACTGTATTTGATGTTTCCTATTATAGATGTTAAATGCCTGCCTTAAATCACATAGTTTGGACATATTCTTTCTTTCAAATAAATCCTAAAAATCATGTGGAAGTGACTTTTTCCACAGTTAGGAAAAAGAGACCTAGGTTCTCTCCCAGTAAGAAAAGTTGCAAAACCAAAAATTACCAGACTTCAAGGGCAATTTCTTGTGCCATTTTTGATAATGAGCAAAGATGCAATAAAAAGCTACAATATTGTCAGGTAGTTGTCTCTAAGATAGAACATATTCTTACAGTCTTTTAAGTGAGATAAAGGCAAGTTTCATATCAAGAACAGACGAAAAGTCTTTAAAAGTTGTTGGTAATTTTTTCTTGCAACTTTAAGAAGAAAATGTCCTTCAATGTTTTGCTATTGATAGAATTGGATGCAGTCTGAACATTAAAAGTAGGATTCAAGATTTATCATATGCTTCAAGCTTAATAGGAATGACTATTAAACTCCCTTTAGGCCAGCACAAACATTTTTCTTTTATCTATAGCAACTGTAATCATGTTTTTCACTTTATTCTTTTCCTCTTTATATTTTGACATCACACGGGTTAAGGATCCCTCCTTAATGGAAGTACCTTACAATTGCCGAAAACAAGCAGCTGGAACTCGCCTGCCCTGCCCTTCCTGTGCAGGGCAGCACACAGAACTCTCAATACTGACAGTACTGTATGAAATGGATATTTTAGATATCTATTTAGTGTATATTTGCTTTTGGGATTCAAAATAAGTTAAATAAACGTACAGAATACCTGCATGTGTATACTTTATTACATGGTAGCTCACATCAAAATGTTCCGAGATTATAACCAAGCACCTTTGTGACTCTTCTCTAGACACTTCCTCTAGTGCTCTTCTTTCCAAATCTACAGAGCTCACAGGTCATTTGTCACTGCTGGTCTGCACAAAGTTCAAAACCCCAGACTCTGGAAAATGGCACAGACTTGTAGAAGAAAATACTACAAAGAACTCAATTAATTCCCAATCTCTCAGCCTTCCTACCACCTTCCTAAGTACACTACGCAATCAGCATCAAGTCTAATATCCGAGTTCTTTTCATCTGCTTGGTTTCCTGGTAGTTAATATTTTGTTAGCACCACTCTGCTGCTGAGACACAAAACTATGTGAAGAGAGGAGGCAGAGCAGAGCAGGGGAAGCTTTTACTGAAGAACAATATTTACAAATAGAAATTCCGTAACACACTTCAAAGCAGAATAAAAACAAAATACTAAACAGAAACAAAACCTGAAATCTGTTGATGACCAAGCATCTTTCTATTTCTGGCTTCTGTAGATGTTTTTAAGGAGTACATTTCCTAGCAAATACCAACATTCCCTTAAGGACAGACTCCCCTGCCTTACAGTACCATAAACAACTCATAACCCCATGCAATGTTAGTAAATACAATAGATAACAGAAAAATCATTACATTTTTATGAATCACTGGTTTATATGCATTTATAAACATTCCTGCTATACTAGTTATATCATTTCAGCAATGTCAACACCAGCAGAAAATCTGATTCCAATTCTGTAGCTTAACTGAAAGAACAAACTCAATGTTGTGTAGTACATTATTTTACACTAATTCACTGGTAAGGTTTAAAAGGATACACAACAGACAATGCAAACAATTCCTTATCTAATTGTGGCTAATGCAATGGACAACATGAACTGCATCCTTGTGATCTCTAAACCTATGAATTCTTTACAGGTACTTGTGTAAGAATCCCACCAAATTTTTAAGTCTGCTGTTGAAGTCCCCCTATAATGGGAAAGCTTTGTAAAAATATAGTAAAGTCCTAAGAGGTAGAAGACCATATAGTGTTGATCTTATCCTTCCAGAGCCTTAAAAACTCTCCTGCCTTCTCATTCTTTCCTCTGGCCATGCACCCAGACTGAGAAATTCTTTCTCCAGTCAGCACCCACAGATGCATAGAACATTCACAGAAGAAACTGCAGCACGACTTTTGAAGAAACTACCTCTACCCTCTCTCTTAATAAATAATCTCCAAACGATTTTATCAACTGCTTCAGGCACCATCCTCCAGGCAAATTCAGCCAGCTTAGAAGTTTAAAAAAACTTCATCTGTGACTTAAGCCACACTGACAATTTTGCATTACAACAAGGAAGTATCAAATTGCTCATTTTAACCATTTCCTGTAGATTTTATTTTTACAGAAAAGCAGTAACTTCCTAGATAACCTCAAATTGATAGGATGCCTGTCAAAGAGAAAAAAAATATGCTCAATCCACTATTTTCAGATATCATTCTTCAGCTGGCATTTGTGGTAATAATAATTAATAATTTCCACACCTTGCATCTTCGGCATGCTTTACCATCGACTTCGGTGGATGGGTCAGTGGCACACAAACATGATATAAAATGCACCTTACTCAGTTTCAGCAGGGTTTTCTGAACATGGACAGTAATGCAATTAACAGAATAGTAATTAACTGATGATAACACACTGGTGTTCAGTGATCTTCCCACAGAACAAGGCATTTCAGTATCAGCAGATGGGAAAAAAATCTGTCAAGAAATCAACTCTACCTTTACATTCTCTACAAATGTTACAGGAAAAGGAAAGAGGGAGAAAGAGAAACCTGATATAAATCCTTTGAAGAGACTTCTAATTAGTTATTCCTTGTACAAGTATCTGCATTTGTCTAATAAAAAAATTAATATTTATTCCATTAAGATTTTCAAACTTTAAAGGGTTTCTCTCTCCGGAAAATCTGCCAGGTCCCTACACACCAGTTAATAAATTTCACCAGAGGGTGGCAGCCTGTTGCTACAAATAGAAGGAAAAGTCATTCTAAAGAGTAAGTGACAAAGACTGTCAGAGCACTGGAGGAGCCCAGTAAACATCACAAACACTGATTAAGCAGAGGGGCCTGTTTGAGTACTAAAGTACTATTGGAGTGCTGGTAAACCCTGTGTTCTATGTCCTGCTCCACACCATTAAATTACCAAGGGATGAAATAGTCTCTTTTTTCCAAGTCTTCTCCCCACCTCTTTTCCCAATATCAACCTACTTAATGCAGTATTTCAAACACAGCAATACAAAGAATATTGCAGCATTAGTAGACAAGGAGCAGCAAACTTAATAAGATACAAAAAGTTTAAAGAATATAAGATACTACTAAATCATTATTTTAACTTCCACCATCAGCTGTGGCAAATATACACAATGTAAATCAAAACATACCTTCAATAAAACACATTTTCTTTCATATGATCTAGGTGCTTTCTCCTGCTGCTAGACTGAGTTAAGGAAGGTGAAGAAGTGTTTATTTTATTTCCTTTTTCCAGTATTAATAGTGTCTTCCTGCTCTGTCCAGGATGAAACCTGCAGGAATTCAGTGTATCAGACAAACTGGCTAGAAGTGTCAGGAAGGAGGACAGATGGACAGAGAAAGAGCACAGCTATTTGGATCTCACTGCCTGATCTTAAGAAGAGAGAGTTGCAAATTCCTAAAAGCACAATGAAGTTTGGGCTGGATGAGCAGACAGTGAAGTGGACAGAAAACGGGCTGGAAGGCAGCGAGCGCAGAGGCCACGTAGTGAATTCCAGCTGAATTCCAGCAGGAACTGCCAGTGTACCCCAGGGGTCAGTGCTGGCTCCAGCTCTGCTCCCATCTTCACTACTGACCTGGATGACAGGCCAGATCACCCTCACAAGTTCACTGGTGACTGATACGTGACTCTCTGGGGTTATACTGCTGGAGAAATGGCCAACAGGAGCTCGTGCAGCTCAGCTAAGGGAAGCCCAAAATCTTGTATCTAGTGAGGGATAACCCCATGCACTGGTGGCTGACCTGGAAAACAGCTTTGCAGGAAAGGAGCTGTGGGTCCTGGTGCACAAACTGGACATGAGCCAGCAATGTGTCCTTGTGGGAGGATGGCTCAGAGTATCCTGGGCTGCTTCAAAGAGATAAGGACAACTCTTCATTCCCAGTGTTGCTGTCACGAAGTTATTCCAAGAGCTAAGAAGCTCCAGAAGCCTGGATTCCTATGGATTTGAGTCGTGCAAACCTCAGGTCCCTCCAGCTGCTCTCTACCTCACACCACAGCATTCTCTGCTGCCAAAGCCATGTGCCAAGGGGTCACTCACAGCTCTGTCCTCTCCTACCTCCCAGATGCTCCTAAGCAGGATTTGGAACTGTCCCTTCCCAGCTGAAGGACCTCTCTGGAGCACTTTCCTCTGCCCAGCTGCTATTTTTCACAAGTTAATAACAAGTACATAAATATTTCTCTCTATCCTGTGTCAAAATGAGTTATAATTGGTAATAAGGATTAAAAGATACTGAGTGAAATAAGTGACAAAGATAAAAGGTTCTTTTCTTTCAAAAAAATCAAAGGAAAGTTCAGCTATTTTAAACAGAATGGAAATTTCCAAAATGTTTCATGAGTATCCCATTAGGAATTCCTGCACCTGCATTTCCCAAAAGTAAGTGAAATGACTCAGACCAGAGCAGTTGAAAAATATAAACTAACATGTGCAAGTTTTTAACCCTTCATATCTGTTTGCTAAAGCAGCAAAATATCTCAGCTACCTAAACCAGATTGTGCATAGAAAATCTGATATGAGTTCACTGCGAAGCAATTTTAGAATAATTTAATGTAATTTCAAGAAGCATTTACCCATTGGTAAACGCATAAAAATAAAAGAAAATAAATTGCTGTTATCTCTTGAAGATACTCATTCCATATTCATTCAATTGCCAGTTAAAATATTGCACTGTTATCCAGAAAACTATGGTACACCGCAACAGACAAAATAAACATTAATATTTTCATTTCATTTTGATCAGAATTTAACAGCAGCATGATGATAAAAGCAGTACTAAACTAAAAATAATGAAATTGTGTTCTGAAGGCTACTTTTTTTCTCATTCTCTGTGTTTAGAATTTAACATTGCTTCTTGGGCTTGTGTTGGGACTTTTCCCCTCCTTTCTGGGGAGACTAGAGATTTGAGAACAAAGCTGCTAATAGGAAACATATGGACAAGTTCTGGAGTAAATGAAAATCTGACTTGAATTCCAAATGCCACGTATCACATACCACGGTCTAAATTATCTGCTCAGATAAATGCAATATTTACCCTCCATACTCAATGAACCTCATGAGATGGAAGACAGGGTTATGCATGAAATAAACAAAAACAAAGACTTCCATGATATTTAAGAGACTTCCAAAACTAATCAATATTTTGAAGCAAGTTGGGATGTTTCTCAAAGCCCATGTGAGCCAGTAAAAGATTGGCTCAATGGAACATGCTGCCAACAGACAGCCTTGCTGCAGTTTTTCATATAAAATATGAACATTCTTACCCAAGTGAACAGTCAGGCTCTGGATTTAACCACTGTGCTGCTGTGGTTGCAGTGGGAACCCCACACAGCCAGGTTTTCCTATGCATGAACGCTTTCCTGTCTCAAATCCCTGTACAGGGGAAATGTGAACACGATGAGACTTCTGGCACAGCAGCACCGGGGACTCAGTTTTGATGGGAATCTCACACAGTTCCACAGGCAGCCAAGCCTTGCCCCACACTCCCTGTGCAGCAGCAGGGAATTTAACAGGCCTGGGTGCACCAGAATAACAACATGTACAGAGAGCCCCCTGAGAAGTGATTCACGTGCCTGCTTCATTCCACGTGTGCTACCCATCACCTGCACAAAGATTTCCATCAGAATCAGGCAGAAACACTGAAATGAACAGTTTCTCTTCACAATTGCATTTGCAGGAACTATTACGGAGTTACAGTCTCTGCTAAGAATGGAAAAAATCTCGAGCTGACAGGCTGCCAGAGGATGGAAAATTTCCAGGGGGACCAAGAGGGAGCAAGTCACAGACACCAGCATGGACTTGCTTCTTAATTCTTCAGCTGGTGTTATTTCCAAAAGTTGTTTAGACATAAAGCCCAATGAAAATATTTTTCTTCCTCATAAAGCACCTTAACTCATTTGTGGAAAAGAAAACTGGTCTGCCATTCTAAAAAATACTATTTTACCAAAATTTATATCTTATTTAGGCCACCAAGAACATCCAGTCACCATTATTATCCTTCTGTCAGCTCTATCTTCTTTTATCTTCTTGCTATTCTCCAGGGTGACACAAGGAACAGACTGAATGAGGGAGCCACAAGTCAGTAAAAAGGGCCTAATTTTTAGCATGAAGAAACCACTTTTGTATTAACCTTGTGAGAAGATGCCCAGATTCAGGAAGTAGCAGAATAATCTAGTTTTCTGCAGGAATAATAAAAGCAACTGTCTATACTCATTTCTACAGCAGCAATATTGTGATGCAGCTTAATTATTACTTGCTCAAGAAAAATTTAGTGATTAATACCTAGAAATTAATAACTTCAGGAAAGCCAAGCTTACTTGGCTTTTTGGAATGCATATTTTTCATTTATATTTTAAGATAATATATTCAGTTTCTATTTAGATGCTACCCTCCTGTAAATTAATATTACTGGTATCTTTCCTGGTATATTTTACTGGCATATTTCCTCAGATTCTAGATTTTACAAGGAAAAACACTTTTCATTTAACTCCATTAAAAAAAAATGACTAACACAGAAAAAGAAAGCCAGATAACTTTCAGAAATACAGCAAAACTAAATGTCAGTACAAAAGTAGAATATTTGACCCCCATAATCCCTGACTGCGTAACGCCGTCCTTTGATACGAACCAGCAGAACCATCCTGTAATAGGGTGAATTTTGAGATTATAGAATCAGAGTACTTTTAGGAGCTATTTTCCATGCAAACACCTGCCTAACCTGGGCAGTTAATGATCTCTCTGACAAACTATGCTCCTGTACAGTGGCCTGTAAATTTGAGATTTTTGATATGAAGATAAAATGTGTCATGATGCCATACAGAAGAAACACTTCAAACCTCACACCACCATTATCACACCCAGACCCCAAAAGCACTTTCTTAACCAACATGCCAAGAGATCCCTTGTTTTCCCTGTCAGGACCACAGTTAACAATTAGCATTTACAAACCCACAATCTTTTATTTCAGAAAAGTAGAAACTAAGTCTGATCTAAACCCAATCTTCAATATCCTTATTACTTCCCTCTAGTAGATGGAAGAAAAAAAGTAGTTACCCTTTATCATAAATAATGATACAGGGCTTTTATAAAGTCAGAAACAAAGTGAGTATTTTAAAAATATAAAATGTTTCTTACCATAAACTAACTACAACTCTTGGTGCTGTTTTCCTTGAGCGCATTCCATTGGAGCACACATGTGTAAGGCAATATTTCATTACTCCTGTTTTAGGAATGCTTTGCCTTAGCAACACTGTGTTTTATGGATTCATACTGCTTCTAGTGCCTTGTGCTTAGGACAGAAAGGGTAATGTATGCTTCCCACTTGAACAGTTCCCTCCCAAAGTCAGAATGCACAGGAACCTGAGAAGAGGAGAAAATGTGAGCATGGAAAACACATCTGTCAGATGTGCAACTGCTTTGTAAAGGGACTGCTCTGTCTTTCTGAAAGGTACGTTTCCACACCTTTCTCCAAAACATTTCACCATGCTAAACCCAGTACCTAATTCAGTCATTAGCAGTTTGAAATAACTACCCCAGTCCCCATTCTGGGGCTGCTTTCACAACACAGAGACTTATTTAGAAGTTTCAGCATTAAGCCAAGTGTTTGGCAAAGATGTGAAGGGAGATCTGGACAGCTGTCTTGCATTAAAACTGACATTTTTAAAGGGAGCTACCAGTATCAGCTCAGTTCTGTTAAAGTTTAATCACTCAAAGCACTGATTTAATGCCATGTCCTTATTAAGATCCATTTAATATTTTTTAATAATTGATTTTTTTAGAAAAAAAACATTATGGATGTTTATATTTTGGCTACAAACAGCTTTAGGCATTTACTCCACTCTTCAAAAAGCAATAGGATAAGGCAAGAGAAGCTGTTGGAAGCAAGGCAGAACAAGGACACAGTTGCCAAATTACCATGGAAGGTCTGTAATGCCCAGATCAACTTTTCCTCCTTAAAGAAATGGAAAGAGAAGCTGAGGCTGCATCATCCCTGGCAGTGTCCAAGGCCAGGTTGGACAAGTCTTGGAGCAACCTGGGATGGTGGAAGGTGTCCCTGCCCATGGCAGAGGGTGGAACTGGGTGGGCTTTCACCATTCTGTGATTCTCTGAGGACTGGTTTAAGTGTGAGTCTTGCTCAAGTCTTCACAGTAAGGCCTTTTAAGGATCCCAGAACAGGTAATAGAAGAAACAACTTCCAGCCAGAGTGATTGGATCAAAATAAGACCCCCTTGAGCTCTGCCAAGGAGGAGCAGTGACTCACAAATTATTCTAACCACAGAGAAACCCTTTTGATTTGATTAACTCCCATAAATCAAGACAAATTTATTTTATATGTCATGCATGAGCATCACTTCCAAAGGAGCATTAATATTAAAGAAAGTCCAACAAAATGGAGATAAAAATGGAGAGTAACCAAAGGAAATAAAGGGTAGAGAGATTATATCTTTCCATATAAGACAATATGGCAGGGTACAGACTGATGTGTAATAACACCTAGTGTTTCTGTGAAAGCATCCAAGCCACAGATTCTGGCTGCAGAAGAACTGCACCATAAAGGCAATGTGGTGCCAGCATTACAAGGTTTGTGCTAAAAGGAGAGGATTTATTCTCTTTAAGAAAAAAGGGATAATAATAATAATTAAGAACCATTTTAAGGCTGATGTTCAGTTTTCAGAATATAGGAGAGAGCTGAGAGGCTACCTGGCAAAATACTCTGTACCACTAGGCTGGACAGTTGTATTTGTTTGGGTATTTCTAGAGCAATAGGTATTTAAGAAAAGAAACACATTCTGTAGTCACTGTAAAATCGAAGACCATCACTCTTGAACACACAAAAAGGAGTAAATAGGAAGCACTTTCCATCACGTACAAGGGGAAAATTTCTGCTAATGCAAAACATTTTCCTATTCATGATCATTCAGGAATGCTTTGGCAAATAACTTAGACAACTACTCTTTATCCTTGCTTGGAAGTGTCTAAAAAAGCTTATAAACATATGATTTTCATATTGGATACAAACCTGAGAGCAATATGAAGTTACAAGGACATTTTGTAATTCTTTAACCAAAATTGCAGGAAGTCTTCAGCTATAAATTAATTAAACAAGCTAACGAATAACACATTAATATAAATTATTATGGTAGAATTCACATAATCTCTTTTAGACATCTAGCAGTTTAGGGCACTAAAGTCAGCAGTTCTGCTCCAAATAAATGAGAAGTGCCTGCTTTGGAATAGACACTCAGCTCTGTTACCTTCCTCACTTTCCTCCCTCCCAAAACACTGTGTTCTTTTATTTACAGTGTTTATTAGTGAGTGCAAGACACCTGTCAGCTACTGTGATCATTTATATAATTTTATATAAGACATAAATCAGGCAAACTAAAGACTCTGCTAAAGCTTGAGGTCCAACTGCTAACGCTGCCTCAAGAAAATGAATATACCTGCACCCGTAAACAGCGGTTGCAAAACAAGACAACTATTCCCAGAACTCCACATGGGAGGAAAACACAGCCCAAAGTTATTTTAGAACAACCAAAGCAGGCTGTGTAAAAATACAGAGTATAAATTCAAAGCATATTTATTAAACAAGCTATTCAATTACTAAAAACACGAGTGTCAGCTGACAACAGTGACTCTCCTCCACAGAGATTTATAATTTCATACATTTCAGGGTATTTTAGAGTAACCAGACACTGTTTGCTACAGATAGTATTGCTTACATCAATTTTCAACTTGTTTTATTATTCCAGTGTAAATTGTTTATGACTACTTGTTACTGTGTTAGTAGAAACACTACGTGAGTACACTACAACACTACTATTTAGATGCCTCTGCTGTAGAAAGTAAAATCCATCTATCTTAAAAAACCGTAACCTCTTCCAATATACTATTAAATACTTCTAGGATTTCTAACACAGCAATATATTCAGAAAAATGTTACACCCCTCCTCTTCTGTCAGTCCTTCAAAGTCAATTATCCACTACCATAAATTGATATTGTCATACAAAAACCCCTCACATATTATAAATTCGAACATGCCAGGAAACTTGATACTTTGCTTTTGCAGTACCAATTGTTCCTTGCACATGCTCATGGCACAAGTGTAACCAATCAGCTAATGAGATCAGAGCTTCCTAATTGCTTTTAGATGTATAGATGCTTCTAGTGAATTCAGCCCTAAAAAGTTCAGTATTCATTAGAAGTTACTCAATTTCCTATGAGATTATAATTAATTCCCATGCTACAAGGTCAATAAACTCAACTGTTTTCAGTTGCTCAACATGTTCTTCCCAGGAGCTGTTAGCAAAACATTGAAAACAGGCTGCACAAGATGTGTATTGCCAGAGTTTTGACCTCATAATACCACCTACTAAATGGGAAATAAATAGGGACCACACAACAAGGTTCAGGTCAGAGGCAACAGAAAGCCCCACACAGGGCACAGCTCTGTCCTCCTTTGCTTTTTGAAACAGATTAGGCCTTGTCTGAGCTCTGTTGATAGGATTTGATGGCCCCTTTTCCATAACCTTTAAAAGCACAGGTTCCCCCAGGGACATGCTCCTGGAATGACTTTCCATTCCGTGAAGAGCAGAACATCAAAGCCTGTGAGGGCTTTGGGAGGCTCTGCGGGAACAAGGCCTTCAGCATCTCCATTTGCTGAGCTCTACACTGCAGTCAGTGACTTTTCAGAGGAGCTCTGGCACAGGATAAATAAATCCAGCAGCCACTACAATCCCAGTATTCAGTCAGCTCTGCCGAAGGCAAGCACAGGTAAGAAGGACCTTTGCAGGTCATACATGGAATTCAGAGAGGCTGCAGGTGGCTGCTGACAGCAGTGCTGGGCTGCCAGTTAAGACCTGGAAACTGGGATGCCAGGAGCTCCTGTGCCTACAATGTGACTTTGAAGTGCAGCCCAGCCTCAATGACATTGCCTACAGCTGTTTCCTACCCACAGGCTCTACCAGGAACCAAATTACAGCCTTCACAGTTCCTTGTTATATTTGACTATGCACTCCCTTTTTTACTGTGCCCTCACTCACAGGAACAAACATCACCAATTCTTATCTAAAACACAGAATTCTTTAAAGATGTCAACTGAGGATTTTTAAATTTTGAGCTTGAGGCCTTTTCAGACATCTGATAGCAGGGCCAGACCTTTGCCCAGGACTTTTCCAATTCTATTAAGATCATGCTTCCAACACAGTCCTCAGGTCAAACTTCCCCAGCTTGGCTTCATTTGAGCTCCCTCCCTAAACCCTCTATAAACAAAATCCACTTTTTTTTTTCCTTTATACTTCATACAAACCATTATAAATTTTGGAAGGAAAGGAAAAAAGAACTCACCAAGAAAAACACACCAAACACTAAGAAACCTAAGAATCTTTTACAGTAAGACAGTAAATATAAGGAAAAGGCCAAGTAATTTAAAGTAATTCATACCTTCTTATTATCAGGGCCAGTCCCATTCACCTCACTGGTGATATTTTCTACTTTAACCTGGGAATATCTTGACTAAAATTTAGAACATTTAAATGTGTTCAGTAGACCATACTCAACTAGCTAAAACCCACTAAATTAATAAAATAATAAAACAGCCTTTCTTGTGTCTTCAGCTCAGAAACAAATTTGGAAAAGCTGACAAGTCTCATAAGTTGAATGCAGTTAATGGAGATGGTGAAATTCCAAAGATTTTAATTGATGAAAAGGATCAATCCAAGCTTAGCTAAAGAAAATAAATCAGCTTGAAGCCAACTCAGACTTCTAGCTTGACATACATCCCACTTTGCATCACGACTGCATAAATAAAATGCCAAAAAAAAATTGCAAAACAACATTAAAAATAATTCCTTCCAAAGCATTCTTCAAACTGAAAAACAAAACATGCTGAAAATTCAATAAATTTTCACAGCCTTTGAAACAAGAAGTCTTACATGAAGGATGCTAAATTTAATCCCCTCATTATCTGCCTTGTAAGGAAATTCCTGCCACACCACAAATGAAAATGAAGATCAAACCACACAATTTGACCAAGATCACAAAGTATAGACTTGTTTGTCTCCAAAACAGCTCTTGCAACAAAACAGGAACTGAGTCTTAATATATTCCATGGCTAGAGCTGCATCAGCCTCTGCAGCTCAATATGCTTCAAATCAAGAGCTTTACCACAATTTTTCAAAGGACTCTTCTGTCCTGCCACCACAGATTTTTGAATTCACCATGAGATTTTAGATCTCCTAAGAGCTTAGGAGACTTTGGGACATAATCAGTAGTAGAAAACAATACAAAAGTATCAGGTATTAAATTGGAAATTTATCTAATTTTATCTTTGGATAAAATAGTTTTATGTATGTTTTACTTACAACTGTTACTAGAACAAAGCTTCCAAAAATATGTGCCATGTTCTTTGTCTTGTGCTTAAAAAATACCCAAACTTTGTAGCAGCCAGTAACATTTTGCTAACTGGTCATAACAAAGTTGGTGGGGCTTTTTTAATCTCTCACTGTGTATGTATTCTATTAATTATTTTAAAAAAATAATAACTGGTTTTGATTTAGTGGTACAATGTAGCTATTCAACTATTTGTGGTACCATTAACCAAGGACTATGGAGTTTTAATTTCTCTCTTTCAACCTCTCCCTTGTATTCTGCACTCCCTACATAAATACACGACTGCTTTAGTTTATTTCCAGTATTGCCAACTCCTACAAATATCACTTTGGTCATGACTTCTGGTGCTTTTCCTTGTACCCCAAATGTTAGAATTACATATGATTTATCTTAAACATATTCTTATCCTCAATATTAGAGAAGAAGCTTGAAAAGACTGAGCAAATCATCAGCTTCATGAAGCTCAAAGACAAAAAATGTAAACTTACCACTGCATTTTTAAAAAAATTATGGTACTTCTAAGGCATGTTTTAAGAATAATTTTTAAGAACCAGATTCTTCCTTGTGAACAGATTTTGAAATAAAGTAATTCTTTCACCAAGCCAAAAGTATATTAAGTGCTTTGGATAAATCATACACTTAAACCACTTCACAAAAAAATATTTCAATTTTCTCAATTTTTTTTGCATATATCAGAGGTATTTGAGTATCATATAGCAGCAAAGGCAGATAACTGTACTTTCTTTAATTCCTCTTAAAACCTAAAAGAAATATTTTTCTTGAGTAAAATGGCTTATGTTTCATGTCATAATTATCCTTTGCACAAGATTTATGCTCTCTCTATGCAACTTAACAAAAAACCTTGGAAAGTTACTGTGAATGCTGAACTTTAACTCCACCACCCCGACAGCACTGTATAGAACAAATCCTTTGCAGGAAAGAGAGAGGACATAGACATTGTGGGGGGAAAAATAAGGAAGATGTTCATAAGAGCTTATTTATAGCACTTGCCTCCCCTTGATTTTGGTAAGGTTAATTTTTTTACTGTTTCTTAACTTCATCCTCAGAGGACAAAAGCCTTTGCCGAACTGAATCACTGCAGCTGAACCCGCACAATGAACTAATAACCTCTGTAATCATTTTTAAAGTCTTATTCTCTTTTTTTTTTTAATGGGAGTTGGTAACTGAAAGAATCCTGCCAATTATATTGAAGCGATTTGAACAAAAGGAGAAATTGCTTCACATCCTTATGACACAGCATCTACAGCAAGTGATGATGTGGCACAAAACAGTTTTTTTAATTGTTCTGGCAAATCAGAAGAGAGGCCAAGGCTGTTATTTTGTGTTGCCTTCCCACAAGGCTCCTTACCACAAAATATGGCTTAGACAGACCTTTTGTTCGTCCAGCTGGGGTAGGCTATGCCTCAGATGATTTCACCAGCAGAAGAACTTGCTGCCCTCTACAACTTGAACTTCTCAGACTTCCAAAGAGTAAGTTTTCTTGGTAAGCAGGAATAAAATGAACTGATTGTGTTATTTTTCAGTGAAAAGTGATTCATGCATGTTATATAGCATTTAGCTTTCAGCGGGTAAACTGCTTACAAATACGGTTACTGAGCTCTGACTTCATTACAGATGGTAGAGAATCAAGCTTTTAAGATTTTCTATTGTTTTTCAGCTTTGTAATTATGTGTTCTATCATATTGTGTGCATCTGACCTGCATTTCCTGTTATCAAGTTTCGCCTGACATGAGTGTTTTAAAGCTAGTTAAAATCTTAGAAATATTTCATGAAGAGGTAGGTGTCAGTGTCTCAGTGCTTTGAGACACAACCTGCAAGCCTAGCAGGACAGTTACTATTGTACCAGTAAGATACTCAGCTACAGCCAAAGTATCAAAGTGTCTCCCTAAAACCAGCTCCTCTCGCTCCATTAAACCTGTGGGAGACTTTGGTACATCTACTTCTTCTTTATCATTTCATCTGACATGATGGGAATTCTCTTCACATTGTCCACATGGCAAGTAGATCAATCCCATAACGGCCTTATTCCCCAAAGTGAGGGGACTTTCCTGAGTTGTCCCTCCTGGTTTCTAAAGACAATTGTGGCACCGAGAACAAAAATTATTAATTGGAAGTTTTGTGACATAGAGTAGAAGTGCTGAGAGAATAGAACCAGAAGGTGAAGCTCAAGTTCTGGACTGCAACTGAAGAGGAAGGAAACAAAAGGAAACAAAGAGCATGAAATAGGCAGGGGGGACAGGCTGGGATCTGTTCCACAAAACCAGAAGGCAGTCGTGGGAGTTAGAAACACATAGACACCAACTGGACTGATTAGAAGACACTCTGATATACACTGCCTGAAATGTGAAACCCAGGGAATTCCTCCTGAAGCACAGAACTGCTTCTCAACCCAGCACAGTGCATTTATGCAGCACTGCAGTGCAAGGCTGCTCTGTGTCTCTGCTAATTGCTTAATCAGTTCAGACATCCCACAATGCTGCAGGGATATGAAGTCCCTGGCTTTGCAAAGGACCTACCTGGAGAGGAGTTCCTGACTCCAGTCAAACCTGGTTTAAAGGTTTTCATCAATTATGAAGCTTGACTAGATTCAGATGCAAAGTCAGGACTGCAGGTTAGGCAATGCCACACGGTGACGCCCAGCCACTGGCACACGCAGGCTGTGTCACACAGCATGGCTGCAAGGATGCATCCAATTCCAAGAGTTTGTTACTGCTTTTCTCCTTAGAATTCTCTCTTTTCTGTTCAGTTCATAGAATACATCATGCATTAGGTCATCACCACTAGGAATCATCAGAAATGACTATTTGTCTCATCTCCTTTGTTACTGAGAGTGTTCAGTAAACAAATATGGACAATGAGTCCCTTGGGTATGAAACATATATGAAAAAAAAAAGAGAATAACTGCTTTTCTCTCTCTGCTTCAGGGTTCTTGTACTATACTGAGCAAAGTCTCTTAAATTTTTCCATGACTTCTGTGGTTTGACCTACAATGTAACATTCTGACCCATTGCTGCTTAAATTGAACAGCTTGCCATGATTCACAACTCTCATTCTGCCAAATAACAAGGTTCCTTTGACTGCATAAAGTACTCTAAAATGTTAGACTGGCTTTGAGCATCAGAAATTTGACCTGCAAAATGATTTGCCTTTCACAGCACCAAGATTTCACCTCAGAAGGGTATTTGAAAGGTAAATTAGTTCACATCTATAAAGAACATATGATTACAGAAGCAGATGAAAACTACAAAGAAAACTTACCACTAAAGATTTTATACCATGTGCAGTGCACGATGGTTGAATTGTACTGGCTTTAAATAAATGATGGGAACAGAAAAATCACATTATATCATCTTCAACACAGTACTAAGTCAGTCATGTTTCGTGGAAAATAGAAAAACAACACAAAATGCCACAGAACATACAATTTGCAAAGCCACAAAAAATTCTGTTTCACATAATATACAATATTTCCAAGTAATCTATTTCAACGTTCTTTTTATAAAAAAACCCTGTTATGGTACCTTTCAGTACTAAGCATAGCACAGGTGGAAAGGTGTTTCTTGTCTGAAGTCAGACCAGAAAACTTCTGTTTACTTCAAGGACAGTAAATTTGTTTATGCTTTTTATGTGAAAGGTACAGATCAAAACTTGGGTTTCCTAGTAATGTCACAGACAGTGTTGCAAAAAAAAAGACATTATTCTACTTACTTCATTATATATTGCTGCTTATTAAAACTTTTGTGCTATTTACTTTATAACTACCTAAAACTTAATGTTTCTTCTCATCAACAGGTCACAAGATATAAATTTAAAAATGGGGATTCTGAGCCACCTATCGATCCTCCACCTCCTCTGGGCTGCCTTGGTCTTTTGTCAGTATGAAGACTATGATTTTGAGGATGAATATGGTGGGGAGCCAGACCATCAACTTCCATATTATTTTAACCCAAACGCCCAAGTTGAAGTTCCTCGTTTTCCTTTTCCAGTTGAGTGTGCCAAAGAATGCTTTTGTCCACCAGCTTTTCCCTTATCCATGTACTGCGATCACCGAAAACTCAAGACAATACCAAACATCCCCAGTCATGTCCAGCAACTTTATCTGCAAAACAACAACATTGAAGCTGTGCCTGCAGGACCATTCACTAATGTTACCTTTGTAAGGGAAATTAACCTCAGCTACAACAACATTAAATTCCATATGATTGACCACAGTGTTTTTGCCAAACTTTCACACCTAGTGCAACTTCATTTACAACATAATGAATTAGAAGAATTTCCATTCCCTCTGCCCAGCTCTCTAGAGAGACTCCTCCTTGGTTTCAATAAAATTTCCCGGTTACCTGGAAATGCATTGGAAGGATTGCCCAACATGACCACACTTGACCTTTGCAATAACTTACTTGACGACTCAGTATTCAAAGGAAAACCCTTCTCAAACATGAAAAATTTAATGCAGCTCAACTTATGCAACAACAAATTACAGACAATGCCTCCTGACCTGCCACCATCACTTCGGCATCTTTCTCTTGAAAATAACTCCATTTCTCATATTCCAGAAAACTATTTCAACAGACTTCCCCACATCATTGCTCTAAGAATGTCCCACAATAACCTGCAGAACATCCCACACAACACCTTTAATCTACCCAACCTTCTAGAACTTAATCTTGGACATAACAAATTGAAACAAGTGTTCTATATTCCAAGAAGTTTGCAGCATTTGTACATTGAAGGCAATGAAATTGAAAGTAGGTTGATGGTTAAACTTCGTAAAAAGCAATAAACTTAACGGATTTTGGCACTGGTTGTGGGGAGGAGTGCGGGGAGAATATCATCCTATATTCTTTGGGATGCAATATAAACACATCCTCAGTCATTTGAGACCAATTTGAAATTAGAGGACTTAATTTTTGAAGCTTTCCTCTAATTCACAGTTCATTGTAAAAGTTAATACCGGTTTTTCACGTAACAGCTAAATTTTTTTTGAAAATTGCTTCTGATTTGGCAACTGATAAAAACATAGAGAGAAAAGGAATTATAAGATATTTAATTCTCATAAAACAGTAATTACAAATTCCTCACCTCACAACCTTATGTTTTGCAAACTGGTACCATTGTCAGTTACAAAACTGATTTAAAACATAGAGAAGGGTTATATTACTGTGCACCACAAAAACATTTTCCATTTTAAATTTCAAAACATAAGTTTCACTTTTGCAATAGGTCTAAAACATAACCACTTTCTGCATTTCAATTAATATTTTTCACTCTCTTTCAGACATCAATGTTACTGTGATGTGTCCAACTCTGGACCCACTGAACATCAAGCAGTTAACCTACATACGGGTGGACCAGAACAAGCTCACAAGCCCCATCAGCACCTATGCCTTCTTCTGCTTCCCTCTCATCAGAACCATTTATTATGGAGAGCAAAATGTCACTGTCAGCAGGCCAACTCAGCTCAGAACACCGGTGTTCCGGCGGTTTCTGACACCAGAGGAATTCCAGGAAGCAGAAGACAATCATGAAACACTCAATCGAGAAACCGAAGAAGATCATGAAGCAGAAGACAGCTATTTTCATCCTTACTATCACTGAAGTAATCATTGTTAATAAGTGTATGTGGAAACTTTTCATTAGTCTGGGTTATTCACATCTATCCTAGGACAACTGGGCAGTTTGGGATATTCAAGATACATCTATAAAGTGGAGATAGGAGTGTAAAGTAGGTAAATGTCCTATTACTGGTATAGTGAAAAACAATACTAGGAACAAAGAGCACTCACCTGAGCATTAGATAAAGGTCTGACACACAACCTAGGTTGATGATGGGCTCATCTTTGGGTGAGCAGCCAAAGTGAAAGAAAATTGACCTGAAAAGCTACTCTGTTCTAGAGTGATCCAATTGCAAAACGACTAAAATACAAATCAATATCATAATTCAATAGGAACAAGTGATTAAGGCCAAAAATCCATCCGGCTCTACATCCTACTGCTGACAGCTGTAGCAAAGAGACACACTAGAGAAAAGGACGAGAGATTGAGATTACAAAATACTTCCACAAGGTTTCTCCACAGCTCCCAGGAATACAGATATTTCCTCCTCCAATTTCTAATTGGACAAGGACATCACAAATACAGAGCTTCAAACTTTCTCCATATTATGTTTCAAGCGTCCTGACAAGCTGTATTATAATATTCACTTCTTTGGCTGTCCTTTAACTATCATAATCTTTCAAAGGAGATTTCAGCTTATTACTAACACAGGCAATAAACAATCTTTCACCAAGCTGCAGGGATCTAGGGAAAAGCATGTGCACTAACGCAACTGAACCATTAACATTTATATTTTCCCTATGCTTCAGCCCATGTTATTTTAGGAGACACGTAGAAATGTAACGTAATCTTTGCATTTAGAATTATTCGTCAAGTAGAACAGGAACAAAGAAAAGCATTGAAGGTTTCTTAAACTATTAATTTAGACTATCCCTCTGCACAGCTAATACCAATTAGCTGTATTCTGCTTCAGAGTAGAATAAATATTGCTTTAAGTAACCTGAAGAAAAGTTTGAGCTATGGAAATTTTTTGTTACATCTTATGCCTAGAAACAGATGCACTTTATTGCCTTTTTTTAATCACTTCTTTATTTTTCAGCACTTTTTCCCTGATAGAGCTTTACTAGCTGTGAGGAAAAAAATCTGTTTTCAACAGCAAAATGGAATTTTTGCAAGTGATAGATCCATGCATCATAATACCAACTTTGCATAATTTTATGTAGTCTTTCTAGTTGTCCTACACTTAAAGTACAATTTAATCAGATATCTATTCAAATTTGAGAACCTAGGCAGGTTTCATTTTTTCTCTTAGAATTTCAGTTATTTTTCTAGGCCCATATTCATACTTATGGTTTCTGATGTATCAACTAAAATATTAAGAAAATGAAAATACTTAATTATTTCTTTTTTGAAGAAAAAGTTTTATTGTAAAGCTATGACTATAAACTTTAAGAATATATATATATAGTCTTTAAGGACAACTGGTTGTAAGAATTTGTGAGTAGAAAATTTATTCTGTTGTTATTAATTTGTGGATCTTCAGCCAACTAACTTGAGAAATTTGCTCCTCTCTCCTTCCTCTTTTTCTTGTCTGCATTCTGAACAGATCCAGTACTCATAGCAAACTATTTTATGGTCACCCCACAAATTCACAGCTACAGAATTTGTCTGCTTTTTTATTAAAAAAATTATTAAGGTTTATCACCCTCAAACACCTCTGGGTTTCTGAATAAGGAACACATGCATATATTCATTCCTTCATTTAAGTACTCAATATCATTTATGTACAGTATATACAAGAATTTATTTATATCTACAACTTTATTGCTTTACTAATATATACATGTAGTATATTATATTACATGTAGCATATATATTTGGGAACCTTTCAACTATTTCAGATTAAGTGAATGGTGAAATACAAATCTAAAGTAAGAGACTTTTTTGAAAGGCTTGCTCAGCTTTAAAAATAAAAGAACACTATTCTGCTATGCTATACTATTAATATTATGTCTTTTATCACAAACTTTCTGCTTTTTAAAGACATCCATGAAACAAAGCTTAGCTTTAGTTTTAAAGTAGAATTCAAAATATTGATGTTATATGTGTTTCTCAAAGTCAAACTGGAAATTATTGAAAACTTCAGAGCTGTCTTATTACACTTGACTCATTCAGGTGGAACATGAAATTTGTATTACAGGCAGAACTATTATAACTCATTTTTCTTTCAATTAATATTATCATATAATCTGTAGCACATAGGACACTTACTCCAGAAAGGCTTTTAGACTGGACAGGGAACTAAAGACTGGGTAGCCTTAGAGAAATGAGAATTTATAACAAAGTACTGGATTAATGGATATCTATCTAAGTGCAATTTGCTCTGGTAACACAGGGGGTGCCTTCTGTAAAAGTCATGATGTTTTTGCCTTGCAAATATCTTGGAGTTCTCTGAGGGAATCATGAAGGATGTGGAAATGGGAGATCCTGGTCCAAACAGCCTACAAAAATTTCTAAAGATTTTAAAGGAAATTGTGTTGCCACAGATTAAAAGGCAACATCTTGAACAAAAATCAAATAAAATATGAGAAACAGCCTAAGAATAAATGGTCAATTCTTTTTCTAGAGGGGATCCCACTGGTGGGAACTTTGCAAAGGGCCTGTGCTGGAATTTATTCCATTTAAAATGCTAGCAAGAGACAGACAAACCAGGCTGAGAAGTCAGATGCCAACAATGAGTGCTAAATGTTGCTGAAGAATGGCTGCAAAAGCCCCCAGGATGCTAAAACAGCCAAACAGCTCATCATAGTTAAATGAGAAGTGATGTGCATGGAAATGATGATCTTAGTTCCACATTAATACTAATGAAGGATGACCTCACCAACATCACTCAGGGAGCAAGACTCAGAAGTGTTCAGTAGCAATAGGTGTTCAGTGAAAGCACTGGCTCAGCGCCCAAGAGTCATAAAAAGGAAACTCAAATGTACAGAGTAACCAGAGACAAATGGAAAACAAGAGACATCAAGACACTGCCATAAATCTGCGGCTCACCCAGACATTAAATGCAGTATTGATTTCCAAAGCCTCAGGTAGCTGGTGTAATTACATAGGGCATGACTGGAAAAGGATTACAGCAGGGTCACCAAAGGTAAGGATTGGCTTCTGTATCAACAACATGGAATGCAAGAGGGCTCAGCAGCTCAGCAAAGGGATGGCTGAGGGGAGATACAGAAGGTACACACAAAATTATGAGTTGCATGGACAGCAAGGGTCTGGGATTGACTGCTCCAGTACAAGGGAAGGAAGGAGCCATCAAATGAAGCTCATACATCCCATGTACCTGAGGACATGGTGGATGCAGCAGCAATTTTAGACATGGAGTTGGGAAAAGACACAAACAGTAATTGTGTTCCTTGGAAGAGATCCATTAAAGGTTGCTAAACCAAACACAGTCGGTGCAAAAGTGCTGAGCTGAAAATATCAGGAGAATGGAAGAACATTTAAAGACCAGACAGAGACAAGGATCATACGTGATTGTTCTATTGTCTGTCTTCCCAAAGCATCTGTTTATGGGCATTGCTGGACACAGGATATTGTACAGTAACCTTTATTATTAATTCCACACCCAGTTCTATGTTCTCACTATCCTGGACCATGGTAACAGTGAGGTGCTGGTACTGCTCCTCACTACTACTGCCTTGAGACAGTGTAAGACATACTTGCTTCATGTTTGCTCTGGTACTTACTTTCAAATTGTACAGTGTTTTTAAAGGAGGAAATAGATTAATAAACTAAAAACTAAACATGCTATTTATTTCACCAGTAACAGCAAAACCTAACAATCAAATAGCTTAATGGGTTTGTTTACAGCACAGTCAGAAAATACAGAAACAAAGCTTGATCTGGGTTTTAACTCTGCATCTCCATGAGCAGCTCAGGTAAAGTGCCAGCCACAAAAAGTTATTATAAAAATCAACACAAAGAGAAACAACAGTAGTTTAATCTAACTGTCTATATTTCTTCCTTTAGCCCAAAAAAGTGGGGAATATATTTTGCCTTTTCCCAGTAAATATTTTTATATTTTGCTTCAGTACTCTGATAGTAAAAGTTATGTGAATGAGGACAGAAGCTCCTTTATAGAAAACAGATGTTTTACAGTTCACATTTTCTGACTTAGTTTAACATCTTCGCATTCTGCTTTTACAATACAAATCCATTTCCTTCTTTGTTGCCCAACTTGATCATTGTGAGCTACAAGCATAGGCATTTCCTACCTGAAAAGCAGGAAAGGGGAATATACTATATTTTAAACTAAAAAAATACACATTGAAGAGATTTCACAATCATTTTCCAGTATTGCTGCAAGAGTATGAACTACTCAGCTATAAGCCAATTTGTGTACATGCCATTGCAACTTACAGAATGCCACAAATACAAACATTTTAAATGTTTTTAACTATTTTGTCCAAAATTTATATTTCTAACAACCTAATTAATTTAGAAGGAAAATAAATAGAAACAATCTTGTAATTTGTTGCATTAATTCATCATCTACAGAGAGGAAAGAAAAAAAAAATCAACCTTCCCCTATTCTAAAAGTACAACACAAGGAAAAGAGATAAACGTGAAGGTGAGCCATGAAAACAGAGAGGAACACAGAGAGGAAAGCAGATGCTATGCACAACACAAGGAACAGATGCCTGGAACACTGAAGTAAAATATGGATACGGCCAATGATTCTTGGAGCCCTTACTCAAATGTCCCTGTGGGCATAGTAACAGCTCTCAACAAATGATGGCATTGTCATAAGGAAGTAATGCCAGTTCTGGAAGGAATTCTAAGAAATTGTAATAAATTGCAGTAGGTTGGCTTTTGTTTCAGGATATAACTGATGTCACATAGCAAAGTTCAAGAGAACATGTGTTCGACAGAGGGGTCTGGGTGAATAGATAGCACTGGTACTCTGGTTATCATTTGTATTTGTTAACCATAGTTTGATTTACGTTTAATATTGTGCATGATTTTTGCAACGTGCTTTTTTCATTTATAACACAGGAACTGATAAAAGAAGTTTTTCTTTTCCAGAAATGCAAGAAATAAAGGTAATGTCTTCAGCCTTAAAAAATTCTGATTATAAATCAGAAGCATATGGAAGGATGTTCATACAATCACTAGGTCATTTTTCAGCTGTCTCCATTTTGCAGCTGGTGGCCCTAACAGTGACCTAAATTAATTTAATTCACTGAGCCTTGGGAATAGTTGCAACTTTTCATAAAAATCTGGAGGTGTTTATGCATAACAATTTCATTTTAGGTACTTCCTTAGTGATTCTGAATCTGGAAGAATGTTCTACGTTTTCTCTCTAGGACATGATGACATTTACTTTACATTTAATACTACCTCTGAACCCTCCTCCATCCCTCAGGGAGGCTGAGTTGGAATTGACTTTGCTTTACACAACAACTCCTCTTCAGCACCACCTTCAGTACTCAAACCAGTGAAGAAACCAGGAGATTGCTCCCTCCTCCCTCTGGGATACTTTTAGTTCCCAGAATAAATGCAACCCCATCATCATTACTGGCATTAAACTGTCTTAAAACTATTTTTACATCCTCTATCAGGACCTCAACAAAAAGCAGAAAGGAATGAAGGAGTCTGAGAAGTTTCATATCACACATTTATGCAGCAGCAAAGAGATAAAAGTAGTTCTAGAATGTAGAATTAATCCCACACAAATATCAAAAGGAAAAGCCTGTGTTTTCGAAAATAAAACTTTCTAGAGAACCATTCCAAAAAGTTATTTCTTTTAGGTTATAAAAGGAGAAAATAAAAATAGAACCATTGAGTTCAGTTCTAACATCACTTTTGCCCTCTTTAACAGTAAATCTCTCACTGCTTGCAGATTATTATGTACATGTTATCAGCTGGTGTAATAACTGTCTTTTCCTCCATAAAACCTCTTCTATTATAATTACTCCAATCCAGAACAGCTGGTCAACATTGTGAGGTGTTTAAATCACACTCCACAGAAATTATGCCAATGACCCTCCAACATGTTACCTTCCACATGAAGCAGAAATATCACACACAAAAGAAAATCCAGCATTGTGCCCAGGTCTATAAATGCCCAGGAATCTTTAAAAGCTTTCCTAATTTGTCCTCATCTCATTCTGTCCTACACAGATGTCTGACTGTGAGCATTCTGTATAAGTGATTCCCAGCACCCACCATAAGCACAGGTCAGCTGAGCAATAATCCAGAGTACCTTTTTCCAAGAACACTTATAAACAGTAAAACTCAGAAATTACAGAAGTTGCCAATATCATCCTTTAGAGACTATGATACAAGATGAAAGCCAAGGTCTTTAAGCAGCTGCAAAATACACTTCCTCTGTCTAAACACAGAACAAACCTGAGTGATTAAAAAGAATCTCAGCTTTGGTTTATTTCATAAGGACTATCTTGACAGCAACTTGATGGGACTCTGCCTAGCGCTGCCTCACAGCCTTATTACCCCCTGCACCCCAGAGGTAAAGCCCTGTGTTTTCTCCTCCCCATTTTTGTTTTTCCAGTGTTCTGCCTCCCATTGCACAACCACAAATCTTTAATAGGCAGTGCCAGCCCCTGCCTTTGTGTAATTCCTACAGGCACCTTGGAGAAGTCATTTCCAACTTGTCTTGCACAGAGCAAAATCTACCCCCCTCTGTATTGACATATAAACTAAATACTAGATTCTTTCCCAGATGCTGAAGATTTAGTCAGCAACAGGTGTAGTTTGGATAGTTACCCTCATTTCTGTCTTGCTCTCCCCTATGTTTTTCCTACCTCTGCCATTCACACCCATCCAGCTTCTCACCTTTTCTCCCCTAAAAGCTCTTTATTCTTTGTTGTCTAACATGACAGAAGAAAACTTTGGGGAACAAATTTTACACCTACTCTGTATGCAACTCTTTTCACCTAAAGCTAAGTTTTCCTGACAGCAGAATCCAGAGACCAGAATCCAATCCCACTAATCTGGCTTGGGTTCTATCCACTACAAGTAAAGAAGGCTTGTGGTTCATTTACATCTTCAGCTACACTTTATATCCTTACAAAATTATAGGGAAATGACTACTGTTCAAATTTAAACCACGATTCCATGTCAACAAAATTAGGAAAAATAACCTTTTAAAATGCCTAACAGTCCAGCTGAAAGTATTTTGTGGGGAAATCAGTCAGTGCAAATGAGACATCATGGGGAAATCAAAAAACACACCATGAACACATTAGCAAGGCCCTCTTCAAAAACTGGAGCTCCATGAGTTAACAACACAGCAGGCTTAGGTTTCCAGAAAAGAAACCACCTTCCAAGTACATCGATCCTTGTAACCAGAGTCCCAGCAAAAGACACTTATACATCCAATTTCCAAGCACTAACAGTGCCTAGAAAGAACTCCCTGCTTGCCAGGGTATTTTCTGTGAGCTCTCCTACTGCCAATGCTTATGAACCACATATTTCATCTCACATGGTTTGGATATTGTGGTTATTTCTCATCACACTGAGCAGGAATAAAGCAGTTGAAGGAAGCAATACTCCCCTTCCTTCTTTGCAGCCACTTGTACCACCACCATCCTTGTGCTGATCTGAGCATCTGGTACATGTTCAGATAAAAACTGGTTTTATCTGACATTATTTGCTGATATATTTTCTTCTTTCATGAAAATGACGGCAAACTATGGAACAAGGTTATTTTTTTACATATACTTTATTTGCCACTGTGAGCTACTCCTTGATGGCATCACACCAAATGAGCTACTTAACATCCCCCTCTTTGAATGTATTTGTAAGGAAGTACTCATGAGCTTCTGAGAGGTGCCTCTGTTGCAGTGAGTACACACAGGACAACCTTTTTGTGATAAACACACAATTGTGATAAACCGAAATTTTGTGATGCTGATGAACACAGACTTTTCACGTTTTGTGCAGAAGCTGTTCCTGAAGTTGTCTAAAAATTCAGAGCCTCTTCTCTTGCAGATCAAAATAAACAAGTGTTTCCTTGAATGAAGACTTCCTACATTTTCAAGCCCTCATGTTTTAAAGTTGTCATATGTAAGGAAAAGATAAAGCTATTCCTAAGACATTCTATCTGAAATCTAGGATTTCAGTACTTACAAAATAAATTATCATAAGACTATAACCAATATATTTAATATTTTATATCTTGTTTTCAGCATCAATACTTACTAGTTTTTTTTTCCCTTAGCATAGTTATCCTTTGATGACATTCAAGCACTGGAAACATTTGGATGCCCCAGAGACAGAGGAAATCCTAACGTGGATGTTTGGCAGATGGGTGGCAGCTGGAAAGGGTGAGTACAAAGCAGAGCTGTGTCATTACTTCCCAGACATGCACAAAGGCAGGAGGGATGCTAAGATGGCACTGACACTGCAGTTTAACCACTTCCAAATTTCTGGTGCCTCATTGTTCCAGCAGAGTAGCATCCAATGGGATTCAGGGCCCAATTTCCATTATTACTGAGTCTCTTCCCTTCACATTTCCATTTTATCATCACAGCATTATCCTAGAGCAAGCTTCAAGTCCAAACTATCACATTGTTAAGTTTGCATATGAACTAAGCTACAAACATTTTTATAAAATCCAAATGGCTTCAGATTATAAACCCAAAAAGATTTTAGACAACAACTGGCTGTAGTCACTCTGCAGATTTCCTACAGACATTTGGCTGCTAAACAAGGCAGCATTTAAAAGAAGACTTAACCAAAAGGTCCACAGTTTATCACCGGTATTACTCTAGAAAAAAAGAAAAAAAAAAGGTATGACAATAAAAGAGAAATGTAAATCTGGATATATTCCCACTAGATTTTATTGCTACATACTTTTTAAAGACTTGAGAAAACTACTATATAAACTTTCAAAGTTGGTCATCTGTCTCCCATTTGTGCTGACTGCCAAAAATTCATAATGAGGAAAAGGATGGGGGAGGAAGAAATGCATTACAAATCCAGAAAACTGCTGCTCATAGTTCAGATGGAAATTCTACACCTGGACAGTGTTCACTGAGTTATCTATAGAACTGAAATAGAACTTTATTCAAAGCAAGTATTTTTTGTGAAACCCATTTTTCAATGAACTGTCTAGTAAGTCAATTAATGAGGCATTTAGACATTGATTGTCTAAAAATCTCAACACAAACAAGAAATTCCAAAGAATGTTTTTCCAGAACTCTTCAGACTGAAAAATTTCCATTTCATAGGTTAGTGAAACTTCTTTAAACATATACAACTTGTAATAAAACATTTTACTATTCACAAAATGTGACTAATACAACAGACGTGTGTTTTGGCTCTACCTCTGTCTCAGAAAGCAGCTGCTTTGTCTCTAGGCTGAAGCATTTCACAAAATGGATAACACATGCCTTATTAGAGACCTCCAGTTTGCACAATTAATATTTGATTTACAGAAAAAGCCTTAGCAAATCACCACAAAGCAGAAAGCTGCTATTTTAACAAGGAATACCACTAGCAGGATGAGCTACCCAGGCTTAGCATTTGCAAATGTTATGCAAAGTACAACCCCCTGCTCCAGGATATTACCTCTCACCCTGGGAGAGAATGCTGGCAAAGCGTTACCCCATGGAAGGCACTCTGCAGGCTGTCAAACTTTGAGAGAGTGTTCTGTTCAACAATTTGGATGTAACGCATAACTTGAACCTGAAGTACACTGACAAAAGGGTAACTGTAGATAAGGATATCTGGTTTTTCAGTGAAGAGCTTGGAATCTGCTAAAAAGGTAGGTGAGCTTCTTTCCTAAAAGTAGATTAACTTAGAGCTTAAATAAAACTACAGTAAAGATGAGAAAAATGCTGGGAAAATATTTATTTTTTTAAATATTGCATGCATATTTGTAATGTTTCAAAGATAATGTTCACAGCCTCTTCCCCTTTCCTACCTGAGAAGTGCCCAACCTGTATAATATTCTGAGGGTATTAAGTTATCTTCTCTTGTTTAGTCTCACATGTAAAGTAAAAGACAATGAGAGGCTATTGTTATAGAGCATATAGGTTTGAAAATCCTTATTTTGACAATAAAGAAAAATACATTTGAACCTCACATATTTTAATTAGTTCATCTATATATATGCTAAATATTTAATACTAATAAAATCGTCTTGCTTTTAAGAAAAATAAACTGGGAAACAAGCAAATGCAATTAAGAGAATATTTCCCTTATTAGTTGGAAAATGTTTATGATTTCCCAGTTTCTTCTCATGTTAAGAACAGGTTTTATAGAGTCTAATTAAAGGATATCAAGAGTTAAAAGTTGTTCCATGTTCCTTATGTGTTAGAAACCACTGCCAACAAGTACTCTAGGCTTTAAATATTGTTTTGACGGATTGCATTTTCATTTCCAGTCCCAAAGAAAGTGTTCTCCAGAGTCCAGGCACGAGCAGATCTTCACCAGCTCACTGAAAGCTACAGACATCGTTCTGGGCAAGAATGGAGACTTTGCAGGCTACTTTTTTTTTGTTTGTGTTTGTACCTTTGGTAAATCCAGCACCACCTCTACAGCAAGAATCACTCCAGTTTTCTGAGTATGATACAGATGTTTCCATGGGAAGCCTGACCCAACAAGATTATGAAATGCAATCCAAGGATATAAGAAAGGTATTTTATTTATGTTTTCCTTTTAATATTTTTAACTAAAATAAGCATTATATGAAAAAGGTGTTGTGTGCATGCATGTGAGTTTTATGGAAAAGTCCTAAAATAACAGGGAAACATACAGTGAGTTCAGACATAGGGAAAGCCATTTAAACTAAAACCACAAAAAATTACCCTTGCTACAGTCTGAGTAAGCCACAGAAGGCAGGCTTGCACAAACAAGGCTGAAGCATCATTTTAACTCTGCTGTTCTTATGTGCCAGCAATGATAAAAGTTTCAAGAACAGGATATATTAATTACTAGCTCAACAGTTTTAACTATGTTGTATTAACTCAGTGAGTTTGATTAAGAACAAGGAAGGTGATTTTACTTTTTTTTTTACTATCAAAGTAATAATTGGAACCCCCCTTTTTATTGAACATAACCTGCCAGTATAAACCACAGTTCCTCTTTTGACCTGCCAAATTATCAAGTTTCTTGCCTCAGTTTTCAGGGGTGGGTAGTTTGGGTTTTTTACAGCTCAACAGTTCAGCAGTCCCAAACTTCTATAGAATGTGCAGTGCTGGAGGAGTCACTTACATATTAACACTTTGATGGTTTTAATAAAGAAAATATCCCCTACATCTCAGTGCACTCACCAGCATCTCCAAACAGAATATTTTTGCTGGGTGCTCCACATTCCTGCCTCTGAATTTCAATACAACAGCAGAAGACACAAAGCCAGGGGAGAATTAAGTGAAGTACCACAACCTCAGCTGCCAGGGACAGTTACAAACGTCCCACCCCATTCAGACCTAACCAGTACACACCAGCAGAGAAGGAGATACAACACTGATCAGGGAGAAAAACCAGCAGCAATTCTCCCAAGAGTCGTTGCCAAGGAAAATACCACAGATCCAAACCAAGTGGTAACAGCCCACTATGAAAAGCTCAAGGAGGTTTTCAGTAATATTAACTGTACCTGTTACAATAACTTAGTCTGATAAACAAGAAAAGTAAAACAGCAAAAGAGTAAGTAAAAAATTGCAGTCCAAATACAGAAAAATCACTTTCACATACCTTTTTAATATTTCCCAATTATACTTAAATTACAGCTTTCCACTGTTGATTGAAACAATCAGCTACATATTTATAGCAAATAAATGTCTAAGGTATTTTTAAATCTGACATCTGCCACAGTGATTAAGTAACATGTTTTCATAAACCCATGGAAAAGGGACTATATAAATGACTCTTAACTAATCAGTAGTAAGCTTTTAAAAAATACTAAACCTGTTAACTTTAACCAGCTAGGCACAGCATCAGATGACACTCATTAATAAATTGCTTGCAGAAGATTGCTGCTGCTTCAGTAAAGGAAGTATACCAGGAGTATACCTACATGGAAATGGTGCCAACAGATGTGCCACAGACAAATCCAAGTCCTCCTGGCAGAGCTATAAGCTGGAGGTCTTCCCAAGGCCAACAGTTCTGCTTAGGATAATTCTAGGAATGTAGTTGGTCATTATTTCCATCAGGTCAGTTCTCCATTGACATGTTTTCATTGCAAAATAATAAATGAGCTCCTTATGTGCAACAACTACATTGACACAAGTGCCAGTGTTCCCAGTTTACATCATGGGGTGCACAAACAGATCTTCTATTCATTTACTGCACCAGTTTTACTCCCCAAATATTCCAAGTGTTAACTGGAACTGAAATGCATGCCAAATGCTTCCTCAAGCATACCCAGTCAGAAAACGATCTTGCATACAAATTTAACTCCTTAGTGTGTGCTTGAACACACCGTTAGAAAAAAGACTTTTACTAGAAACATCAAAAGAAATGTATTACTATGATTATTTGAAATCACAGCCACACTAGTGTTGAATAAAATTTGAGTAACTTAAAACACAAAAATCTTAATTTCCACAAGAGAACAGAACCACTCAATTAGATGCTGTCTCACATCTGGACTAACTCATTTCATTGAATATAAACTACCAGAGCTCTGTGTTACAAGATGAATAAATTATTTTGCAGGAGTTTGAAGATGGTTGGAGTATTTAGATGTAAAGTGTTAATGTGTCTGTGCAGTAAATGTGCAAGAGGCAGGTGGAATTTAAGTATGTGAGCAGGCCAATATTCCTTCAGTGCATTCCTTACATATGCAAGTAATGAACTTGTGGTTATAATCCAAACAATCTTTTGCACTGATACTCCACAGTTAGGAATTTTTATGGCTGATGAGCAAGTACTTTTAATTTTAGGAATTTAATGGTATTCTGCAAAATACCAGTTTTAATTTTTATGACCTTTCCCACTGGCATAGATTAGTAATACATTGCATTCTGTTAAGAAGTCCCATCAAAGGCCACTTTGATGGCTCAAGTAGGAGACTGTGCTAGAAATCTTCACCTGGGACAGATAAGCTGTGCCAGCAAACGTCATTAAATGCCACTCAGGAGCCAAACCAGCTGCAGCCATTCAAGTCCACTTGTTCCATGAGCAGTCCACACACTCAGAAGTCTGTGCTGGCACACAAACCTCAAGGTCCACATCTTCGTGTGCCTAATCAACCTATCTTTGTGAGCTAACTCCTGCAGAAAGCTTCTGAGAGATTTGCTGATGTGTAGCTGGTGAGCTGACACCCCCAGCTTCCCTCCACCCAGCACAGCCAAACTGCTGCCAGAATCCTACTGAGAGCCTAAAACTTCCTGAGAACCTAAAACTCCACTAGGACGAACCAAGCTAGCCCAAACCAGAGCCAGAGCCTGGAGAGGCAGACGCAGGGAAGAGCCAAGGGATGGATGATTCACAGGCTAAAAAGGGGTCAAAATGACAGAGGCTGGCCAAGATATTTGTTTCTCAGGCTTTATGTCAAGCCTGAGGGGTTTGTTTTGCAGAATAAAAAAATTCCCACAGTAAAGTATACGCAAGCAGCTAAACACCAAATAAAACACAGTATCAGAAGGAACTAGAAAGCTCTTACCTGCACACTGCACTTGCAGATGAACCACCTGTGTGCTTGAAGGAGGGGAGAGTGGGGGATTAAGAAAACTAAAAGGGGTTCATTTTTCAGCACTCCCAGTGTGCAAGCTCTCCAACAGAGCACTCCTGTCAGGGCCTGATCCTTAAGCATGTTTAAAGCAAAACATTTTCCACGTCTCACAATGTTCTTCCCTGCATGTGTTTCCAATAGGCACGCACACCAAAAAACATATTGGCTTGTTCTGTCCTACAAATATTCCCCATGAAAAAAAGGAAAACCCAAACAAACAATGCAAGCCAAAAACAACTACCACAGTCAAACTGAAATCCCCTTAACATTACAGCATGCAAATCACAGTATAAGCCACTGTATCTGTACTGTAAATACAGTAATAATAGGTAATTCTCTAAAATTCCTCCAGTATCCAATGAAAATATGACTACTGTTCCCTGCATCACAAGAGGCCACAATAACCCCCTCCAATGCCATAGGCTGGGGACGGTGTGGCTGGACAGTGCCCAGTCAGAAAGGGACCGGGGGGTGCTGGTCGACAGCCAACTGAACATGAGCCAGCAGTGTGCCCTGGTGGCCAAAAAGGCCAATGGCTCCTGGCCTGTATCAGGAATAGTGTGGCCAGCAGGAGCAGGGAGTCATTCTGCCCCTGTACTCAGCACTGGTGAGGGCACACCTGAGTGCTGTGTCCAGTTCTGGCCCCTCAGTTTGGGAAGGACGTTGAGACGCTGGAGCGCGTCCAGAGGAGGCAGCGAGGCTGGAGAGGGGCTGGGAACACAAACCCTGTGAGGAACCACTGAGGGAGCTGGGGGTGCTCAGCCTGGAGAAAAGGAGACTCAGGGGTGACCTCAGCACTCTCTGCAATCCCTGAAAGGTGCCTGTGCTCAGCTGGGGCTGGGCTCTGTCTCCAGGCAGCACTGACAGAATGAGAAGACACGGCCTCAAGCTGCACCAAGGGAAATTTAGGTTGGATATTAGAAATAAGTTTTTTACAGAAAGGGTGATCAAGTTCTGGAATGGCTGCCCGGGGAGGTGCTGGAGTCACCATCCCTGGATGTGTTTAAACAAAGCCTGGATGTGGCACTGGGTGCCAGGGTTTAGTTGAGGTGGTAGGGCTGGGTTGGACTTGATGATCTTGAAGGTCTCTTCCAACCCAGACATTCTGTGTCAAGAGGCCCTTTCTGTTAGCAGCCCACACCGTAAAACAGACTTACATGCAGATCATGGAAACAAATCACTCAATTTCAGCCAATACCTGCAAGGAATGTGTTTATAAACTAAGTTGTCCTGCAATTGAAAAGATGCAATGACTATCTCCAGAAGGAATTTAAATGCAAGGACATCTCACTCATTTTACTGAGATCATTTGGGTAAAACAAAAACAAAACACAACTTATACTCACAAGAATCCTATTGAATTTTGCATTATATGCAAAATCTTGATCTTCAAAACTCTACTGTTTGTAAATACCCACCACTTACATGTTCCTTCCCACCATATATTTCTATTTCTATTTTGTGTCTACTGTCCTTTCCTGAAGAATCCGAGTTTTCTAAAGAGCACTGGCAGCACCTTGCCTTTTAAAGTGAATAATTCATGTGTAAAAGTAACAATACATCACATTAGTCATCCGACATATAAAAGCATTTTAAAAAATAAGTGCGATAAGGAGGTGTATTGTAGAAAGCTCACTTTAAAAGGTGTTATTTCAAATCCTTGTAATCCTCTGTGGCTTTTTGTCTGTGGTTGTGTTTTAAAATAACAATTGTTGTCTCACAAAGGATGGAACAAATGTTTCTCTTGACACTTCCCTAATGCTGCAAAGCGATGACAGCCAACTCGATGTCCCACCAACAAAGGACACAAGTAAGTTAACTGATACGAATATTGTGATGTCTAAGATACCCAAAAGAATATATTTTAATATACAAATCTAAAGTGCAAAGGATGACAAAGGCTACAGAATTAATCTTTTCATTTATGAATATCTTTCATATCTCCTGTGGAAAACCTAACTTCTGATGAAGCAGGCTGAAAAATTTAAAGGATCCTCAGGTAAACTCTGAATACACAAAGCACAGCTTGTAAGCATCTCCACAGACTTGCCCAGTCATATTTGCCATTGAGATGCACCCAAGTTAAATAAGTTAGACAAGACAACGAAGAAAAACAAAATACATCCCCCAGTAAGTTCCACAGTTTAACCAAGTGACGATGAAATACCACGTGCTTAAATTATTTCAACAGATTTATTTGAACAATTGGCTATTTTCAAAGTTTACATCTGATGATCAGGGAGGTCAATATTTAAAACACATCAGGAGCATTCTTCACTTGCCAAAGCTTCCTACAGGCTCTGGGTACATTGTCCAGATTTCTCCTAACAAGCCCCAGTGCTCTCTGCACATGAAAAGGACAAAGTTTCTCTGCCAAACAGAGCAATGAGAAAAAGACACACTTATTTTGTGTGTCTCTGATATAAACTTCCAAAAATACCAATGACTCAGCAAGACCAGCGGACTGTCAATGTCCACCAAAGAGCTAATTCAAGGTTAATTATTGCCAAACAGCACCTGTCAACAAGCCCCCATCAAAAGCTGACCAAGTCTCCAAGAATATCAGAGCTTCTAGACAGACAAGCATAAAAACTATTGCCTTTTTAACAGTGACAACATTGTTTGACATTTTCCATTTCCTACACAAACATATGAAAACAAGCCACTAAATAAAAAAATCCAAACCAGCAAATAGGACAGAACTCTGCAGCCTAAAAATGATGATATTCACAAAGCTAAACCTCAAAATCTTCATTCTGTTCTCTGCAGTGCTGCTGTAAGGAAAAGAATTACTGTTACATGCTGGCTTCCCAGTATTGACCAGCTGCTTTTGTAACTCCTCACTGATTGTTGAAGGTCCTGTTTGCTGTGTAGTGACAACTACCCCATGGAATGACCCTGCTGTCTGCACTGCATTCCTTCCAGGGTGGAAGCCGACCAAAACTCTCAAAATACAGAAAACACAGCACAAGACACAGCAGGGGTGATGAAACAAGGTTCAAAGCCACAATTATTATATGTATTTGAATATTGCTGGCAGAAAAGATTAGAGCAAAGCAGAAGTTACTGATACTTTACTACTGTCCATGAGGACCAGGACAAGCCACAAAGGTCTCAAACTACATTACAAAAAGTTTCTCTCTCTGCTTAAAACAATAGCTGTAAAAATCTCAGTATAAAACTGATAGATATTGTGCACAGGGCTCTGAGCAACCTGATCTAGTGAAAGGGGTCCCTGTCTGCAGCAATGGGTTGGAATGAGATGATCTTGAATTTCCCTTCCAACTGAAACCATATATGATATATAAACACAATCGCTGGAGTTTTTATCAAAAGTTTTAGACAAAACAGTAGCTAGGAATAACACAGGATATTGTGTGACCTGCCAGAAATGCTCCAATGCACTTAGAGGACCAAATGCATGCACTGCCAGGTGTTTCTCCTTGTGGGTTTGGTTCCAAATGTGATATTTAACATGGTCACAAACACGCAGTTGTCACATTCACCATACTCTTAGCCAACTCAAGATTTAAACTGAATTCAGGCCAATTAATACCATTTTACATGCTCAGGTAAGAACAGAGATTACACACACACTCACAACAAAAAGAACAAAAAACCCGAAACAGTTGAGAACATTAAATCTTCTCAGAACTTGATGCAAATAGACTTTTTAAGAAAACCTAACAGTGGGAAATCATAAGAGACACTAGAGAGAACTGTATTTTGAGTAACCAAGCTTCAGTGGGTTGAATTAGCTGTAACTGTGTGCTGAACCCCTTGGTGGCAGACCTGCCCACGTGTTTGCTGTGCGTGTGCCTGAGCGGCTCCGTGTACTGCGAGGAGATCGACATCGAGGCTGTGCCGCCGCTGCCCAAGGAAACCGCTTACCTGTACGCTCGCTTCAACAAGATCAAAAGGATTGCAGCCTCAGACTTCGCTGACATTAGTAAGTGACACCCCAATTTCTGCCTCTGTTTTAGAACACAAAATGAAAACGCAAAACAGAAACACATTTTGGACCCTGTAAACATCTTAATACTGCCAAACGGTCAGGCAAAGAGCAGATTGCTAAAAATAAAATTCAGCTCTGTATCCTGGCCAGTCTTGAATGACCAGGCATTATTTTTCCTTCAAATGCTCCAGGGACAGCTCTGCCAGCCATCTTACTCCACAGTATGACAAATTCCATGAATATCTGAAATCATGTTATCTCTAAGACAAAAAGAAGGATCCAGAGTACTTCCCTTTCTTATTTTTTCAATTTAAGACCATGAAAAAATCCAGATGTAAATTTTACCCATATTTTAATAGTATTTCCATCTGCAGATCACAATTTAGATGATGCAGCCAACATTATAACATTTAGCATATACAGTCATACACATTTCACACGCCATGTAACTATAAAGTCAATACTTAAATTTTAATTTCTTTTGTGTAAAGCTACCTTGAGAAGAATTGATTTCAGTGGAAATAGGATAGAGGAAATAGAAGATGGAGCCTTTTCAAAGCTTCTGCTGTTGGAAGAACTTTCTCTTGCTGAAAATCGACTTGTAAAACTTCCCGTTCTACCTCCCAAACTAACAACATTTAATGCAAACCAAAACAGAATCAAGAGCAGAGGAATCAAAGCAAATGCTTTCAAGGTAAGTAAAAACCCAATAATCAAGGTAATCAAAGTAACCAGAATTAGTAACCAGACTATTCAGTCTGCCATCAAATTATTTTTCTGTATTTTTTGTAATCTAAGAAACAAACTATGATGAAGCAGCTTGCCAGCTTTTGCTTTGCTTTTAAGGCACTCTGGAATATCAGTCATTTGTGCACTCACTCATGTCCTCCATGAAGAAAAGGATTTTCTATGAAATATCTCACCTGCTCGCTTTCTCTCTGACATGCAAAGAAAAAATATTCAAAAATTGATGGCTCAGAGTTCTGAGGACTACAGAAATACTCATAAACAATATACATATAGTACTTTATAGTGGTCTCAACTTTTAAAACCAACATGCTGACACTGAAATTTCCCAAACATAGAAGATGTGTTCTATGAATTTCTTGATATAATAGAATTCAACATTCACAGCAAAAGAATGGCTTTTGTTACATCAGTTTACAGGCTACGTGATCAGAAGAAAATTACTGATTCCTTGTAACAGGCATGAGTTACTTAACCTCAAGTAATAGCAGCATCAGTAACCAACCTCTCTTTCTGTTTAACAGAAGCTCACAAATTTGGCCTACCTCTACTTAGGACACAACGCACTGGAATCTGTCCCCCTGAACTTACCAGAGAGTCTGCGCATTCTTCACCTTCAGGTATTCCCAAAGGATTTCCTTAACGTTCTCTTAGGAAACACCTCAGGAGTTACACACTTGAAATCAAACTTGCTCTATTTTCAAACAGTTCCCACTACAGTTCTCCACTGCACCTCTAAATACAACAAGTTACCACACCAATGTGCATGGCCACAACCATCCAGAAGTTCAGAACGTGCTAACTCCTATGCATAATAAATCCCAAGGATTTATTACTGGTTTCTATACATCAGGGATAGGAAACGGCAAAAATAAGCTATAGTCTTTTATCAACGATGCATGTATGTATTTATTTCTAAACCCATTTTGGTTTGCAGTACAACAACATCACCACCATCACGGATGACACGTTCTGCAAGTCCAACAACACGCGCTACATCCGCACGCGCATGGATGAGATCAGGATGGAGGGCAACCCCATCGTCCTGGCCAAGCACGTCAATGCCTTCTCCTGCCTGAGGATGCTGCCCGTGGGAACGTACTACTAGCACTGCTCCTGTCACTCCACGTGCCAGGCCCAGGCCCAGAAGGATCACTTCTTCCTCTGTTTACAAGTTCATATCCTCTCCCTTACTAATGCTCTTTTTTCCCCTGCATACCCAGGACCTTCTGCTACGTTGCACCATTTTTCTCTGAAATAACCATTTCAAACCAGTCACTTTAGTAGTTATGGTGTCCCTCATGATTTCAGAATATTTTCTGTTAATGAAAGTGTAAAAATATATATATGCACACACATTATCTCAACTTTTATTTCACCACGTACTCTTTAGGTAAAAATCACACAAAACTGCTTGTTCTCATCCTTTACCAGCACTCAGAACAACCACCACATTTTACTGTCAGATAAATGCAAGATTTTCAATGAGGAAAAATACTTCTGAATTCCAATCCCACTCTTTTAATCTGGAGTGAAATCTGTTCAGTTGACCTTCAAAGGTGTATTGAAGGTGATGAAGGTGTATATGAGAGAAAGTTATGTTTGGAAGCAGAACTTCTCAAAGCTTGAATTCTTTGATGTTTCCTTAAAAACTTCCTTTGTGGTAAGTGAGAATAACTCCTATTTAGGTTTAATACACCAAGCAACATAGCAACTGGAACTCTGCAAAGATGTTTTAGATTTCCTTCTACTATTTTGCTTTGAAAATAACATGTGTTTTATTTTTACACAATGTACTTTTAAGTGAAATATGTATGTTTTGCTGAGCTGTTCTCACAACACCAGTTTCCTATTTTAAAACAATGTTCTACATACAGCATAATAGATTCAAATATCTTAGTTATTAACTAATGATGTAGACCAAGCCTTGGTTCCACAGCTTCTCCTGACAGGAAATGTGACAATATAGTTGAGCAAAGCTGAATTCATGTGTTTACCTGTAAATAAGTATGATTTCATCTAGATGTCAGAGCAAAGGAAGAGAATTACCCTTCTACAACAATACTTCTGATCATTAGGGAGTAATCAAATCCGACTTTGAAGTAACAAAGAAAAGTTGATTCCATCATTAATCTGAAATCAGAGGTAACTTCAAGAATTTCACTCAAATACTTGAACCTATGCAGCATATTAAAAACAAATTCACATGTGCAAGCCTTGGCACTCAGTTTGTCTAAAACTGGCCATCACTGATAAAGGGCACAATGTTTTTAATTTCACAACTGTACATTTCTGATATCCAGTTTCTCCCCAGGTGTAAAGCCTCCAGACAAATGAATGCCAAAGGTGTGCTAGTTACTATTACCACATCAACTTTATACTAATTTTGAAGCAAGTATAGATTCCTAATTTGTAGACATAGTTAAGCATCAAATGCATGATGATGTATCACTACATCTAAAATACTGATTTTATAAGATATTTCGTATAAATTTAATGTATCTTATTTAGCTAAGCCTTGATTTGTTAGTGCTTGTGCTATGGGGAATTGATGCCCACTTAATTCTGAACATATATTTTTGCTCCTAACCCATTACCCAAGAAAAACAGCAACCCTCAATATCTTCCATTTTAAGTTATTTAGTGTAACAAGAAGGAAATTCCATTGTCTTGAGAACAAAATCAAGTCCGGCAGCAACACTTGGTTTTCATTTTTCCACATAAATCATAAAACTTTGATGTTCCCAGGTTTTTAGCAGAACGTAAAAAACAACTTCAAAGCATGTAAAAATACATTCCAACGTCAAGCCAAATTTCTATTTGGAAAAACATTAAACCCACCAATTCTCCCATGTCTTATGTGATAAACGCCTAAGATGGAAAAAACACAGCTGTAAGTGTAATAATGTTACATAAGCAGCAGCCTCTGATCCTATTCTCATCACAAATCATTGCTCTTAAAACTCTTTTCAGTATTAACAGGGTCATTAAATATCACCAAAAATGTGTATACACAAATGCATATTTTTGTAATATATACACATGAAAGCATTCTAAGACCTACCTACCACACAATTAATTTCACATTAAAATGTTGTATATATTTTTGAAGTGTAGTAATTATCATCAGTAATGCTAGTTAATGCTCTTAACACTTTGTGAGCAAACCAAAATAGACAAGTGGTACCTTCTGAATGCCTCATGCAGGCACCAAGTTCTCTGATGTGTTTTACTTTACTTTCCCCATTCACAGCAAGTTAATCAAAACATGAAGTGAGAAAGGCTTCAGTAGGGAGGATTTCCACCTCCTATTTCTGTGTCCAGTACTAATATCAAGCTGAATGTAAACCGTTCTATTTTTTTTCCTATCACTCATTTCTGTTATGTATTTCCAATAAAACTTGAATTTTTGTTCTTGTTTATCAGTATCAGCTTCAACAACCTGCTCTTCCAGCCTTGCCAACGTTTCAGTTGTTCAGCCTCACAGCAGACTTAGGTTAGAAGATTATTTGCAGATGTAAATTCATTTTACAAACATATTTATTGTGACAATAGAAAGACCTGCCTTACAGAATACTTAGGGAACACTCCATTTGCTTCTTCAAAACCTATTTTGAATTGACCTCGGATTGCCATTAATCTCAAAACATTCAATATTACGTGACGTACTCATCCACTTCTACATTATTCCTTTCTCCTCAAGTACCAAAACAGGAAAGAAAAAATAAACTGCCTTTGGTGGTTTTACACTACACTCTGAGGAAAGTATCAGAAGCTATTTTATTTTTACATAGAAGCCTTGGCAATTTTCTTTTAAAAATAAACAGATTAGTAGATAAGCTATAAACCCAAGACCCACCCTCCAACAGCTTTGTCTCCAAAACAGGGGAGTCTAGAGAGCAGGTAGAGGTAAAAAAATAAATACAAAAATTACAGATTCATTTTTAATGTTGTGTAAGTGTGAATATTAACAGGATACACTCTTGAGTTGGTTTTACACATATATTAACACCACATGTCTAATTGCTTTCCCACAAATTACTAAAACCATTAAATTACAAATACACATTCTCCTTGGCAATCTAGTTATTTGAATTGTCAGATTTGATCTTTGAACCCTTTTATTAATTCCCTTACCTGAGAAAGTCTTCTGCTTCAAAATTAAATGATTAGCAATGCTAACAAAAATAAGAAGGCCTAAAATACTCTTCATAAGCACAGTCAGTCATATTTGGTAAATTTTCTCCCAAATTGGTTTGCCTTTCAACTTTATCCTTGTCATTGACCATGGAAATAAAACTACATTTAGAAAGAACATCTGTAATACTGACAAACTTGTAATGTCTTCAGTGAATTGTATCTCCCCACATCTTTTAGCAATTAGCAGATAATTTCGTTGTTTATACTCAACATCTGAACAAATACTTTTAAAAACTGCTTATATAACAACAATTTGAAAATCATCTCCAAATCTATTTTCTATTTTTTTTTAATTATATTTTAAGATGAGAAATATTTACAACAGTTCACCAAATCACTATCCCAGGCTGATCTAAGGATCAGAAAGCATCAAGGGAAGCTGGACAAAACAGTTGCAGAGCCCTAAAGCTCTTGGTGCTCCACCTTTTCTATGGAGGGATTAGAGAAAAGCCCTTACACAAAAACCAGCAGGATTAGGCAATGCCATTTTATTGCTCAGCTGAGGACTGGATGGTTTTTTTAGTATTATCAGGAAATAGAACTCTTTTTTCTATTCTGGTTGATTGGATAATAGAAATTGATTAATCTGGCACAGAACTCAAAGGCCTAAAAGACTGAAAAAAATAGGAAATGATGCAGTTCCCACTTAATACTACAGCTGAAAAGTAGTGTTGAGTTTAATGACAGTAAATTCTTGAGGTACATAAAAGTCAGCCAAGAAACCACAAACAATTAAGCAGCTAAACATCCTTTTCTAACATAAAGCATCATGTAAGATGCTCTGTAGGACTATAGCATTTTTACTCCAATGATTAGTTGTTTATCTTAAATCCAGCACAAAGCCAAAACAAACAAGCCAAAGAGCGACGATTTAAAACTAAGCTCAAATACTATGTTCCAGTTAGGAGGGAGGAACAGTTTATTCCCCATACAAGTAAAACACTCCAGAATTGAAAGTGCTGTCATCCAAACACATGCTGACACATCTTCAAGAGAAACAGATCTAATCCTTCAACACCAACATTTACATGCCAAAGACTACAAGTGTTATTTTCTTTTAATTTCTTCTTTTTCCTTTTTTTTTTTAAATCAAAATAAAATATAATACCAAAGCAAACTATCTTGCTCCTTCACAGAAAGGCACAGTCTTATTTTCCTCCACCCATGAGGAACACAGCAATTACTGCTCAATTACCCCTTGAACACAGATTTTTAGCTCATATTCTCTTCACCACTCATACAAAATTAAGATCCCATATTCTGCTAAAGACAGCCAGTTTCACCTCCAATGCTTTGTCTTAATAAACTTCTTAAAGCAATAAATATTGTACTAATAAATAAAGGCTTGGACAGTACCTTGAAATGCAGGAAGGTGCGTCTACGATGTTCATACCACTCAGCATAGGTTGAAAGGCTTCTGAAGAATGTTAGAAGATCTCCATGTTCTTCAGTGCTATAAAACAAAAATATATTGTTTAACCCAGTCCTAATCAGATGTATCAATTCTATAGCCTAAAATTCACACTTAAAAAAAATTGATTAGTATTGTTTGAATATGAAGAAGAAATCACCCAAAATACAAATGACAAAGCTGAATAAAAGTTGTAGTGTAATGATTGAAAAAGAGGTTGAAGAACATTTTCCTAAACCCCTGCTCCTAGTGTTAGTCTTACAAGTAAAATATAGGAACAAAGTAGTCACCTGCAAAATCTGAGTTTGATTTTATTCTTATTCAACTCATTCTCTAAATAAATTCTAAGATGTTGCATAGTAAAACTGGAACCTTCAAAATGGTACTATTTCCCAAATTGCATCACTAACCTTCAAATATTCCCAAAATCTTTGTCCTAACTCTACAGGATATGTTACCTGCCTCTTCCCACATGACATTCAGCTTTTCAAGATTAACCTTGCAGCTTCAGTAGGAAAGGAGGCCTGATCACACAGGGCACCTAAACCAAAACTTTTGTTAGACAGTTACATCTTGATGTGATCTTGTCTCCAGAGCAGAGGGGCTCCAGCCCTCTGAACATCTTCCTCACTCTGCTCTGGACCTGCTCCAACAGGTCCATGTTCCTTCCTATGCTGGGGGGAGAGTGGGAGGGAAAGATAGATAGAAACATTTATTTTTCAAATTTCTAGTAAGAATCAGGATGGAGAAAGGAAAAGAGTCAATATAAGGTGACAAACTGCCAGGCAGCCAACCACCCATCCAGGGCTGTTGGGGAAAGGAGGAAGAAAAGCTCATAAAGGGTGTGCAGTTTTCACTAAACAAATGCAGCCAGAATGCAAAGGATGCAAAACTCCACAAAAACCACATGTCAGAATACCTGAAGTAACAGGATTATTTAACCATAAGGGTGAAAGGCTTAATGTCATTGTTGATATGAAGCCACAGACTATTAGCTATAATCAAAACACACCGGGCAAGCACTGCTTTGGAAGTACAAATATTTATTTTAGTTACTAATACAGGATTTTACAAGTTTACAAAACCTGACTGAGGAAGATACCTGACTGATATTTGAGAATACTTCAGGAAGCTAGAGTATTTAAATTCTAATGTAAATTTGACTTTTAACATCCTTTCTGTTTGAGATTAGCTATTCTTTTTGGATTTTCAGAACAGCTGAGAGCAGAGACTTGAGGCATTCACAGAATGGCTGCAACAGTGGATTACCAAGTCAGTTCAGCTTTTCCAGGGAGAACTGTGCTTCCAATCCAGCTCTATTTAATATACAGGAATAGCAAGCCTTAACATGTCACACAAAGGAACTGGGAAAAAAATACATTAAGGTCATTCAGATATTGAAAATGTGAAAGAAAAGCCAAACAAGTTTTATCCTAGCCTGGAAAGAACAGCATCATTAAAGGAAGTTACCACAGTAGTCACAGCTGCCAACAAAATCAGGCCAAGATGAAAAAAATGCTGGCAGCACTGGGAAAAGTGAGTCCCTGGCAGGACGGAGACACATTGATTTACAATATCTCATTAGCTCTGGTCTGGGAGCTGTTTTTAACCACAACTCTGAATTGTACTTGTCAAAGTCTACACATTCTATAGGAACTGTGGACCCTTGGTAACAACTGTCCACATCCATGCCTGGAGAACAGATTCCACACAAACTGCACTGGGCTTTTTCAATCTCCACTCGTGGAAAAGGGAACACAAAGCTTTGTTACAAAACTACACACTTGAAATTCTTTTTGAAGAACTTGGCAATTTTTATAAATATCCACGTTTATGCTATTTCAAACACTACCACAAACATTGTGACCTTTTTTAGCATTGTTTTTAGTTTATTTATTTTTTTGCCTCAAAATTGTTTTTATGTGATGCAGCAGATGAAAATTTTCAAGGCTAGATCATCAAGATCAAGAAAAAGTTTTGGGTAGAAGTTCAAAGAACCAGTTTCAAGTGTAGAAATTAGTCAACCAATATATCTGAGGATGTACTTTTCTCACATAGCACTGGCTAAATTCAAGATAGAAAACTGAACTCAGTGTTTAGAAAGGGGGAATCTGTTGGCAAGAACAGCTGTATGTAAATCCATATTGGCAAAGGAGTAAGAGACTGCATAAGTGCACCAGTTCAGTGAACTCTTACAGCATCAAATCTACCCATAAACACTAATTCCTAATTAGCCCAAATTAGCCTAATTCTTCCTGCTGAAGTCAACTACACCAAATGCTAAAATACCAAGAAAACATGGTATAAAATAACAAGGTAGTAAGAGAGCGAATGGTAAAATTCAAGTCTTTATTTTGAAAGAATTTAGCATTAGAAAAATCCACTTGGAGCAGAAAACACTTGTCTCCAATGCCAACATCCATGTTACAGAGAAGTCATCCAAAACCAGCTAAAGGATATTCAGGCAGAGAGTAACTCTGTCAGGTTAAAATCATGGCCTCTTCACACTTTCATTTTCAAAAAATATCAACAAAACACAGAAGTATATAAAAAATTTAACTGCTGTAAAAGTACTTAAGCCTCCTTTAATGTGTTCCTTTATTATTTTAAGGGAGAAAATCTATTTTCACTCATTTCAGAATGCAAGACTTCCTACATTGGCACAGAAAACCAAAGCACGACTCAAAGCTGGGGGTAAAATTCCTGCTTCCCCTCATTTGCAAGAGACTTTACCCATGCAGCATTTAATATAATGTACATTTCCTACATCCTGCACTCTGACTTACAGATTCTAACTCATTAGTAAAAAGTAAGATCAATTTTCATACTGCTTAAAATCTCTATTTGTCTAAGTAACCCATGGAAAGGTTAACTTCCCCAACAATTAATGGGGTGTCAAGCCAAAAAAAGGACTGACAAGTGTTTTTTTGGATGCTGTGGTTCTCAACACTACTAAAGTATAATATAAATGATAATTGGTGCAAAGGGCACACAAGTGAAATCCAAAAAAAGACAACTAAATATTGTGATTCCATTTGCATACATCTGTTATTGTCACAAAATATTTAAGTAACTATATAAAAATATACCCACTTTTAAAAAATGTACAATTCTTACCTAGAGATGTACCATTTATATATTGCAACAGTACCTGTAGACTGCTGAATTTGGTTCATTTAAAAAGATATTGCTCAAGTGTTCTAGCATTCCCCTATTTTCTTCCAAAGCAGGAACTGAATGCCAAGTTTTTAACTCTGCTGCTCTTAAAGACCGTTTTCTAACACGTATTATGAAAAAAAAAGAAGCCAAAAAAATTAGAAAACTGGGGAGGAACAAAATCCCAGCCAGGAGACAAAACAGAACAGAACTAGACAATGGATTTGGCAATACTGGGCCAAGGAAGCAAAAGAAGAAAACAAACTGGTAGGGAGGGTGAAAACAAACAAAACAGCAGGAGACCAGATTCAGATGGTCAGGAATAGAGGGAAAAGGTAGGAATGTTAGGAGCAGACTAAAGAACAAAGGGCTAGTTGGGAAAATTCTGCAACTGGACATGACAGGATTACAACTTGGAAAAAGAAATGAGGAGCAGCCCAAGAAGGAGATTGAGAAAACAGGCCCTGAAGGGAGATCAGAGGCTCAGGCAAAGGAACAGGGGTGCTCTCAAACAGGCACTGCCCCATCAGCCATGGGCTCACTGCCTCACATGGGCAGCACACACAGTGGCCAGGACAAGGCATGCAGGAAAAGTGAAATTTGAAGGTGTTATGGGAGAACAAGGTTGGGTTGTTCCCCACCCCCAAAAGTATTTTTCAACCTACTGACCTCATTGATCCTACTGGCCACGTGGCTGCAAGGCTATCTCCAGACACAAGGCCAACAGGTGGCACATGCAAAGGGAGGCTCAGGAGAAAGCACTGCCTGCTTTGTTGACATCTTCTATCATTCATGAAAACTTGTGCTTATTTATGAATACTGGCACAAGGTGAAAAAGGAGAAGAGACAGGGACAAGACAGCAGTGCTCCAGCCAGGATGAAATAAAGTCTGCCACTACTTCAACACATTCCTTTCCAGGGTGACTATTAAGTTCCAATACACCTCTGCTGTCATAAAATACTCATTAATGAAACGGGGCAATTTCCTCTTCTAAATCCCACTTCTTGAGAGCAGTCAAGTGTTCTTTCCCAGTTACACCACAAGCTTAAGTAGATTTACATGGAAATCTCAAAGCCTTTAAGTAAAATAATCAGTTTTCAGTAGAGACTACTGAAGCCTGAGGTAATTCAATAGACCTCTCTCTTCACCCATCTGTTGGCCCTTCCTCTCCCTCCCTAAGACCAAAAAATAATAGAAAACAAAAGAAACAACTGAAAAAAAAGAATTAAATCAACTACTCAGTGATAATGGATTTGTTCTCAGAACAGCTTGCTAGAAGAATTCAGTGGAATACTGCAGACAAATAATTTGATCATTTACTCATCATGTTACCCGAAGAAATTGGCATACTTCAGAAAATAATAAATAACAGCATTCATTCACACATTTAAGTTTTAGTATGTTAATCCTCTTAAGCCATTGCACAAATACACTATTCCATGTTTTTAAATTATATTTTTTTAAGATATCAGTGAAATCCTGTTGCCAATAAGAGAAATGGAATTGAGAGCTGAGAATGAGAAACAGGCAAACACTGGAGAGGGGTTCTGGATCTGTGCTTTAGGCATTACCCACACTGCACATCTGCAGCTCACATCTGCATCTGAGGAACAACTAGATTAATTAAAATGTAATAGCTGAGACTATCACGTTACTTTTCTCTTCAAACAGCTAAAACACACTAGAATCCAAAACCTGGCTCTGTTTAACATGAATTTGTAATGGTCTTTCCAGATCTTAAAAATCACATGCATTTCATCTTCTCTACAGGATACAGATAAGGGATGACAAGTGTTTAGGTTGGGCTAAGGTCACATCACATAAAGACACTGGCTGCCAGAAATTGACATGAAAACTCAGTACTGCATTTAGTATCCCACATCCCACACAATAACTTGCCTTGAGCAAAAAATTCCATCTTACCGTGACACAAACTTGCTCACATTTGAATCTTCTCTGGATTCCATTATAATGCTGAGATCACTAACAACAGCAGACACTTCCTCATTGTTCTAGATTGGAGAAGTAAAACCAAAATATTTTAGAAATTTCTCTGGCAAGGAGAAAAATGTGTCTATTTGCATATATAAAAAAAAGAAAAAAGTAGATATAAATGCTGGTAAGTACCATAATCCTTAAAATAGCATTTTTTAAACTACAGTTTGTGTGTGTGAACAGTTTCTTTCGTTTCAAGAGTAGTACTATTATCCACACAAGGCTTTTGGAATACCATCTGAGTTTGTCAGCATGGAGAATATATATGTATGAAGGAAGGTTCATTACTTCCTTTCACATCAATCCCACTTCAAGATTCTTCTCATTTTCCAACACAACCTTAAGCTGCCACATATACCAGAAAATACACATAATAAGGTTTTATCTGTTAGCTTTGAGCTGGTTTTTTACTTTTAAATCCTATAGTTTTGTCTCAAAATATTGTCCTTTTTTACAATCACCATTACTCAGAAATATGTGCAAGATAATAAACTTATTCTAAATTAACTAATAAGCTGTTAGAGAACAAGAAAAGGTGGTCAGAGTAGAAATGAAACCACAAAAGAAGTTAATTCTCTTTTCTATGCATTCTTGAACACAAAGTAATGGATTAGATAACAGTGAATGAAAAAGCTTAAAATCATGGTTTGAAGACCACAGGAAATGCCTCACTTTAAACTTCCTATACCAAGTCACTACAAGCAAATGGGAATGGCAAGAGAGGACTCCACACACATCTCAGCAGTCCCTGTACTGCTTGGACAGAAGCCCTGCTAACACTGCCATCACTAAAGATGGGAAAAGCAAAGCAAGGCACTACAGAGATTAGTGGATGTACTAAATAGCATCAGGAAAAATAATTTTAAATTCAGAGCACAAGGTTCAACAGGGGGATGGAGTTGTGGAGAAGCTGCCAGCTGTCACAAGCTAACGTGCCACCTTCTGAAGGGACTGATTTGCCACTGGGGGGGGGTTACTAACATTCCAAAATGCTATTGTGGGTCCAAATAAAAAGATTTAAAAGGAAAGCTTTGGGCAAGAAAGAAGCTCTTCTGAAGTGATTGCTTTCCCAAAAGGCTTAAACTAGTTTTGGCTGATTTTCAAGCTCATGTCCTCTCCTAATGCTATGGAGCTGAGTTAACTCTACTGTGACTTCACCTCTAGAATAAATAGTTACAGTTAACAGAGTGAAAAAACTATTCTTGATCTTCTGCTGCATACCACCAGACCTGTTACCTGCTGGGCATGTCTCAAAACCAGCTTTTACTCCTCAAGACAGGTGAAACTGGTTATAACTGCACTACCTTGTCCATGCTAATGCCAAGACATGTTATTTTGGATGCAAGGTCTTTCTAGCAAACAAAACATTCATGCAAAAATTAGCTCAAAATTATACTTTTACAGATGAAGTGAGGGTTTTTAAGTGTATCTACACCTGGTACTCCCTATCTCATCAGCATTCAAAGTAGCCCAAATTTTAGACATTAGGCAGCCAAATGCTGCCGCTCAGTGGTGCAATGGCTTTAAGCACCAGTACCATCAGCAGTAAATTTAACTCCAGTAACCCCTCTGAGCCCCACTGACACCAAAAGATGTCACCGTGCTGCAGGAGATGTAGCTGAGAGAGAAACATTCTAATTGCAGTTTTATACAAGCAAATGTAAAGAGGCATCATGAAGACCACAAGTTTTAAGTCACAAATGGACTTCAGAGGTTGCTCATTCACCTGAGCTCTCGCAGTTTCAAAGGATAAAATCCACGTGTGGCTACCTAAATATTCAATTCTCAAATTTATAACAAGGCTTTTCTAAAGAATAGGAAGGACATCTTTTCTGTTCACTCTCAGTCCCATCTCATTAAATTAAAAAAAAAAACCAAACAACTTTAAAGCTGAGCTGAAAAATCAAGTTTTTGTGATGTTAGGAATGCCATTACAAAGTACAACAGTGTTAGAAAAATACTATTGCAAATTGGGGTAGAAACAACTGTTTTCTCTATTTAGCATTCTTGAATTGCTAAGAATAGAGCCTTAAGAAAGGGCTCCCTCCCAGAAAATCTGCAATCATTGGTGTACCTTGTGGCAGTGCTGCAATGACTACTCACCTTAACCAAGCACACACAAATATAACCAAAGGAAAAAAAACCCAACCAAACACAAGCCAACAAAGAGAGCTGCTGAAGTTTGCAGTGTTTTAGCTTCTCCTCAGTTTCTTCCAGAGAGGTAACATTTGTCATCTTCCAATTTCCAGAATAAGATATGTGACTATAGAATGTGTTGTGTGGGATGAAAGCTGTGCTGGGTCAGGATGAGGCCCCAGCAGGCACCTGGCAGAGCTGAAGGACACCAAGTGCTCCCAGGGCTTTACCTCAGTGTTGGTCTGCAAGAACTTCCTGCAGGGAGCACATTTTGGGAAGGAAAGGTGATAAAGACCTAGCAGTACTGGGTTAATAGTTGGACTTGATCTTGAAGGTCTTTTCCAACCTAAATTATTCTATGGTAACCATTTTGTGGCTGAACACTAAACCTGACCTTCAGAACCATCTTGCTTGGATGCACGTGAATTCCAAAGTTGGGTCCAGATGTCAAAGAGCCAAAAGAACCCACTGAAGCTTAAATTAAACAGCTGAAGGTTTCAGCTGGAAAAGGAAACACTGACATTTGTCCATTTGAAGTTTTGTTTGGTAGTTGTGTTTTTTTTTTTAAAAGTATACATTGATCCTTACCTGCATTTCAAGAAGCTGGAATTCCAGTTGAAAAGACAGGGAGTGACACTTCCCTGATAATCTGTGCTTCTGCACCATCCTGTCTCTAGCTGTTATAAAATCAAGTTAACAAAATAATCAATTACACTTCTATTCAATGACTACTGCATTTCTTCCCTTAGCCATATTTAAAGCACCAACTGTTACCATTCCTTGTGTAAAGAAGTTTAACATGTTAAACACCAACAACTAACTCCACTTTCCCTCTATGCCGAGCACAATAGTAGTCTGTCACTTTCCCATTAAGGAAAGGACAATATTTACTCAAACTACTTTTCAATGAACCAAATCTTATTGTATTTCAAAGTAATTGTCTTTCTGCTAACAGTGAATTAAAACAGAGGTTTGCAGATGAACTGCAACCAATATGCTCAGTAAAGGGCACAAAACTGCTTACTTTTTTCCACTGTTTTCTTGGAATGACTTGTGAAATGAAACCCAGTAAATTCCATTAAAAATGAGAGATCTGTTTCTAGACTTTCAAGCTGAGCTATCAGGTCTGATGGAGATTCATGTCCCTTGGCTTCTCCCGGAGCTTCTCTTTGGAATGATTTTCTAAAATGAAAAAAAAAAAAATCAGAAGGGGAAAGTACCCAGACATACACATCAGTACAGCAATATCATTAACTAAAAGGCCCAAATCACTTTCCAAGGAGTCAAGTTTCAGTTGAATCACATTGCTGGAAACAGTAAACTATTCTAACTTATATAAACTCTTTCCATGCACTGCCAGGTAGGCGCAGCTTTTATTCCAAGTCTGGAGGTGCAAGTGTCCCTTTTGAGAAATGTGCAAAAACATGCAAGAAAAGGGAGCTAAGATGCCTTTACTTGTCTAAGTGACTTATTTTATCCACTGAGTTTACATTTACTAACATAAGGAAAGTCCTAACACAGAGGCAAAAGCTTATCCCAAACAATTTTGACAAAGAAATTCTATTTATCTAATGAATGAAAAAAAGGCATACATTGACTTCAGTATCTCCTCATCAGAAAAGAAGGTGGATTCTTGTCGGATATCTTCATACTTTTCTGTCAACAGCCCAATTTCTTCTTCCAGTGCCTGGATTTCATCTTCATAAGCTTGAAAAATGCTCTCATCCATTTCTCACAATCACTACATAAAACAAAATAAGGATTTTTCTCAGGAACAAACATGGAATCGATTTTTTAAAAATACAAATATAACATTAGGCAATTGTTTTAAGATACAGAGCACTTCAAAGCCTACAGAGAAAGTACTTAAATAAGGGATCTAATGGAGTCAAAGGCTTTAAGAACCTTTTTAATTAGTCATTATTTGATCCAGGAGTACATCCAGCTGTTTTACATTTGCTGTAATAGAACAACAAGCTGCTCCACAGGTAAAACCAGCTGCAATCAGATACAAAAATGGAACCCAGCTTTGACCAATTGACCTAACAACTCACCTGGGCAGACGAGGCACAGCTGCTCCTAACACAGTCTGCCTTCGGAGTAAACAGCAGTAAAGAGACACAAATTGCAAAGACGTTTCACCAAAAATTTAAAAAATAAACCTCAGTTTTCAGGAAAAAATAATAATTTGACATTCAGCCTAGTTACAACACATTCAGAAGTGTGTGGAAGATACATGCAGCTCAAAACTAATGTGCTAATTTTTTTGACCAGGAAAAACCCAGCATTTAGTTTTGTGTGTTTTTAAACCACCCCTAATTTATGTGCAAGTTCCACACTAACATGTTCAGTAAAAGCGGATGAGGGGGAAATTGAGTTTTATTCGTTTATTTCATAGGAAACAGTGCCTTTATAACACATAAGAAAACAACATTGAAAGCATGCTTTGCGTTAAAAACTTGCTTAGTGAATAAAGGAAGTATATGCAATTAAATAATCATCCAGTCATCACCAGATTTTTTTTTAACTGGATACAGTGAAGAAAGCCATGGTCATAATAAAGAGTATGGTGTGAAAAAGAAAAACATTACCACAGCGGGAACGTTACCCCAGCTCAGCCGATCCCTCTTGTAACAGCAGTAACAGAAGACATAAACTACTTACAGCTACTTAAACTCAAGGATTTCACTAGGCGGCAGAAGACTCAAACACTAATTATTACTTCAAAGATTCTATATCTAGGAAAAAATACCTACTCTTGAATCAAGTAAAACAAAACTTTTACAAACACTTCTCTTATATATCATACGTGCGTATATTTATAAATACTTGTGCAGTAACAGCACATCTTTCACATTTCTACGTACCTGCCCGTTTGCAGCCCTGAGTATTTGACTTTATGCTGCCGCAAGAGGGGTTGGGAAGCGCTTTGGAGGGTTTGTGAGAACCGAACTGGTGCGTTCCGTGCCCGCTGCTTCCCTGCGGACCTTCCGACCTCGCAGGGCGATGCTGAAACCGCGACTCGTCCGAGGAGCCGGGGCTGACCCGCACCGAGGCTCGCAGGTGACAGAGGTGCCCCAAGGGCGGAACGGGTGTCCAAGCGGCGCAGTCGGGAGCCCTGGGAGCCCCCACAGCCGCGAACGCCCGGCCGCGAGAGAGGAGCGGAGGGAGCGGAGTCGAGGGCGGGGCGGTGAGGGCAGGGCGGTGAGCGGTCGGTGCCGGTGCCGAGGGCGGGGCGGTGAGCGGTCGGTACCGGTGCCGAGGGCGGGGCGGTGAGCGGTCGGTACCGAGGGCAGGGCGGTGAGCGGTCGGTGCCGGTGCCGAGGGCAGGGCGGTGAGCGGTCGGGGCCGGCGCTGAGGGGAAGGGAACGCTCAGAACCGGCGCGCGCGCCCCGCGCTTCTCGAACCGCGCGCCAACCCACGAGCCTGGGCGCTACCACAGCTGCTGTCCGAGCGGGGGGCGCCGGCCGCGCCTTCCTTCCCCTCCCGGGGATAACTCAGACCCGCTGAAGGATAACTCCCAAGCTCTTTATTATAAATTAAAGGAAAAAGCCTCGCTTTGTCGGCTGTTCCCTTGCTTATGTTAATTTTTGCTCACGTCTTCCGGAAAACACCCCTGTTTTTCTTCCTGGTTAGTCACTTTCAAAGCGTCCGCTGTCACAGGACCCAGCCCCCGTGTTCCCACTACACTTGACCGGCCGGAAACAGGAACCCAGCAGAGGCGAGCAGCCGATCAGAATCCAGCGGCACCAGGAGGCGGAACCCTTTTTTCCGAGTGAGGGCTGGGAAGAGTTGCGGGGGGGAAGGTAAGGCAGTGACGCTGCGAGGCTCGCACATGGCGGCGGTGAGGCCGGGCCGGGGGCACCTCTGGAGGTGGCGGGGCCGGGGCCCCTCAGGCCGGGGGTCCCTCAGGCCGGGGGTCCCTCAGGCCGGGGGTCCCTCGACATCTCCCGGGAAGGGAGGGTTGGGCTGGGCTGTGGGCGGCTCGCGTTCCCACCATAGGGATCCCTTAGGTGGTATTGTAAAGAGCCATTTGCGCTTGTTCTCGCGCATACAGTTGTATGGTTCAGCGTTTTAAAAAAACCCCAACGTCTAAGCCCTGGTTTCCTGCAGCAGCGCGGGATTTGCTGTCGCTGCTGTGGAACAGAGCGTGTTGCCTACTGCAAATCAAAGGAGTGCTCTGCTCATAAGGTTCTTCGTGGCTTTTTAATGCGCTCATTTGTTCTGATTCGTTATTCTAATCACATTAATTTCCGTGAGTGCCATTGAACTGTTTTGTCTCCTTGCAGAGGAACAGTGTGTTCTGGGTGTGACACCTTGACTTCGCAGCATGGAGAAGGAACAGGTTTCCAAACGTTTGTATGTTGGAGGGCTTGGCCATACGGTTTCCAAGGCTGATCTGGAAGAAAGATTTGGCAAGTTTGGGCGTGTTTTGGAGGCAGAGATTATTACCAGAAAAGATGATCAGGGTAACAGTTTTGTTTCATCTTTTAAAAGTATTTGCTTTTCTGTTTGGAACATGAAATGGAATTTTTGCTTTAGAGACACTTTAGTTTTAAAGGAAATGATGAAACTATATAGAAAATAATTTAATGTTTGTCATTGATCAGGGAATCCTACAAAAACTTTTGCTTACATCAGTGTCAACATTTCTGATGCAGATCTGAGAAAGTGTAAGTACTTTTTTTTGCTCTACATATACCTAACTTTAGTTATGTTTTTGAGCCAAGTTATATTGCTGATATCTCGTGTTGTCACATCCAGTTGTGGTCATGGTAGAGCCTCTTTCATTTTGTTGTCAGGTTGATTTTATTTTGTTTAAGCTGCAGTTTTATGGGAGCTGCTTTGCTGAAGTTTTCAGAAATTGCTGTGAGCAGATGGAGCAGATTCCTTGTGACTGAAGTAGGTGATTTGTGAGTTTCAGAGACTCACAGAATGGTCTGGCTTGGAAGGGACCTTAATGATCATCTCATTGCACCCCTCTGCCATGGCAGGGACTCTTTCCACTGTCCCAGGCTGCTCCAAGTCCCATCCAACCTGGCCTGGGACACTTCCAGGGATGGGGCAGCCACAGCCGCTCTGGGCACCCTGTTTGTTTTTTCTAAGCCTTTTATGCTTCAATTGCTTTCATCAGATCTACAAAACGCTGAAATTGAATTATGTGAGAGGAAACCCAGAAGAAGAGCTGATATAAAGCTTCTTTTGCAGTGTGCCCCTGGATCTGGGGAATGCTGCCATTAGGCACTTTTGAAGTGAGAACTTCAGTTTTGGATGTAAACCTTCTGGTTTAAGATTTGGATATTGGCCCTTTCAGATACAGCCCTAACCCAAGTGAGCAATCAGGTGTAAGGTCATGCTGAGGGAACTTCAGGCTGCTGTAGAAGGAGGCCTAGTGAAGTCTGTGATGTGGGTTTTTTTTCCTAAATGTAGAAAATACTCATTTCCCTTCTCTCTTTTGCAGGCATGTCAGTTTTAAATAAAACAAAATGGAAAGGGGGGACACTGCAAATTGAGTTGGCCAAAGAAAGCTTTTTGCACAGGTAGAAACCAATCTTTTCAAATGTATCTTGTTGCTAAAACTACCTTTATTTTCTGCTTATCTGATAATACTATGGCTGTACTTTCATCTTGTACACTCTTACTGTTTCACTTTCTGTAGACTCTCTGGGCTGTTGATTTCTGTTTGGTGCTGTAACACATTTTGCATCATTATTCCCTTAAAGGTGATGGGTGTTAATTCCCTGAGCAGTGAGTGCTTGCTGTTCTGTGGGAGGGGATCACTGCTCCAATTCTGCACCTGGGCACACCTTTTTCCATGTGTGATGTACTTTCTGGTACAGGCTGGCCACGGAGAGGGAGGAAGCAAAGCTCCAGAAGGAAAAACCACAGATAAATGACCAAATGTGTCTGTTGGAATCACTGAGAAAGACGGGAGTTGTGGACTTCCACATGAGAGCAGTACCAGGTACAGAGGTGCCAGATCATAAGGTATGGTGGGGTAAATGTATAAGAGAAATAATACAACAAAAAGCAAGCTCATTACATCTAAATTCATGCCAAATGTATGCTTTATGTAAAGAAACTTAATTATTAAGAGTGACAGTCCAAGCTGTGAAAAGTACTCTGAGGAAATACCTCGTGTGTAGACATGGAGAAGGCTCCTGTCATTCTTTGCAGTGACTGGAAATAATCATGATCATACTGTCCATTCTTGCCATGTGAAATGAGGAAATGCCTTGTTCCTCATTTATATTGGGAAAATGGTTGTGTCACCCTTAGAAGCTTGTAAAGGGAATTATTTCTATGCACCACATAACTTTTGGTGGCTGGGTTGGGCTTCAGCACAGCATCAGGGTCTGCCTGTGATTACAAAAGTAAGAATAAAGTCACTTGACATGCAAATTTAAGCAACAAAATTTATATTTACTACAAAGTTTTCAAAACTGTTTGCTAAGCACAGAACAATTTTGGAGGGATTTAAAAATTTTTTTTGTGAGAAGGGTGAAAAGAGCAAAATAATAGTGATCCTGTCTTTGTAGGTACCACTGTTAATTCATAAACCAGAAACCTTGTATTAAAAACAGCACTTGTAAAGAAATTTAGCTCTTTATTTTCACTCTTTATTTATAGGTTATTGAAATTAATTTTTGGTTGGCTTTGGTTTGTTTTGTTTTTGAAAAGGAGGTTGGCCAAGTTGCATGGTAGGGCTCAGTAGAGAGAATAAAGAAAAAAGAATTAATCACATGTGGTTCTTTATTAATGTTTTTGTTATTCAAGAATAAACATATGTTTTATTCCAGAGTTACTTAGATTCTCTATTTTTTTTTAACACTGATTATTTTTCTTTTATTTCAGAAATGGGTTGTTGGAAAATTTGGCAGAGTCTTGCCTATCCTGCACCTCAGGAATCAACAAAAAAATAAAATATCCTTTTCTGATTGTTTGGCCTTGAACACAATTCCCTTCCTTCTTTTGCCATATGGAAAAACAGTTGCTTGACAGTCCTAATTTTTACTCCTCTGTCAGGCTTAATTTACTGAATCCCCCAAGTAAATCCTGCAGTAAGTTTGTGTGACCTGAGTTGTTGTTTTACACTGCACTCGGTTGCTTAAAGGCTTATGGTCATGCCATGAAAAAGGATTCTTTGCTGTCCTTTCCTGCAGAATTCAGCCTGTCCATAAAGCCCTGAGTCTGCTGAAAAAGTTGGGGTCTTTCAAATCCTTAACTCAGACTAACGTGGTGAAATATGACCCCTCAAAGTATTGCCACAACCTGAGGAAGCTGGAGCCAGAGCTGGCACATGCAGCTCCTGTGTCCCAGCTCACCTGGAACCTGGAAGGGGGAGATGACAGCGCGAGCAGGAAGCGGCGAGGGGAATTCCCTGGGACGAGAAAACCACCGGAGAAACGGAGGCAGCTGGGCAGCGAGGCCCTGAATGGAGCAGCTCTGTCCTCTGGCTGCCCAGCACATCCAAAACACACAGACTCACCACAGCTTGGGCAGAGATCAAAACCCAAACCTAGTGAGGGGTCGGAATTGCCTCCAGCAAAGAGGCTGGATGGGAAAATATCAGGGAGAGGTTTATTATTGGATCAAAGCAATGGTAATGGAGTTACAGCCAAAAATAATACCAGTGCTTCTGATAGTGACATTGATTCTGAAGAGGAGATCAGAGCAATGGTAAAGAAAGAGACAGAAAGACAGAAAGCTGAAAATATTGAGACCGAAAGTGAGCACTTGGAAATTGTTGGGGATAATTTTGAATTAAAATACAGTAGCCACTGGTCCTTAAGCAATTTGGATGCCATGAAGAAAACTATCAAAGGAAGTAACAAAGAGAAAGAGACTATGGAGTGTGATAATGGTTATGATTCAGCAGATACAGATGAAATCATTGCTGAAAGTAAAACTCCAGAAGACTCTAAACAGGGGAAGGTGAAAAATAAAGAAATAGTAGCTAAAAAAACATGTGGTTTGGTAAATGGCTCCTCACTGAAAACTCGCAGTTTAAAAGAGGAACACATTGAAAGAAAAGGGAAAATTAAAAAATCCAGAATTGCTGCCTTGCAGAGTACAGCAGCCAACAGTACAACAGAGACATGTGATAGTGACAGTTCTTGTTCAGAGTCTGAGAAAGAGGAGTCTGAAATCAGCTCTGATTATGAGTCTATGATGCAAAACTGTTACCACTTAAATCTTACCTTGGATGACTTAAAAGCATTGGCTGCAGAAAACACTGGGATACCTGCAGAGGAGTCAGGCAGTGAAGAGAGTCCTTGTCAGTCCAGCGTTGAAGGTAATCCCAAGGATAATACTGTAAATAAACCAAAACTTTCTAAATTTCATCCTGCAGTTAAAAAAAAAACCATCTGTCCTGAAGATGTGCTGGCTGATATTTTAGCAGGGGAGGAGGATGCTGTTGAGGAAAGCTCCAAGGGACAAAATAATTCACATTTGAAATATCAGCCCTTCAGAGGAATGGGGTCCCTTTGTGTAAAAGAGTTAAGTAAGGACAGCACTGGCTTAAAGAAGTCGTCTGTAGAAAGTTTGGGACTTGAAGCTTGTACATCTTCTTGTGGGGAGGAGTCATCTAAAAATCAGCCAAAGAACCATCCCTTGTGTTCACTTGAAGTCACCAGCAAAAAGAGACACAAAGTGCCTTGTGAACAGCATGAGGAGCTGTCAGCTGCTGCTTCCTCAGCAGGTCAGAGACTTCAGCCTGATTCCAGGCCTCATTTGCAAGGGAAGAACAGAGTTGTGAGTTCTCTACAAGACCAAAATTCAGAGCACAGAGCTGCTGCTGCCAGTACTGATCATGGTGATGGGAGCAGTGACATGGACAGTGATGCTGCAGGGGCCCAGGAACACGTTAAACAGCAGCTGAAGAGCCCAAAACTGCTTTCCAAAACATTAAAGAGGAAAACAAGCAAAAAAAATACAGAACATGAAGGTAATAAAGGTGGGAATGGGAACACAAGCCTTCTGGAAGATAAGGAGCTTTGTCGTCGTGCTGCTGCCTCAAAGGAGCCCAGTACAATAGAGAAACAGCTCCAGGACAACCAGAGGAGGCTGGCAGCTCTGGAAGAGAGACACAGAGAGAGGGAATTACAGAAGAAACTCATTCAAGGAGCTCTTTCAAATCTGGTAATTACGGCTTCTACCTGAATAGTACACAGTACAAGGAAGAGGGTAATTCATACATGTGCTGTAAGATGTTTTAAAATAATAGTCTGGAATTTCTGATTAAATTCCTTTTTCTTTTGAGAGTATACAAAATGCTGCGTACCTCCTCCCTGGAATACATGTAGAGTTGCAAGAGGAATAGCAGGTTCCTCTTTTTGTGTCACAAAAACATCTTTCTGATAGTCATGTCTGAGTGCAGCAGGTATTTGATGTTTGACTTGACAGTTGACTCTTTCCTAGGATAGGCAACCAGCAGGACAGCACAAACACATCATATTTGATTCTGATGTGGAAGATGAAGCTGAAGTGGATGAGATGTTGAAAAAGGATGCAAGTTTGGGAAGGGGGCATGGAGAAGTAAGTGTTACTGGGAAAAAATCAGTGTGATGTAATCAGAAAGTTGAATTTTTATACCGAGCTATCTCATATTGTAACACCTGAGCTTCCCTTTGCATGGGTATTTTGCCTATGGTAAAACTGAATAGTCATAACTGTAAAGGAGAATTGTACAAGGTGTGTGTACAAGGTAAGATTTGAAGCATATGGATCAGGAAGGGAGCTGGTTGTGCAAGAAATCTGCTTTTTCAGCTAAACTGGAGAGCACATGAACAAAGTTGGTACTGATTTACATTCTCAAAGTTATGTGAACAGCTGCTTTTCTTTTCTATTCATGTAACAAAGGATAAGTCAGCTCTCAAACCTTCGGGCAGACTATTTGAGAGCAGCGAGGATGAGCAAGAGGATACGGACGATGAGCGATTCAAAATTAAGCCCCAGTTTGAAGGCAAAGCTGGTGAAAAAGTGAGTGAAGCCATTACTGTAATTTAGTTTTCCTCTAGGTCTCCGTAGCACCACTTCAGAAGAACATAACCTGTATCTTTTCATTCTTGCTGAATATGATTTTTATGAACTTAAAACAGAATTCCCTTAAAGGAAGGACATAATGTGTGGTGGGGAGTGGGAGGAGTTTCTTTGACATTGTCATATTCATATAATTTCAAAAAAATTACTGGAAAAGGTGTCAAAAGCTAAAGGTAAAGAGTATGTTGCCATTGTTACAGTAAAAAAAAAAAAAAGTTACTGAATGGTGATTTTCTTCTCCAGTGCTTAATAGCATCTGTTTCATTTGTTCAGCTCCTGCAGCTGCAATCCCGCTTTGGCACCGATGAAAGGTTCCGCATGGATGCTCGATTCCTTGAGAGTGACAGTGAGGAAGAAGGTAAAGCTGATCACATTTCCTGGTTACTGGTAGCCATAGAGGCTTTCAACAGCCTTTCTTGCTTTACTGGGATCTTGTGTAGAGCATCTGTCAGTGGCAGGGGAGTTGCACAGTTGTGAGATGCAAGCAGGGGACAGGATAAATAAATGCTCTGACTTTGCCATGAAATAGATGCCTGTGACACTTCTAATGAAAGGTTTTCTACAGTGCAAGGCAGAAAACCTTCAAGTAGCTTCAAGATAAAGGAAGTGATGTGTTCATAGATGTGAGCTCTTCTAGTACTGTAGTAAATGTTATGCATCCCACATTACAGGCTTAGCAGAGTAAATAGAATGTATTTATTTTTCTCTTAGCAGAGACAAACAGCCTGAAGGCAGATGAAGAAGAGGAGCTTGCTGCAGAGAAAAAGAAAAATCTGCAAATACTGGGAAGCCTCCTGAATATCAACTTGGAGCAGGCCAAGCCAAATAAAGCAGCCACAAGTGTGAAGAAATTCAAGTATGAATCATCCACTATCAGTAAAGAAGGAGGTTTAGGAAGGCTTAGGAAGGAAGCTGAAAGACCCTGAAACCTTTGAATTTTGGAAGATGGGCATAAAGGGTTCTTGTGTGTTGTTCTGGGTTTTTTGCTCCTTTGGACTATTTGAATTTATGCAGTGTTTGGTACTAGAAGAAACATATCCACATCTATGTGGATAGCTGTGTTTATGTAGCTCCTCAAGAGATTATCAGGTGCAGGTGTAAACTCACTGCATAACACACAAGTGAGGGCTATGTTTTATCTGAAACATGACAATTTGATTAAATCCACTTCTGATGATATTTTTCCTGACCCAGACACTTACTAGAGGGTGCTTTCTAACTGCCAGACACATTTTGGATTGATCTAGATCTTTTTTGGTAAAGGAAGTAACGTGAATCTCGGTCTGGCTGTAAAATTTTGAGGTAGCTTTCAGTTTGGCATTTAGAATGTACAATGGTGTTTCTTTTCCTTTCTATTGTATAGAGATATTAATGCCCTCCGTTATGATCCAACAAGAGAGGACCACGCAGTTTTTGAAAGGAAACAAAGTGCTACAGAAAAGGAGAGGTAGTATTACAGCTCAGTAACTACAATTGTGGTGTTTCTTCTCATGGAAAGATGGTTATAGCAACAGACTGAGTTTGAAACTATGCAGATTGATCTGGTTTTAATTTAGTTCTCTCTCTGGTTGCTAAAATCAAGATAAAATAGGAATTGTGACCACTAAAACCAACATGTGGTGTCATCTTTCTTCTCTAGTCCGTCTGTTTTCTGCATGGCATTTTCTGCCCTCACTGAAGGTCAGAAAGGTCAATTCAGGGACTTGGAGATTTGCAGGTCTGTGGGAAAAGCTTAAGAAGTCTGTGCTAAATGCCTTGATTTCTGTGTTACCATGTCTTAAGTGAAAAGTCACTCAGGGATGTAGCTAATTAAAAAGGACTCTTGTTCCTGCCTTTACGCTCCACCCTCAGATGTTTCCCCACTGCTTACCCTTGAAAGTCAACCTCTCCTTAATGGGCTGGGATACATTTAGGGAGACATGAAGAGCAAGGTGGCTCTTGGGGAAGCTGTCTTTGAAAAGGATGTGTGCTGTGTTGCTATCCTTGAACAATCTCATTTCAGCAGAGCCAAAAGGAAGAAGAAAGAAGAGAGTGAGACACTGCCTCAAGTGTCAGAAGAAATCTATTATGATATTGCTGCTGATCTAAAAGACTTGTTTGGATCTTCAAAGAAAAAGCCAGAAAATACTGTGGAAATACCCTGGGACAAAGAGGATGTGCAGGACTCTGCCCCAGATGAACATTTGGGACCTTTGCCTGATAATGATGGAGCTCAGGAGTCGAGTACTTTCAAATTTTCCTTCTTTGGAGACACAGAGGAGTTGGGCATCAAAGAAGGTAACAGCAGAATGTGTAAGAGATCCCTAGAACAAAGGTGAAGATACCGGAGCACAGATTTAGCTCAGAAAATCTAGGAAGAGAATATTCTGTCCTTCCTAAATCTCTATTCTCCTGTGTAAGTATTTCACTTGAATTAGGAATTTGTACTCAAAAATAGAGGAATAATCTGGTTTTGGCTTTTTTCCTTTCTTCGTGCTGTTATTGCAGAGCCTTACCTATTTGGAACAATAAGACCGGTCAAAGTCACATGGCAAGAGGATCCACGTTTCCAAGACAGCAGTTCTGAGAGTGATGATGAGCCTGAGGCGTCTGAAATTGAAAAGGACCAAGAAATGCAAGTTCCATTTCTATTTGTTGTCTACTTGGCTGTGGTAGTTGGATGCTGTGGGAATATTAATAGCAGCACTCAGGAAATGGGAAACTGACATTGCACACCTCTGAGCAATGAAAGTCATCTTGGAAAACCATTTGTGCTGCACAGAGTCAAAACTCCCAGCAGCCCTTTTGAGGTGAAGTTGAGTATGAAAAGAGAGAAGTTAACCACGAGAAATTAACTGGGTCATTTTGGCTTGACCACCCACAAACTCAGTTTGGCCAAAAGCCAAAGACACAGTCAGTTTTCTTTTAAAAAGTGGAGCTTTTTTTTATAGAAGGCTCTATTTGGATACTGGGGAATAAAGCTCTTCAATGTCTACCAATTCTCTGAAGCACTACAGCTTTAACTCATGTTCATGGAATTTGCTAGTACAATTTAGGATGCTAAAATCCCTTTCTACTTCTCTAGGTTTCTTTCTTTACCACGCACAGAAACTGCTAGAGTTTTCTTCTTCTGCAAAGATGATGAACGCCTAAGAGGTACAACAGGATTTCTTCACCCTCCTTTATATTTTTTTCCTTTTAAACCCTTATTGGAATTCAGTGAAGAGGAAAAAATGCTGCCTGGTTATGACCATTTTCTAGTCAAAATTTGCTATCCTTACATATGGTTAAAGTTGTGGTAGAATCCAGTGAGAAAGTCCTGGTGAAATAGAGGCTGAGCAGCTTTCAGGCTTTCTTTCAGATAATTGCCTAATAGTTATCTGGACTTGTAGAGGTTATCAAAAAACCAATCACTTGACTGGTTTCCTAGATATTTTGGTTCCTTTCTGGCATATATAAAGTCTTAGTGTACTGCCATCTTCCAGCCTATCTGATTTACAGGGTGTGTTAAAATGGAGATCTCAGTCCCCAGCAGGCATCAATTCTAGGGGAGGATGTGGGATCCTGGTGCTGAGCTTTTAATGAAACAGCTGCTATTTCACTGCAATTTAGATTTCAGCATGTTCAGGGAAACTGCTGCTGCCTTTCACTGTTCTTAGTACACCAGGCTGCAGTAGGGAACATTTCTGTTGGAGCCAATGTGTGGTGGGGGGCAAGAGAACAGGAAGGATGTGAAGAACAGAGCTTCTAACTTTATTGCTGTGTTGTTCATGATTGTTACAAGCAGCAGCACAATCAGAAGTGCTTAACCCTATTAATTGGTTCTTTGTTTTGTGCAGAGGGCCCAAAGTTATTTTGTAGGTCAGTAGAGCTCAGTGAAGAAAAAGAGGGTTGGGAAGACAGACGTAGATTATTGCTTGAGGTGAGTATGCAACATCTGTTCCCTGGTAACTGTGCCTGAAAGCTGAGCGTGGGCAGGGAATGCAGATATGAATGTGCATGCAAAATCAATTCAGCACCTCGAAAAGAGCCTGAAACTTTGTAACTACCAGGGAACAAAAGCTTTTTAGTATACTGGAGTGTATAACATCCTGTTGTAATGTCCAGTCAGGGAAACCACTCCATCTCTGTATGTCACAGGAGTAACTACTTAACTGAATGTAAAGAAAGTGTTTCAAAAAAACAGTGAATTGGGAAACTTCTCTTAATGCATGTTGGATATTCACTATTTTCAGGAATGCCGGAAGAAGCACAAGGATGCAAAAAGAAAAGTGAGAGCAAAACAATAAATTTTCTTTCACACATCAGAAGCTTTTCCTGTTTGTTTCTTGGACAAGTTGCAAAACAATATTGCTTTCAAAGATCTAAGGGGAAAAAATATTGTCAAACACTGTTAGGCAATGTTTCTGAGCTGGGGCTGAGGG
>VXAX01002464.1:8259-18653 GCA_013399835.1 Leptocoma aspasia
TTTTTGGTAAGATGAATTTAGCATTGTTTAGTTATTAAAAATACTGGTTTTTAATATTGAAAATAAAGCATTTAATATCAGCTGCCTGGGCTGCAGGTGTTTGCTGAGCCTTGGAGCCAGGTGAGTGCTGGGGTTCCCCTGAGCTACAGAGGGGCACGATCAGGGTTGGGGGTGACCCCATTTGGGAGTGAGTCAGAGCCTGGGACAGAGTCGAGGTGAGAAGTATAGCCTTTATTGATATGATCCAGGTGGGCTGATCCCTGCTGGGGGTCCATCCCCCAGGACAGCAGGGACCAGCTGTAAGGCTCAGGGCTGAGAGCCCCTCACTCCCCCCCAGTTCTCCTTAGCAAAGCATCCTCCCACCCAAACTGGGAGTCACTCCTGTCCCCCAGTCACAGGGGGAGCTCGGCACTGGTTTGGGGCAGCAGCATCCCCAAGCAGGGTGTGACAGGGGCCCACAGCACCCTGTATGCCCCCCAGGAAGGGAAGGGGCTGAGCTGGGGGCCCTGTGCTGGGAGAAGGGGGGACAGAGGGACAGCCCCAGTGATCCCCTCTGGCCCCGGCTCGGGGGGAAGCGGCTCCAGGTTGGGCCTGGCGTTGGCGGCAGCGCGGGGCGCCGGGGTCTGGCCGTGCCGGGGGCCGTGGCCGGAGCACCGGGTGCCCCCGGCCCTTAGGTGGGCGGCTTGCGGAACACGCTCCAGGCGTGGAAGCAGCGGGTGAAGGGCCAGGGCTCGTTGCCTTTCCGCACCAGCCGCAGCTTGCGGGGATGTGTGGGGTCCTTGGAGCGCATGTGCTGGATGTAGACCTGGGGCAGAGCATTGCCGTGGGGGTCCTGGCCCTCACCCACCTCTGGGGTTGGTATTCCCCAGCCCAGAGCTCTGCACCACCCAGATCAGGGCCCTGAGGGGAGATGGAAGTGCCCAAATCCTCCCCCACACGGTCCCAGGATGGAGGGTCTTACCTGGCACGCCTTGAGGCTCAGCTTGATCTCCACCTGGCTGGTCTGGGTGCCCACCCACATGTAGACCTGCAGAAAGGATCAGCAGCTGGGCTCAGCCCACAGAGCCACTGGAAGGTCTGGGCCCAGGACAGGCTCATGCCCCCAGCTCACCTCCCGCCCATTGTCCAGCAGCATGATGTCATCATCAGCCAGGTCATCCTGGCAGAAGTCTGAGCACTTTTCTGACACGGAGAAATAACCTTTCTCATTGGAGCATCTGCAGGGAGATGGACAGGGACAGCATCAGGCATGAGTTTGTTAGGACTCAGCTCGTGTAGAGGGCAGGGATGTGATGGAGCAGCTGTTTTGGCTGAGAGGGATGGGCTCTGTGGGAGGAAGGGAAGCAGCACAGACTGGAGCATCCCCTTCCAGGCCAGTGCCCACCTGAAGAGCCGTGAGTGCTTCATGTAGTCGGCATCTTCATCATAGGGCTTCTGGCCCCCAATGCCCACCCAGAAGAAATTTTCGGGTTCTTCTCCCTCGTTGATGACCTGAAAGGACAGGAACAGGGCTGAGTGTGGCATGAGTGGTCACTGTCACCCAGGTAAGGCGGCACTGAGCCCTGCTCACTTGTTTGCTGTAGGAGTCATCAAACATGTGGTTCATGATGTCCTCAGCCAGCTTGGCCTCGTCAGGGTCAGCTGCCCGGCCCACCCAGGTGTAGACGATGCCTTGGTTGTCTGTGCTCTCAAAGGGCACCTGGGGGACAGTGGAGTCAGGGCTGCCCAGGGGTCAGGAGGGCACCCGGGCAGCCCTGAGGATCCTCAGCCACGAGCAGTACCTTGAGGATGAAGCAGAACTCGGAGTTGAGCAGAGCAGCGTCCGTGTTGATCTGAATGCACCTGGAGACGGAGCCCGCGAGGCACAAATCAGAGGGAGACCCGGCAGCTGTGCCCAGCAGCAGGTATCCCACCTGGATCTGGCACCCGTGGGTGCTGCCTGGCACGGAGCAGGCCTGGGGCACTGACCTGGTGCAGAGGGCCCCGCCGTTGGTGCGGATGTGGTACAAGCTGGGCTGGGGAGTGCTGACCCGGTCCTTCCGCTTGCCCCGGTGGATCACAAACCTCCTCTTGAAGTGCGAGAGGAACTTGGGATTCTCCTGCTGCTGGGTCATGCGTACCACCTGCACAGGGGTGGGTGTCACAAGGGGCATAGGGACTTCCCAAACACAGCTTCAAGCCCCAGCTGCACCCCCCTGCCAGCTTCCATCTCTGCTGCTGTCCCCTGCCTCAGCCTGAGGGGCAGAGAAGGAATGGGGGAGAGGCAAAGCTGGGGCACCCCTGTGTCACCGCAAGACTGTGTCACCTCCAGCTTGCCACGGAAGTGACTCTCAAACTTCTTCTGGAGGCTGAAGGTGAAGGTGAGCCAGCCCATGTTGGAGGCCTCCCGGCCCTGCCAGAAGTAGACGATGCACTGGGAGTCTTCCTCTGGCTGCTTCTCCTCCTCTTCTTCCTCACCCTCCTCTTCCCCTTTGCCTTCACCCTTCTTCTTTTTCTCCTCATCCTCCTCGTACTCTACTGGCACCCAGTACCTGAGGGCAGGAACAGGGAGTGATATGAGGGATGGGACAGTTGGGAGAACTGGGCAGGGAGGCTGGGGACAAGGCGGTCCAGCAGCCCCTAAGAGGGGACAAGCCAGGAGTCACCTGCACAGGAAGACATAGCAGTCATGGGTGTGGAAGTGGCCAAACTCCTCCTCGGGCAGGCGAGTGAATTTCTTGCCCTCCAGCACGAAGCCCTCCATGCCATCCAGGTCCTCGTTCCACTCCTCCATTAGCTGCTCCGCCTGTGGCCCCACATGCTCCATCAACCCCCCAGCTCCTCCATCAGCACCCGGCCCCACACCATGGGGGATTCATGGGGGTCCCCAGCCCTACCTCGCTGAGGGGCATGGGGGGCTGGCGGGGCAGGAAGAGCGCAGTGAGGTCGGCCTTCATCTGGTCCTTCTTCTCAGCGTCCTTGCGGACCTTGCCGGCCAGGCCGCCGTCCTGCAGCACTGTCTCGGCGTTCCGGGTGTAATCCACGCGCAGGACGTCATCCCAGTTCTTGAACTTGGACTTGAACACCTACATCACAGAATCATCAAGGCTGGAAAAGACCTCCAAGATCATCGAGTCCAACCTGTGACCGATCCCCTCCCTGTCAACCAGACCAGACCACCGGGTGCTACGTCCAGTCATTCCTGGAGGTGTTCAAGGTATAAATTGGGGAGTAGGTAACAGACCGTCGGCCACACCCCCCTCCCAGGCACCCAGCACCCATCTGAGGGGTCCATGCCCTACCTGGCACTCGGTGCCCTCCAGGTTCCTGGTGACCATGGCGTGTTTGGGCCGGTGCAGCATGGTGCACAGCTCCTGGCTCAGCTTCAGCGCCGCCGCCCGCACCAGCCGCGACGACTTCCTCCCGATCCAGATGAAGACGTCGGACCAGCAGTCCAGGATGTACACACTCTTGGTGTCCAGCAGGCTCTGCAGCTGAGGGCACCACAGGGAAGAGTGGTCAAGCACCTACATGTGTTCCCAGCTGGAAAACACACAACAGAGCAGAGCATCCCCCAGCCAGGCGCTGCTGGCTGAACCTCCCTCTCCCAGGGCACAGCTGGAGGCAGAAGGGGCATGAAACCAGTCTCACTGGTCAGACTGGGAGAACCTCCCCGCCCCATCCTACCAGGCGCATCTCTGGCATCAGATCAGCCTTCAGCCTCTTCTTGTGCTCCACGGAGAGCTTGTAGTTGATCTGGGGAAGCTCCAGGTAGCCCAGACCGAGGCCGACCTGCAGAGGGGATGGGGACAGAGGTGAGTGGGGGCTGCAGGATCCCAGCAGGGCTGGTGGCCCTATGGATGCAGCTCCCCACCTTGTACAGCTTGGGCTTGTGTGGCTGGAAGTCATCAGGGACACAGGGTCGGATCTCCTCGGGCTGCCCCCCCAGCACCTCCCAGAACTCAGGGGTCTCCTGGCCCTGGGTGAGCAGTGTGATCTCGGCCTTGCCCTTCCGCTCGTTCTTGTTGATCTTCTCGGCGAAGAGCCTGCAGTGGGAGCAGGTGAGATGGCAGCTGGGCTCCCCACACCCCTGGCAGCCCCACCAGCCCTACCTGGCCTTGGTGGTGCTGCTCAGCGTGGCCTGGCTCCCACGCCACACCAGGAGCTCGAGGCCATGGTCCAGGAGGAAAACAAACCTGGTGGAGAGAGGTGAGAGGAGTCAGGAGAGAATGGGGTGTGCTGAGCATCTTCCACATCCTGGGGATCTCTGCAGGGCACCAAGAGGGGTTTGAACCCATATTCTTGTAGAAAGGTACAGGCATAGCCCATTTGCACCACAGAACTGCAGCTATAATGTCTCAGGTGGACCCTGCTGAACCTTCTGCAAGGACCCTCTGTCCCCTGGCCACTCACCGGGGGTCCAGCGATGTCCCTTTCAATGCCACTGGCTCCAGCTTGACATTCTTCTTCCCATAGACACGGTAGAGCCTGGGAAAGGGACAGCCGTGGTGGGACATGGGGCACTGCCTGCCCCACACATCCCCCCAGGCCCTGTCCCCAGCTGTACCTGGTGACATATTGCGTGTCCTCAACAGTGAAGAAACCGCTGGCCGTGCCACCCTCGATGTAGGAGATGTCATTGTCGAAGACCTGGGGGCGGGGATGGGGTGAGGGTGGGACAGGAGGGGTCGAGGGCTAACAGGGGAGCTGGGGGTTGGCCTCACCTGAAGGAACTCTTCACTTTCATCCCCCATCTCCTCCCGGATGCTGCGGCACTCAGCCCCCAGGTAGTTGCGGAGGTTGACGGCGTGGATGGCGGAACAAGCCTTCTTGTCCAGTGTGGCCTCCTGCCCAATCCAGTAGTAGATCTCCCAGTTCAGGGAACCATTCTCATCCAGGAAGGTCTGGGAAGAATAGGGTGTGAGATGGGATGGCTGCAGCTCCGGGCAGGGGATGTGGGGGACCCTTGGTCCTCCCTGGGTACCTTGAGGACGATGTAGCAGTCGGCTTCGTAGAACTTGCCGTGGAAAGCCTCGTCCACCAGCGTGGGCACGAAGTTCTCGATCTGCCAGACACAGAGGCCAGGCAGCTGCCCCACGTCCTCGCTGAAGAACTCTGAGTAGTCCAGCTGTGGCTTCTCCAGGCCCTGGTCCCAGCGCCGTGTCTTCAGGTCCGGCGCCTTCGCCTCCCCACTCTCCTGTGGGACGGGAACAAGTCAAATTAGGGACAACCAGAACCCTGCTGGCACCCAAGGTAGGCCAGGGACATTGTGATGCCCTCAGGGCCCCTCTCCCACCCCAGACCCTACCTCTATCTTCTTATTCTTCTCCTGGGCCACGTCTGACATGCCCTTCAGCACCTGCTTGGCCTGGTCATCCTGGGCAGAGTCCTTGCGCCGCCGGAGCCGCATCTTGCGGGCCAGCGGGTCCTTGGTGCTGCTCCCTGGGGACACGGGGACGGGGTGAGAGGGCGTGGGGCACCCTGTGGAGCAGGGCTCATGTCCCAGCCTCTCCCAGGGCCGTGCCAAGGCAGGGGCTGTGTGCCCCCATCCCTGCAGGCGTACCCGCGGCGGCGGCGGCGACGGTGGCGGGGGAGGCTCCGGCCAGGCGGAGCTGGTTCTGCAGGGAGAAGTCGATGTTGTACCACTCCGAGGAGTGATCCGCCGGCTTCGGGGGCATCACCAGGTTGGGGTTCTCACGCACGTCCAGGATCTGCCAAGGAGGGCACACAGACCTCGGTGAAGTATGTGCTCACAGGGACGTTTGAGAGTGTGGCATGGGATGGAGAACTCTGGAGCGCTCCAGGCTTCAGTGAGATGAGGGGATGTGGAAGGAGCTCCACGGCCTGCCTGGGCTGAACCATGGGGCAGATTGCAGGTATTGGCCCTGAGATCCCCTGCCCTCGCCTCATCCAGCCCACCCTACAGCCCTGGGATCCCAGGGAGGTGTGGTGGAGCCAGCCCAAGGCAGAGAGGTTCTGGGTGCCCACCTCCACATCAGTCAGGAAGTGGATGGCCTCTGGCAGTGTCACCAGGCGGTTCTTGTTCAGCACCAACTTCCTTAGCTTGGAGCACCTGTGGGACAGTGATGCTGGTGACAGGCCAGCCCAGTGTGACCTGTGACCCTTCAACCTCTGTGTTCCCTCTTGGGGACACAGCAGATCCAGTTGTGTGTTCCTTACCTGCACAGGCTCTCAGGAATGAGCTCCAGGTTATTGTTGGCTGCCATGAACTCCTCAAGATTGGTGAGCTTGCCAATGCCTGAGGGGATCCCATCAAAGTCCAGCTTGTTGGAGTTCAGGTACATCTTCTTCAGCTTGGTCAGCTTACAGATGGCCGACTGGGGAAGGGGGAGATTGGTGGGGTGAGGGAGAACCACAGAAACACGAGCAGGGATGGCACACAAGGGCAGGGACATACAGGTAAGGAGGTGAGCTGGTTGCGGGACAGGTTGAGGGTCTCCAGCTGGGTCCACTGGTCGATGCAGAGGGACAGCTCCGTGATCTGGTTGCTGCTGAGGTTGAGGCGCCGCAGGCTGCCCAGGGTGTAGAGACACTCGGGGACACGGCTGAGGTCGTTGCAGGACAGGTCCACATCTGGGGAAAGAAACAGGGTGGCACCACCAGCCAGACCAACACTGGGGCTGGGAGAACCCCTGGAAGGCTCTGTGGGACTGGCTGGATGGCCTGGCTCTACCTGCCAGGTTGACCAGGCCCTCGAGGCTGGTGGGCAGGTTGCTCTGCGTGCGCTGGGTGTTGCGGAGGTGGAGGGTCTGCAGGGCCGTCATGGCCGGCAGCTGCCTGTGGGCCAGGGAGAGCCACAGGGCAGAGAGAGAGTCAGGATGGAGCAGGAACCTCAGTCCCAGCCCTGCCAGACAGGGAGCCAGCCTGGGAAGAGGGGCTGTACCGGAGCTGTGCGTGCAGGAGGGGGTTGTTGTTGAGGATGAGGGTCTGCAGGTGGACCAGGCGCCTCATCTGTGGTGGGAGACTCTCCAGCTTGTTGTCACTCAGGTCCAGGTAGAGCAGGTCCGTCAGGTTGATGAAGAGTTGGTTGGGGATGGTGTCGATGCTGCAGGGATATGGGGAAATTCAGGACTGCTTAGGACCTGCACCAGCCCTGGGTCTCCCTCAAGGAGGGGCAGAGAGCAGGACCCAAAGCAAAGTGTGACCAACAGAGGTGGCCATGGCCAGGAAGGGGAGATGGTCACCCTAGCCTGGACCCACCTGTTGTGGCCAAGGTTAAGGACCAGCATGTTCTTGGCATTCTCCAGCTCCCTGGGACACTCTGTGAGCTGGTTGTAGCTCAGGTCCTGGGAAAATGGGAGCACAAAGCAGCTGTCACCCTCTGCCCCACAGCCAGGCAGCACCACCCAAACCTGAGGACTAGGGAGTATCTCCAGGGCCACAGCAGAAGCTGGACCAGCACACAGGGAACCCAAGAAACACATCCATGGCATCAGCCTTTAAAGGAGGCATTGCCAGAGGATCACCCTGCTGACAGCCAGCTTCCCTGGAGCTCAGCCATGGGCTTGGGACTGGTGCTCCCAGGGAGCACAAGGAGCCACCAAGGTCCAGGAATGGGATCCAAGAGTCTGAGCTGGCTCCTGCATCAGCTGAGAAGACTCTGCACCCACCAGCACTGAGAGATCATCCAGCTGGAAGATGTCATCAGGGACTCCTGAGTTCTTCAGGCTGTTTGCACGAGCCACAATTGCCTGCAAAGGGGAGAGAGGCAGGAATGCAGCTGCCTGCTGAGCCCCCAGGGTGCCCAGGTATGATCTCCATGTGTCCTCAGATCCCAGAGGTGCCTGGGGACCCCTGGGGCAGGAGGGGGACACTCACCCGGAGGCAGGGCAGGCCGGAGAGCTCTCCATGGAGCGTGGTGAGGCTGTTGTGACTCACGGAGAGGTGCTCCTGCAGGGAAGCCCCAGACAAGCCCCAGTGAGCAGAGAGAGGAGCTGGAGCTGTTCAGGGCAAGGGTTGGGCTCCCACATTGATGTGGAAGCTCCTCCATCCCAGGAGAGCTGGGGACTTGTGAAGCCCTGTCACACACAGGCCTGCTGGGACACTCCCAGTCTCAAACTGGTTGGTTGGCTCAGCATGCCTACAATGCCTCCACATCCCTCATTCCCTGGGGTAGCCCTGGCTGGACACCTCAGCCCTGCTGTAGGGTTTGGGGTGCTCTGGCATGCCACCCACACAGTCCCTGTGCACACAGATCCCAGTCCCTGGAAGCACTGGGTGATCTGGAAACGGGCAGACGTGGGCACTGCTGGGCTAGGAGGAACTTCCCTGGGGAAATGTTTTCCTCTGAGCATCACCAGCCCCGGCTGTTGCCTGCTCAGGAACACAAGGAACTGGCAGGCTGTGGGTGAGGTGCCAGGATTTCAGTCTTGCTGTGGCCCCCAAGCACCTGGCAGGGCTGGTTGGAGCAGCACGGAGGGATTCCCTGCACCTGGCACAGGGAAAGGGACTTTTGGCAGCATTTAAAGCACTGAGTTTGTCTGACACTGACAGGATGAGGTCCCTGATGTGCTGTGGACACCATCAAGCCACGCTGAGCCACTACTCCACCACCAAGGGCCTGGCTGAGCCACCGAAAAAACAAAGCCAGGCAGCTGCCAGCTCCTGCTCTTTATACACTTTAGCAAAGGAGAAGAAAAAAAACCCAAAAAACCTTGAACCTCTCCATTGTGACCATCACCCTTCCCTTCTGCTACAGTGCAGAGGATCTAAGTGTGGTTTTTGATCTGGTTTTTCTAGGAAAACAAGGTGAAACCGAGTGCAAGTCCATCCCAATCCCACTCCTGACAGCTCCTGCATCCCGTTTCAACCACACATTGTAGCTCAGTGCTATTATTAGACACTGGAACATCTGCTGCTGAGCCACGAGGCTGGCAGGGAATAGGCTCCCGTGGGATCCCATGGCTCCAGCAGGTCAGGGGAGCCCCATTCCATCCCAAAATGTGGGGCTCACCAGCTTCTGGAGGGCAGCGAGCTCCTCGGGCAGGTAACAGAGCCCCGTGCGGTTCAGCTTCAGCCAGCGCAGGCTCGTCATCGCCTTCACGTGCTCCGGGAAGTACCCGCCCTGGGGAGGAGGGGGAGGAGGGTGAGGAAGCCTCCTGTCCCACGGGATGAGGATCTGGGGACCTCAGTCAGATTGAGGCTCTGTGGTCATGGGAGGTCTGGGATCGAGCAGTGCTATGGGACTGGGAACTGTGAGGTCATGATGACCCAGCCCTAAGGGACTGGGAGCTGTGGGGATTGGGAGCAACCAGTCCCATAAAATTGGGAACTAGAGGGCTGGGATCACCCGTCCTAGGGGACTGGGAGGTGGCAGACGGGGATGGATCATTCCTAGGGGACTGGGAGCTGGGAGCCATGGACACCCAGTCCTGTGGGACTGGGATCACCCAGTCCTATGGGATTGGGAGCTGGGATCGCCCAGTCCTATGGGATTGGGAGCTGGGATCGCCCAGTCCTATGGGATTGGGAGCTGGGATCGCCCAGTCCTATGGGATTGGGAGCTGGGATCGCCCAGTCCTATGGGATTGGGAGCTGGGATCGCCCAGTCCTATGGGATTGGGAGCTGGGATCGCCCAGTCCTATGGGATTGGGAGCTGGGATCGCCCAGTCCTATGGGATTGGGAGCTGGGATCGCCCAGTCCTATGGGATTGGGAGCTGGGATCGCCCAGTCCTATGGGATTGGGAGCTGGGATCGCCCAGTCCTATGGGATTGGGAGCTGGGATCGCCCAGTCCTATGGGATTGGGAGCTGGGATCGCCCAGTCCTATGGGATTGGGAGCTGGGATCGCCCAGTCCTATGGGATTGGGAGCTGGGATCGCCCAGTCCTATGGGATTGGGAGCTGGGATCGCCCAGTCCTATGGGATTGGGAGCTGGGATCGCCCAGTCCTATGGGATTGGGAGCTGGGATCGCCCAGTCCTATGGGATTGGGAGCTGGGATCGCCCAGTCCTATGGGATTGGGAGCTGGGATCGCCCAGTCCTATGGGATTGGGAGCTGGGATCGCCCAGTCCTATGGGATTGGGAGCTGGGATCGCCCAGTCCTATGGGATTGGGAGCTGGGATCGCCCAGTCCTATGGGATTGGGAGCTGGGATCGCCCAGTCCTATGGGATTGGGAGCTGGGATCGCCCAGTCCTATGGGATTGGGAGCTGGGATCGCCCAGTCCTATGGGATTGGGAGCTGGGATCGCCCAGTCCTATGGGATTGGGAGCTGGGATCGCCCAGTCCTATGGGATTGGGAGCTGGGATCGCCCAGTCCTGTGCGATTGGGAGCTGGAGGCTGGGGGATCGCCGGTCCCTCTGGGACCCCGTGGGCTGGGGGCCGGGTTGCTCCAGCAGCTTGATGGGGGTCAGGGATCGCCCAGCCCCGCAGTGCCCTCGGGGTGGGG
>VXAX01002464.1:18823-35678 GCA_013399835.1 Leptocoma aspasia
CCGCGCCGGGGGCGCGCGGTGAGTGCGGGGCGGGGGCGCGCGCGGGCAGCGCCGGGCCCGGGCCGGTCCCGGTGCCGGTTCTGGTCCCGGTGCCGGTCCCTGTCGCGGTGCCGGTCCCTGTCGCGGTGCCGGTCCCTGTCGCGGTGCCGCCTCCCCTCGGTCAGTGGGGTCGGGGGCGCTCCCTTCCCGCGGGCCGCGGTACCGCCCCGGGTCCCCGCGAGGCTTTGCGGTAGGGCTGGGTGAGGAGCGGGTGACCCTTCCCCGTTATGGCCATTCCTTCTCCGGGATGGGCCTTTCTTCCCTGGGGTGCCCCTTCCCTGGGGTGTCCCTCCCCCAGGGTGTCCCTTCCCGCGGGTGACCCTTGCTCCCTCGCCGCACCCAGGCGTCCCCGCGGCGGCGGGAGCCTTTGTCCCGGAGGAACGCGGGCCAGCGGAACCCCTTGTTCCCCAAACCCTCCCGCCCTGCGACTGTGCCTGTCCCGGGGTGACGGATCCCCCAGCCCGGGGTGACGGATGCCCCAGCCCGGGGTGACGCTCCTGTTCTCCGCAGGGCGAGCATGGCGGCGTTTTGGCAGCAGCGGGGCAGGCGGCAGGAGAACAGCGGGCTGGGCAGTGTCATCGACGGGCTGGGCAGCGTGTTCGATGTGCTGCTGGCCAACGCCAGGCTGGTGCTGGGCGTCAGCGGCGCCGCCGTGCTGGCCATCGCCACGCTGGCTGTCAAGAGGGTAAGGCTGGGGTGGGGATCAGAGCCCCGCAGAGCTGGCTTGGCCCCAGTGTGATGGGGCAAGATGTGCCCCAAACCTTGATGTTTTCTCCTGAGCTGGTTCTTTGCATATGGCACAAATGCCGCCGGTGCTGGCAGCAGTGCCATGGGCATGGAGCTGCCTGCTCCCACCCTGTGAGACCATGGATCCATGTTGTGGTTGCCTGGAGCATTTGGGATACGGTATCACATCCCAAAAGGCATCTGGGACTTAATTTGTATTTGGGTATCTGTTTTCCATGTAAAACTTGCAGGAAGACGATGTGCACATTTGTGGCCCCACAAACTGGGTGTTTTTCTGAGCAGAAGCCTTGAGTAGGGCTGTCCCCCCATGTGTGTGCTCCAGAAGGGCTGTTGTCACCCACAAATCATAGAAAACAAAGATAACAACTTGTCTTCTTGGGTTTTCCTTCCCTCCAGCTGATAGACCGAGCCACCAGCCCTCGGGATGAGGGTGATCCCAAAGCTGAGCAGAAATCCCTGGAGGACAGCTGGCAGGACTTGGCATTGATCAAGACGACACCAAAACCCCCCAAGAAGCAGAGAAGAGAAGACCTCAGCAAGCCTCTGCTGGCTCCAGCTCGGCCTCTGGTGCCAGGTGAGGCTCTGGGTGCCCAGCCAGGAAGATCACCTTGGTGTGCTCCGGGTGGCCGTGCCAGGAGCTCTGTGTTATTTTTAGCTCGGTGTCCGGAAAGCCGACCCGACTGAGCCTGCCCTCCTGGGAGGCTCCCGAGCCACAGCCCCTTTTTAGGCAATGCCTGTGGAAACAGGACCTCTGATGACAGCCAGGGTGTCCTGGCAGGGGCTGTTGGGGTTTGTTTTCTCTGCAGCAGCGTTGGCTGCGCTTGGTTTCTGGGTCAGCTCTGCCTGTAGGAAGGTGCTGCTGCAGACAAAGGCTGCCTTGTCCAGCTGCCCACAGAGATGGCATTTTTCCAAGTGGGAAACTGGCCCAGCTCATCCAGGACATGTCCTGAGATACTGGGCCTAGAGCAGGATTGTCTGTAGGATCCTCCTGTGAGGAGGTGGAGGGGCAGGCACTGATCTCTCTGATGACCAGTGACAGGACATGAGGGAACAGGAGGAGCTGTGTCAGGGAGGTTTAGGTTGGATATTAGGAAAACAGCTCCTCACCCAGAGGGTGGTTGAGCACTGACCAGGCTCCCCAGGGAATGGTCATGGCCCCAAGACTGCCAGAGCTCCAGGAGCATTTGGACAACACTCTCAGGGACAGGGTGGAATTGTTGGAGTGTCTGTGCAGAACCAGGAGTTGGACTGGATGATTTTAATGGGTCCTTTCCAACTCAGCATATTTTGTGATTCTCTGACCCTGGCAGCAAGTCCCTTGCCTGGTTCCCATTTCTGGCTGAGGAGTGAAGCTGGGAACAGTTGGGTTTTGGGGTTGTTTTGGGCTCTGCATAGCTGAGAAGTGCTGCTAACATCAGTGGGCACAACAGGGGCCCTTGGTGAAGTCACCTCCAGAGGCGTGGGCTGAGAGCTGGGCACCCAACTCATGCCTTCCCCTCTGCTGCTGAGGGTTTCAGGTGATGTGCTCAGAGCTGTGACTTCTCCTCTCCCTTCCCATAGATCCCAGGGGCTGCTCTGCCCCTTTGGGGGCTCCTCAGGTCAAGTCCAGCTCCCTGTGCTGCCTCATGCTGCTGGAGAAGCTCCTCTCACACAGCAGCCAGCTGGCCGTGCCCGAAATCCAAGTGTCCCTTGTCCCACAGCTGGCCAGGAGCATCTGCACCCAGCTGCAGAACTTCCTGCGGAACAAGTGCCCAGAGCTGCCCTTCGGCCGCCTCTTCCTCAGCGGAGCCCTGCTCGATGGCCTCGAGGTCCTGGCAGCTGACCACATCCACCTCATGCTCCCGGTGGTCCTTGACACTGGGCTCTGGAGCCTCATCTCGGGAGAGGACACCGTGGTGAGGAACCCCCAGTACTGGATGATCAAGAGGATCGACCTGGGGTATTTCCCTCGTGGGTGCAGCCCCTGGGACAGGTTCATGGTGGGCCGGTACCTCTCCTCCAGTGTGCTCAATGAGACCCTCCACAAGCTGCTGGTGGCCTCCATCAACTGGCCGGCCATCGGGGGCCTGCTGGGCTGTGCCATCCACCCTGTCGTGGCCTCCCGGGAGCTGAAGCTGGAAGTCAGACACGATCAGGTTGAGCTGAGCATCACCCTCTTCCCAGTGGTGGAAATGGAAGACAAGGTTCTTCTGGCTGTTCCTCCTGAAGGATTGGTGGAGAACCTGTGGCTGGAGAGCTTTTACAGGGCAGAGGTCTCGAGGGTGAAGGAGCTGGATGCTGGTGACTCCGGGGCTCGGCAGCTCTGCCTCCGCATCCTGAACGGCGTCTGCAGGAGCCAGCCCAGCCTGCACAAACTGGGTGGCAGCCCTGTGACCCATGTCATCCTTCACCTCAGTGACACTGCTTCAGACTGGGCAGAGGAAAGCCTTGCTGACAGGTTCCAGCAGGTGCTTGAGGAGCTGGTGGCCTCCCTGGAGAAAGGAGTCCTGCCTTCCTATTTCAACCCCAAAATCAACCTGTTCTCTGGGCTGTTGGAAGAGGAAATTGATGAGATGGGCTTTGTGCTCTACAGGGCCATATCTGAGCCAGAGGTCCTGCTGAAGTGACTGGTGTGTTGGGAGTTCCTGAACGTGGGGTGGTGCTCCCCTGCCTGCTGCTCCCCACTGTGAGGGCTGTGATGCTTCTAGTTGACTAGTCTGTAAGAGGCAAAGGTCTTGCACTTTATGAGAAAAAAAATGTTTCCTGTGTGAATAAAACGTGCCTGAGCAGAGGTGGGTGCTGGCAGAAGGAGCTTTTGGCTCAGAGGCTCTGCTGAACCTGGGATGAGGGAAGCCCATACCACACATGTGAGTTCTGTCTGCTGGGAGCCCAGTGAAGCATGTTTGGTCTCTGGCTCCCAGTGTCCTCTGCCTGTCCCAGCTGTCAGCTTCCCCTCAGGCTCTGAGACCAGCTGGAGCTGGAGGGGAGCAGCCCCTTCCTGCTGCTGTGTCCTCAGGTCCCAGCCACTTCCTGGGTTGGTCCTGTCACCAGCACACCACACGGTCTCACTGTGCCAGCACTCGGGGCAGAGGGGAGCTTCACTCACCTGTAGGATTTTGCCAATCCCAAATAAGCCCTGTGGATGAGCTGGGTGGTTGTCTGGGTGCTGGATGGTACAGCCATAGCAAATGGGGGCTGGGGGTTTATTCCCTGGAAACCCTTCCAGCTGCCAGAAGGGGTGAGCTCAGCCCTACCTCTTTGTTCTGACAGTGTTGATGCTGCCCTGAAGAAGGGGCCCTTGTCCCATGCAGTGTTTTGCTGGAAGATGTCCTGAAAAAGAGCTGCTGGCTCTGGGGAAGCTCCTGGTCTCAGCTGGAGGCTGCAGCAGGGCTGTCTCCCCTCCCTGGTGGGTGGGTGGCTGCCAGTGTCTGTCTGCAGGTACTGTGTTCTCCCCCAGTCTGTCTGGTCACCTCTTCACACATGTATTGCTGCTGTCTTGAGGTCCTTTTTCCCTGGAGCCCCACGGAATGGGGTGGGGAAGCAGGGCAGGAATGATGTTGTGAGCAGAGTGCTTGAAAGAACTGAAGTGGTTTATGCTTTTTATTAAGAAGATATATTTTGTTTGGGTATTTTGTTGGTTTTTTTCTTTTCCTTTGAGTGGCTGCTAGTAGGGTTTGGTCTGGCTCTAGTCCCAGAGAAAAGCAATTTATTCTTGTATTTAATGGGAAGAGCTGGTTTTGCATGCGGGTGGAGCTGGAGAAATCCTGTGGACTTCACTGTGAGCAGCTATTGTGGTTTGGTTCTCTTTATAGCTATCATCTTGTTTATGGGAGGAAAAAAAACCTGCTTTTCCTCCCAGTCTGACAATTCCTTTGTTCCTCCAAACCACTTCCCAGGTGTTAGTGACGAGAATAAACCTTCCCTGTGCACACTGGTTCTCTGGTGTCAGGTCTCTTTTGTCTCCTTTCCCCTGCCAAGGGCTGAAGTGACTCCCCAGCTGTCCTGGCCTTCCTGGGAACCACCCAGGGTGTGTCCCCGCTGCCTGGAGAGCTTGGTGATGGTCAGATCCCACCCTGCAAAGTCTTCTTCCTCCTCTTCCAAAGCCTTGGACCCATGGAGTGCCTGGCTGCAGTGTGGGAGCTGTCTGGACATTGAGCTTGTACCACTTACAGGGCTCAGCTGAGCACTGACCAGGGTGAGACTCCTAAAGCTGGTCCTGGCTGATCCACCAGCAAGGTTTAACCTGCTCCCTCTGTCCTGCACAGCTGCTTCCCACTGCTGTTGCCACTCCAAGGTGGCTGGCCAGGCTGCTGCCCTGCCTTGGCTCACTGACTGCATTCCAAAGCCTGTAATCCTGTTATTTTAGCCCAGGCTGTTAATGGTGGGAGTGAGGGCTACAGGGAAATGCAACCCAAATTCTCCTGACTTTCTGCATGGATTTAGGCCTGATAGCAATGGACTGGTGCAGGGTTTCAGGCTCTCTTTCAGACCTGTGCTGCTGTGGGCTCTGCTTCCAGCTGCCCTCCAGCCTGTCCCCCCTGAGTGACCCCAGGAACTGCTCTGTGCCCAGGAGCAGGATCCTGAGCAGCACTGGAGGTCCTGGCAGCAGAGCACACAGGAATCCTGCAGGTCTCCCTCCTTTGATGAACACAGGAAGCCCCAACAGCGAGGGAAGAGGCAGCCTGGCTTCCCAGGGAGTTCAGTCTGAACTCAGAACAGGAAAACAGAGCTTCTCTTCAGCTCAGCCAGCCCTGTCTGTCTGTCCCAGGTCAGCAGATGCAGCTGGTGAGATAAAAAACCATTTTCCCATCTCTTTGTAGCTCACTGCTAAATTACTGTGGGGAGTTTCTGCCAAGAAAGCTCCTGTATTGTTCCAGTGATTGGAAAGAGCAAGATTTGGCTGGATGCTTTTACAGTAAAAGCTTCACTACTTTATGTAGGAAGAAAATTAGGCAGAGTTAAGGTGTCACTGCATCAAATTTAAAATTTAAATAATATTTTAATAAGAAACTTATTAGTTGGACAAAAATAACTTTCATCAGCTAGCAGCATCACAAAGGCATGTCTCAAAGTTTGAGGAAGAATTCAGGAACCATCTAAAATGAAGGCTTTTCCTGAGCACTGCAGCTGAGCTCCTCCCAGGACAAGCACCAGATCCAGCTCCTCTGCACCTGACCCTCCTTCACTGGCAGGGACAACCCAGGTAAGGGTGACAACAAAGGGGAATGTTGCTCAGGTAACATCAACTGAGAAGGGAACTTAAATTCCACACTGTGGAAAGCCAGGGACTGAGCAGAGCTCAGCAGCCCTGGTGTCTGTCCTGGTAGCCCTGATCCAGTTCTTCCCTGGATGGAAAGGCCAGGAACAGCCACCAGGATGGTGCAGGGGGAAGATGCAGTGCAGTTTTCTCCATAGATTTAGCTTCCAAGTGCTTCCTTGAAATGTTCAGACTTTCCCAATCTGCTCAGCAGAAGAACAGCTGGAAACAAAAGCTGGTAGTGGAACCACTTTTCCAAGCTGGTTGAACCCTTGCTGTAACAAATGGCATCCCTTGGCAGGAGCAGCCTGCAACCAGCCCCTCCAAAAAACGCTCAAGGGACTTGTTCCCAGAGTCCAGTTCCTTGTGGCAGAGGTGGCTCCTGGAGCAGTCCACAGCCCTGGTCCTTGCAGGCTCTCCAGAGGTCCATGCCAGCTCAGTGGTTCTGAGGGCAGGTTTTCCTCGTGTGCCCAGGCTGGTGGCAAATGCTGCAGGTCCGTGGTTTCTTGGCAGCAGATCCTGAGGAGAGACTGCCTGGTCTCCTGGCCTTGCTTCCCAACCCTCTGGAGTATCCATTGCTGCCAAAGTGGTTCAAAGAGTCATCTCCAGAAGGGCCTAGAGATAAACAACTTGAATTTAAGGATCTTTGAAAATATAAATAGGTGAGAAACACAAGGTAAGTTCAAAATAGATCAAAGATTCTCAGATTATTCCTGAACCTGCATTTGCTTCAGACTTGTCTGAACTGTGAAATGTTACCCATTTGTCTTGCAGCATTAGAGACATATGGGAACAGTACAGGGGAAGCTGATCTGCCTGCTTGCATGCTCTGGTCTGCAGCTGAAGCAGAAACAAAACACAGCAGAGAAGAACTTGGGGTTTAAGTAGTTTTGAAAATTCAATTTTACCCCTTTAGGCCCAAATATCTGAGGAGGAGTAGAATCTCAGAGACCACATCTCCCCCTCTGTACCTGGTTATGTCCCTTTTTGTCAGTTCTCTCTCTTTTGCATCCTTATTTTGTCATTATTTTTGTTTTCAGCATCTTCCCACAGTTTCATCTCTGATCAAAGCTCCAGAATGACTTGCCCTTTCCCTGTAGCCCTAAACTAGGGCAAAGGGAGTAGCACAGTTTCCCTGGCATGCTAGGTGGGTTTGAATGTCTCCAGAGAGGGACACTATCACCTCCCTGGGCAGCTATTCCAGAGCTCTGCCACCTTTAATGTAAAGAAGGTCTTCCTCATGTTGAGGTCAAACTTCTTGTGTTTTAGTTTCTGGCCATTGCTCCTCATCCTGTCACTGAGCACCACCAAAAAAAGTCTGGCACCATCCTTCTGGCACCCACCTCTGAGATATTTACATGCATTAATGAGATCCTCTCTCAGTCTTCTCTAGACTAAGCAGGCCCAGCTCCCTCACTCTTTCCTCATCAGAGAGATGCTTCAGACCCCTCACCATCTTTGTGACCTCCACTGGACCCTCTCCAGCAGCTCCTTGTTTTGCTCAGCTTAAGAACAGCCTCCAGCCCTGGTGTCTGCCCCCAGCCCAGCCATACCTGGTGCCACGTTCTCATCTGCCCACTGGAAGAAGCCACACTGCTGCTCCCGGGGCTTGGGGCAGGTGTGGAACTGCCGCCCCTTGTTGGGCCCGTCCTTCTGCACGGTGCGTGTCACGGCAGGCTGGTCACACCTGCACACCGTGCCACCCCCGGCCTCCGAGCTGCTGCTTCCCAAGGGCTCTCTCCCTCCTCCTGGGTGCTGGAATCCCGCTGGGGCTCTCCCAGCAGCGGGCTGGAGCAGCGTGGAGCTGCCTCTGTCCCGTGGCTGCTCGTCAGCCCAGAGGAAGAAGTTGCAGGTGCTGGAGCTGCACTTGTAGAACTGGCGGCCCTTGTTGGGCCCGTCCTTGCGCACGGTCAGCAGCAGAGCCTCGCTCCCACAGTTGCACACCACAGCATTCCCATCGTCTGGAGCAGCTGCAGGAGCAGCCCTGGGGGTCCTGGAGGAGTTGATGGAGAGCAGGTGTCCCCGTGCCAGTTTTGAGGTCCCCCTGGCTTGCCTGGTCTCGCTGCTGGCTCTGTTCAGTGAGTGGTTGGCCTGCAGGTGATGGCCTGGCTGGGTGGTGGATGATGCAGGTTGGGATGATCTGTGTGAGTACTTGAGGTCCAAAAGCTCTTTCAGCATCTCATCACAGCCTCCAATGCAGCCAACGAACTCCAGGGGCATCACAGGGGGAACGCTGCCTTTCTTGAATTTAAACTTCAGTCTGCAAAGAAATGAAGAGTCAAAGTCTCCCAGTTTCTCATAAACAGACCTCAAGTTATACTTGAACTTTTATTTATTGTTTTGATTCTGCTATATGGAGGCTAGTTTCCCCAACCCCTCTTCTTGCAATCCCCAAGCCAAGTGCTAGTCCAGCTTTCCAAGACTGGAATGGAAAATGATTGTCCAGCCTAGCTCATGGAAGTCTCTGCCCCAATGTCCAACAAGGGATAACTGGCATGACCTACCTGTGAACCGGATGGGGTTTACACACATCACAGATACTCTCATCCCTGGTCACATCCACCACGAAATCAGGGAACCAGACTGCAGTTTTACAGGCTGGATAGCCCATGCAGCTGAGGTAGAACCTGCCGAGGGACAAAGGCACTGGATGAGGAAGAGGCAAACTCAAGACAGCTGGGGATCCATTCTCGTGTCTTCTCGGCCATCAGAAATTGTCAAAACTGCAAATTTAAGGGGAAATATCTGCTTGAGAAGAGATTCAGCTGAGTCCACACAGCTCACGTAGCTGGTGGAGTCAGCAAGCTGCAGCCCAAGGTTTTCAAGCTTTTACCAAAGGAGGCAAATGAAAGCCTGGAGAAACACAAACCAACACAGGAGGCTACAAGAGGGAAGGTCACCAACCCGCCGTTCTTCCTGGTCTTCAGGACCATGTCACTGTTGCACTGGGGACATTTGCGAACAGAAACAGGTGTTGCTGGGTACACCTCATCCTGCTCTGGAATTTCTGCAGCTTCTCCCAAATACTGAGCCAGGGCCTCGTCCAACCTGTAAGGAAATGAGCAGAGCATCCTGGGTGTCTCTGCAAGGAGCCATCAGGTGCTGCAGTGAGTGACTCAGAGCCTGCTGCCAACCACACAGCCTCTCTGAGCTTCTCCACCAGCACATTGACTCAGCACCCCATTTCTGGAACAGGAAAGGTGTGGGTACAACATCAGAGGTCAGTGCATGTTGCTATCCCCAAATTTAATATTAACTGCTCATCCTGGTTTAAACCCTTAGCTGGGAGGAACTCCTGGCAGCCTGCCAGGCTTCCAGTCATCCTTTCCCACGGAAATACCAACACACAGGGGGCTGAGCTCCAGGGAAACAGTGTGGCAGGATCCCTCGTTCCAGGGAAACAGTGTGACAGGATCCCCCACTCCAAGCTGAGCCCGAGATGAGCAACCAGCACCTCCCAGCAGAGCAAAGCAAAAGGAAGAGGGCAAAGAGAGTACTCACTTGTTGGCTCTGGCCACAGCTTCAATGAAGACTTGCTTGTACTTTTGGACCTGCTGCTGCAACACTACAGATTTGTCTTTCTTCCCCTCACAGATCAGTTTTAGATCAGCCTCCAGCTCAGCTCGAAGGTCAGGCTTGGACATCTCGTAGCCCATGGAATCATAGCCTGAGGGATATGTGGAATGATAAGCGAAAGGGAGGAGCAAGGAAGGACTCTGCTACCTTTGTAAGGGACTCTGCCACCTTTGTAAGGGACTCTGCCATCTTTGTAAGGGCTCTCCCCTCACCTTCCACCAGCCCCATGCCCAGCTGGCCGGGCAGGAAGCGCTGATCTGCCGTGAGCCCCACGTACATCCGCGTCTTGATGGTCTCGATGTGCTCGGCATGGGTGGCATCAGTCCCTGGAAGCAGAGAGATGTCAGTCAAATCAGGAGCCAAGAAGTGATTTCCCCTGTGCCCAGGGACAAGGACACAACTTATGGTGAGGAGCAGCACTGCCTTCATGCCCCACTGGCACTGAGGGCAGCAAGGTGCTGGTGGCACACCCTGAACCCAAAATTTCCCATCTCCCTGGGTACTGGGGGTGCTCTGTAGGCTCATGAGGATTTTGGACTTTGCCCTTTAAATCCCTTTTTTCTGCCCATTTAAGTAATTTCTTATCTGCAACAACATGTGGAGAATTCCCTGGGGAGATTCCTTCTGCCAAGAGCAAGAGGCCATGCTTCCCAATACTGACCAATGCCATGTTTTTCCATGAGAGCAATGAGGTCTGCCTCTGTGAGGAGCAAGGGAGGACTGGTTTCCCCATCCACCATCTCCACCGTGGTGGGCTGAAAGCGAGACCCTTTCTGATACAGCGGGATAACCTGAAGGGAAGGAGAATCTCTGTGAAACTGCTTCCTGGTCCATTCACTCAGGACAAAGGCTGTGAATCAAACAGCCAGAAATGGTCAAAAGATGTTTTGCAGAGAGGTCTGAAGTTGGCAGTGAAGTGCTACTTTAGCCTCTCCCACTTATGTTACTCAAGGAGATTACCTTATCACTCCACTTGTCATAAGGATACACTTCCAGGTAATTTCGGGCCAGGATCATGAGTCCTTGAGCAATGAATTGCTCTCTGGCAATGTCAATCTCCACAGTTGTTTCCTGTCCTTTGGCATCTTGAGAGCAGCAAGCCAAGAAGTGGCGCACGATGAATTCGTAGAGCCTCTGCTCGTTGCCCTGAGATCAAACAGTGAGAAGGGTCAGTGTCCTCCCAGGTGAACATCACAAAACCAGTGGGATCTCAGGTGAGGATTTTGTGCTAATGACCACGTTAAGACTTTTATCTTTATTTATCAAGCAACACAACCCATCCAGTTCCCTCTGGTTATACCCACCTGCAGGTTGCTGGCGTATTTTGTGGGGTGAATGGGAGGGTGAGCCTGATCGGATTTGGTTCCACTCCGAGGGGTTGGCCCACCCTGATCCAAAATCCTCTGTGCAAACTGTCCCCAGTTTGGGTCCTGTGTTTGCTGTTCTACCAAGGCAGAGAGGTTCAGCTCCTTGGGGAAAATGTTGGTCTCGGTTCGAGGGTAACTAATGAACCTTAGGAAGAAAGACAGGAGAGCACTTTGAGAGTTGCTCCAAGATGCTTCCCATTTTGAACAAAAGGCCATTTAGTTTTAAAAGAATTAAGTTTACCAAGCCAAGTCTTGCTTTCTTACCCTTTAGTATAGAGTTTTTCTGCTATTGTCATCGTTTCCTTTGCATTTATTTTCAGTTTGCGGGAAGCCAATTTTTCCAATTCCTGCATTGGGAAGAGCCAGAAAACCCAAAAGTATTAGTGGATAATTCAAAGCAGTGAGTAAAACATCTGTTCAAAGCTCTTTTCAGAGAAACCCTTCCCAGAGTTCAAACATACCACAGTGTCCAGGGGCAGGGGCCTCCATTTGCTCTTTGGCTTGCTCACAACATCAACAACAGTCGCTACCGGATCCTAAACAGAGTAAGCAAAACCCACATATCCTTCAGGAATTTACACAAACTGCTCTTTAAGTCTTGAACAAGACAGATACAGGGAATGTTTGGCTGAATCTGGATTATGCAAGCTTTTTACAACTATTTACAAGCTTTCCTACCTCCATACACATCTGGTAAAGGACCAGGCACGCCGTGTGATTGAAGAGCCGGTTCCTCTTCCAGTTGAAGACCACACTGCCATCTTCATGGTCATGGGTCACTGTGATGGACAACAGAGCTGGCTGATGGAGGAGCCACAAAACGGAAATACCACAAAGGAACTTGGAAACCTTCCAGCTCTGCTCAGTGGTCATGGCAGAGGAAGAGGAAACCACCTCCGAAGTGTTTTGTGTCAGTTTCTCCAATGTTTTTCCTTTTTATCCACATCAAACCCTCGAAGATGGAGCCCAGGACTGTGTTTCTTCAAACATACCTTTAATTTTGTAGAAGGCTTCAGGAACAAAGGCCTGGATGGCTTTGAAGCGTTCAACTACAAATCCCAGTGTTGGGAACTGGCAGCTGCCATAGCTGATCAGCTGATCTGCTAAAATATCAGGGAAGATCTTCCGCAGCCTCAGAGTCTGGAATCTGGTGAAGGCAGCACCTGAGGAAACAAAATGGGCACCACAACTGAATACAACAATGTTGAATGATAATCACAGCACTTCGGATCTTTTTAATATTCTGAGCATTAATTTTACTCTGTTTAATACTCAGTTGAAGAAGCTTGTCAGTGCTGCATGAGCTATAAACTTAATATTTGCTTCGAGGAGAAATTTCCTCTTTCCAGGAGGAATTTTTTCACAGAAAATACTTTTAAACATTGGAATGGACTGCCCAGGGAAGTGGTGGAGTCACCATCCCTGGAGATGTTCAAGAAACAACTGGATGTGGCATTCAGTGCTCTGGTCTGGTTTACAAGGAGGGGATCAGTCACAGGTTGGACTCCATCTTGGGAGTTGATGATGTTCTGATTCAAAGAACACATTTCCAGTAAAACATAAGACGTCATCTGGTCTTATCTGATCTAAAAATCAGGTTTATGAGACTAGAGAGGGTATTTCTGCCTTGTGTTGAGGTGACAGTAACAGATGTTTACGTGCCTATCCTGAGGTCCAGCTCCTGCCTGACGTCGACGGCGTCGCTGGTTTTTTGGTCGGGCTGGGTGAGGTTCTCACAGGCTGATCTGACAGCATGAGGGGTGATCTCGGAGAAGCGGGCTCGGAAAACCTGGAGGTTGGGCTTTACTGCCAAACACACAGAGAAGAGAAATCAGAGTGACTCAAACACCAATGGAAAGGAGCAACTAATAAACAGCTATTGAGAGAGCGTGCTGTCAACTGATTCTACAGCTGTCCAACAGCTGGAAGCATTTCTGGTCTGTCACAGCAACATATTTACTAGAATTAGCCAGCATTTAACCTGGACACAATAAAACTGAGAATTTGCCTCTGCTAAAGGAGTTGTTAAACCATTAGAGTGATGAAGATGCTCTACACACCAGCTTTGCACACGTGGATGATCTCAAAGCCAATGTTCTCTCCTTCTCGATCACAGTCAGTCCAGATCACCAGGGCTTGGCACTGCTGGATTTCTCGTTCAAGGGTTCTCTGAGAGGAGAAAAACAACACAGGGAGAACATTCCAGGCCACTTGCTCTGTCATTTCATTGACTCACTCATTCATGACTCACTGAACACGAAACACAATGTGTATCCATGGAGATGGGTTGTTGCAATAACATTTTGTAATTGTGAGTCTCGGGAGAGCAGGCAGCTTTCAAAAGAATTGAGTCATTTATTTACATCTAATTCTGTTTAAAAGTTTGGCTTGGAGCAGGTTGTACCACAACCTGTTTTCTAAAAATGTCTTTTTCTGTAAAACTGAGACGCAATCATCAATTCCACCTTGTTGGAAAAAAACATTTCTATTTTCAGCTGTTCTTCACTGCACTACTACACTGCACTGTACATGAACAAGAGAGGGACCGTCACAAATGAGCAGCATGTATAGTCCCAGGAAATGTAGGAGAAATCCAGAAATTTGGAAGGCAAGGACAAAGGTAAGATCATCCTTCTGTCTGGGATAATATTTGTTGAACCAACCCCTGAGCTCAGTTTCAAAGTCTTAACCATGATGTACCTTGATATCCAGGTAATTTTCAGGGCAATACTTCTCAATTTCAGCATCAAAAAGAGCTAAAGGGTTACAGCTATGCCTGGAAAACAGAGAAGAAACATGTGTGTGCATCACATAAATTAAAACACCATTTGTGAGACACTAACTGGTGCTAAGTACTGGAATTAATGTATTTTATTACAGGCCTTGTTTCAGACAACAGAGAGTTCATATGAAATGCTGAGTAACATTTAAAAGCAACAGAATGAAAAACCAGCCAGAGAAAACAGCAAATCTGGAAGGCAACAAGCAGCTTCTCCTATCTGAAGCCCAGAGTAGAAAAGGAGGTAAGGCAGAGAAAGCACACTGCTTCCCAGACAGCTCCTAGCTGAACAAAGAACACAAAATCATCCCATTTTGGAAACAGTTTAATTCCCTGTGTCTGCCTTGATGTATTTTAACCAGTATTATGTCTTCAGAGGGTTTTAGCACTCTGAAGACAGGAATTTGAAACAGTATTTTGGCTATTTTCTATAAAATTTGGAACTCATCACCCTGCTCTCTGACTCAGAGTCCCTCCCTGCCCCTTTGTCTTTGAGCGTGCAGTGTCCCAAGGATGTGTCAGAGAGATGCTTGCAGTGGCAAGGATGAGAACAGGAGGTGACAGGACCCTCCTGTGAGGGGCAGGAGGTGACAGGACCCTCCTGTGTGGGGCAGGAGGTGACAGAGCCCTTCCTGCCAGGGGCACGAGGTACCAACCATTTGCGAAAAGGCATGATAAAATCATGAGCCAGTAAATGTCCTGACACTGATGTCATCACCATGGTAACGTTCTGCAAGGGACAGAGCAAGGAAATTAGTGCCCATCACTCACCAAAAACTACCCACAGCCCCAAAATCTCCCTTTAGTTCTCAATTTGCATGATTAGTGACACCTTTCTGCTGTTAATCCCAGAACGGTTTGGGTTGGGAGGGACCTTAAAGCCCATCCAGTGCCAACGCCTGCCAAGGGTAGGGACATCTTCCACTGCCCAGGTTGCTCCAAGCTCTGTTCAGCCTGGCCTGGAACACTTCCAGGATGGAGCAACAAAAACTAGTACGTCATAACAAGCTCTATCCATGGCCTTATCCTCAATTTTTGTAGGAAGCTCCCAATTCTAAACAGCAACGTATTTTTGACTGACGTAAAACCAGAAAGTTAAAAGATTGAGAGCAACAAAACAGGTGGTTGAGCCAAGACAACAACATCTGACTTTTTCTCATCTTTGGTCAGAACATCCCCATGGCTGGAGCCGTGTTTTGTAACTCCTGACAAATGGCTTTTATTAATTAGTATTTGTACTTCATTAATCCAGCAGCAGATTGAGAGAAAACTCTTACCTGGCCAAACATCTGGTAGTCATATTCATAGATTTTGTTGAACTTGGAAAACCCTTCTCGCTGGAAGGAAAAGGAGAATTCCTGAGTTTCTGACTTTTTACAGGACATAATTTCTTAATTTTTTTTTTAATTAATTTTTTTAACAGGAAACAAATCCATCCTGCCTTGCTTTGTCCACACTGGGATGGAGCATCAGAGGCACACGGCAAAGGAAAACCAGGTACTGGAGCTAATGGGAATTGCAGCAAGGGGATGGAAATCATTTATGGAGACACTGAAATGGTGATTTCCTAGGTAAGAGGATTTTAAACCATTCCTGAAGGTGGTTCCAGGGTTATCCCCCTATGAATAATGAGGAACTGATTTATTTAATGGGGCTGGCTAGTGTTCAGAAACTCCTGACAAACCCCTACCTTGTGTCCCGTGACAAGTAGTGTCACCAGGGCTACCTCCCACCTAACTGGGACTCAGGGAAGTTTCTAGATTGTGTATTTGCTGCTTTTTTTACAGAAGCAGGATGATGTCTTGATTGGGACTGTCAGTGCCCAGGTTCTCAATACCTTTTATTCAAACAAAGGAGGCTGGAGCCATGTGGAAGTCAGTCTCTTTTCCCAGGTGATGAGAGGAAACAGCCTCAGGCTGTCCCAGGGAAGGTTTAGATTGGACATCAGGAAGAATTTCTTCATGGAAAGGGTTATCAAGCATTGGAAGTGCCCAGGGGGGTGGTGGAGCCACCACCCCTGGAGGTGCTCAAGGAACAAATGGATCTGGCACTCAGTGCTCTGGTCTGGGTGCAAGGTGGGGATCATGGGTTGAACTTAATAATCTCAGAGGTCTTTTTCAACCTCAGTGATTCTCTGATTCTACTCTAGTAGCACCTTAGTATGGAAACAGCAAGTGATTATGCAAACTGTTACCAGAGCAGCAGAGAGTAGAAATCTTTGAATTTTTCTTCTCCAAACCACAGCCTGTTTTTGCTTTATTTGGTGACCTCCAGTAAACCCCTGACACTTGCTGGTGCTGCAGAAGTGGTGCTTTTAGACAAGGAAATGCACACCAAAGGATGGTGTCAGTTTCTGAAGCCCTTGTCACACACTGCCAATCCAGGAACGACCTACAGAGCCCTCACCGTGGGAAGGCAGCCTGGGCAGAGAGAGCTGAGCTCCCACTGGACTTAACCCACAAGGACCTGAGACTCCCAAAAACATTTGGGCAACTGATGTTCGTCCACAGAACGTTCTTGTACCCTCGTTTGTTCAGGGACAAAAACTGCCACGTGTGCCACGTGAAGCGTCCGTGCCGAGCTCTGCCGAGAGCGCTGGGGCTGCCACACACCACACAGACCCTCCCTAGCCCTGTCTCCATGCCCCAGGGAGCAGCACGGTGTGTGGGGCGTTCCTACCCGCCGCATCCTGCTGTTGGAGAGCAGCTCGGCGATGCCTCGGGCAGCATCGTTCTTCTCGGCCACGCACAGCACCTTGCGGATCCTCTGCAGCGCCAAGTCCTCGGCGGCCCGCGAGAAGCAGCGCCAGGGCTGGGGCAGCATCCCGGCCCTGCTAAACAGCCCCGCGCACAGGTTCATCACAGGAGGCGAGGCCGGGCCATGCTGCTGCTGCTGCTCCGCGTCCCGGGGCTGGATCCTGCCGGGATGGAGACACGGCCGGTGCCACCGCTCGGCCACCCCGGCAGGCTCGGGGATGGAGAAGGCGTCACCCCGCTGCAGACACAGCTGTTGGGGGGTCCCGCAGCCTGTCCCTCGGCCCTCTCCTGCCCTGCTGGGGCTGGGGATGCGCTCTCCCCCACGGCCGGGGCAGCGCAGCCCCCTCGCCACCCC
>VXAX01002464.1:35812-135145 GCA_013399835.1 Leptocoma aspasia
GCAGCCCCCTCGCCACCCCCGATGTCCCCTCGGGCTGTCCCTTACCCGGAGCAGCGCAGCCCCTTCGCCACCCCCGATGTCCCCTCGGGCTGTCCCTTACCCGGGGCAGACCTTTCCCTCTCCTGTCGCCCTTGTTCCCCCGGCCCCCCCTCCCCTCCCAGACCTGCCGCGCTCCGCGGTCGCTCCCCCTTAGCGTCACGTCCTGCCGTAAAGCGCAGCCGCAGCGGCGGCACGGAACTACAAGTCCCGGGATGCCCCGCGGCNNNCGCGGCGCCCCTAGCCTGCCCCCTCCCGCCGCCGCTCCGTTTCGGTTTTCCCCCTTTCCCGCCACGGCTGGGCCCGTCCCGGGGTCGGTAACGACAAAGGGCGACGACGGTAAAAATAAACAACGCCAGCTGAGGAAGAGGAGGAGGCGGTGGCGTCGCTTCCTGCTGGCGGGGTCGGAGGCCGCGCGTCATGTGACTCCAAGATGGCTGCGGGGCCGTGAGGAGGCGGCGGCTCCGGCCATGGCGGCGGCGTGAGGGGGACCCGGGGCTGCGGCTGCGGCGGGGCCGGGCCGGGGCTGCGCCGGTGCCTCCCGCGGGGCCCGGCGGTGGCGGGGGGGACCGGGGGCGCGTCGCTGCTCCATGTCCTGCGGGAAATATGATCAGCGCCCCTGACGTGGTGGCCTTCACCAGGGAGGAGGAGCTGGAGGATGATCTGTACCGCGAGCCGCCCCTGCCCGAGGAGTACTCGGTGCCGCTGTTCCCCTTCGCCGGCCAGGGCGCCAACCCCTGGGCCAAGGTCGCCGGCTCCAAGTTCACCCGGGACTTCATCCTCATCTCCGAGTTCTCGGAGCAAGTGGGGCCCCAGCCCCTCCTGACCATCCCCGATGACGCCAAAGTGTCGGGCACCTTCGATCTCAATTATTTTTCCCTGCGGATCATGTCTGTGGATTACCAGGCATCCTTCGTGGGGCACCCTCCCGGCTCTGCCTACCCGAAGCTGAACTTTGTGGAGGATTCCAAGGTGGTGCTGGGGGACTCCAAGGAAGGGGCCTTTGCCTACGTGCACCACCTGACCCTGTATGACCTGGAAGCCAGGGGCTTTGTGAGGCCCTTCTGCATGGCCTACATTTCTGCTGACGAGCACAAAATCATGCAGCAGTTTCAGGAACTCTCCACTGAGTTCTCCAAAGCCTCCGAATGCCTGAAGACGGGGAACCGGAAAGCTTTTGCCAACGAACTGGAAAAGAAACTGAAAGATCTTGACTACACCAGGACCGTCCTGCACAACGAGACTGAGCAACAGAAGAAAGCCAACGACAAGGGGTATTACACAACCCAGGCCATTGAGAAGGCCAACGAGCTGGCCAGTGTGGAAAAGTCAATCATTGAGCACCAAGACCTGCTGAGGCAAATCCGGTCGTATCCCTACAGGAAGCTGAAGGACTCTGAATTCCACCCCTACGAGCCACAGTGTGCCCTGGACCGGGCTGACGTGGGCAGTGATCAGGACCCAGCTGCCTCTGAGCCTGGTGAAACTCACCTTTACACCCACGTGCCATCCTACACCCCCAAACTCATCAAAGCCAAGTCTGCCAAGTGCTTTGACAAGAAGCTGAAGACACTGGAGGAACTCTGTGATGTTTATTTTTTCACCCAGACCCTTGACCAGTTGCACCATATCGAGAGGACTTTTCGAGGTGATGTGTGTTACCTCCTGACAGAGCAGATCAGCCGGGCTCTCCTAAAGCAACAGAGTGTCACCAACTTCCTCTTTGAGGATGTGTCTTTCCTGGATGAAAAACCTCCTGAAAAACAGTATAGAGGCTGCCAGGGGCTCGGCCAAGAGGCCATAGATGAAAAGTGTTCAGAAGAGTCCCTTGCTCCTAAAGTGGTCATCAGCCTGGGCTCCTACAAGTCCAGTGTGGAGTGTGTGCCCATCAAGATGGAGCAGGAAATGGATGACTCTGAGGAGCCCAAAATGTCCGAGTCCGTGATGTCTGAGCAGCAGGAGAACCTGGACTATCTGGATGCAGATATCAAAGGCAGCATCAGTAGCGGGGAGAGCATCGAGGTGCTGGGAACGGAGAAGTCGGGATCTGGGCTGACAAAATCGGAGAGCCAGGCCAGCCTGCCCGTCATTCCCAGCCCCCAGGCGGGGCGGAGCAAGGTGGGCAGCCGGCGCACGGTCAGCGAGGACAGCATCGAGGTGCTCAGCACGTGTCCCTCCGAGTCCCTCATCCCTGAGGATTTCAAAGCGAGCTACCCAAGTGCCATTAACGAGGAGCCCTACGTGGATGACGACGAGGGAGGCCTTCGCTTCACCCCCAGAGCGAACCCGGGCGTCGATGATGGGCAGGACGACGTCTCAAAGCAGGAAAGCTTAGTGCAGGTGGATGCCGCCTGTTGTATCGGGAAGGAGAGTCCCAACTTCCTGGAGCCCCTGCCCGAGCTGGGGCAGAAGCCGTGCGAGGAGGACGGGGTGGTGCGGATCCCCCCGCAGCCGTACCGGCCGGGCGAGCAGGGGCTGCGCGGGGGCTTCCCTTCCCACGACGGCCTCTCGGCGGGGCTGCTGCCCTACGAGCTCGACTCTCGCTACCTGACGGGCAGCAGGGAGGTGAGCAAGAGCAGCCTGGACGAGTGCTCGGACTCCACGAGCTACATCAGCAGCGCCGCCTCCACGTGCTCCGACAGGACCCCGTCTCCCGCCCGCCTGGGCAGCGCGGCCGGGGAGAGGCACAGGAAGAGGGCCGGGCAGAACGCGCTGCGCTTCATCCGCCAATACCCCTTTGCCCACCCCGCCATCTACTCCCTGCTCAGCGGGAGGACCCTGGTGGTGCTGGGAGAGGATGAGAACATGGTCAAGAAGCTCGTGACGGCGCTCTCCATCTTCGTGCCCAACTGCGGCGTGTACGCCAAGCCCGTGAAGCACTGGGTCACCTCCACTCTGCACTTGGTGGATTTCCAGAAGTGGAAGTTGATTGGACTCCAGAGGTAAATGCAAGGATCTGTTTGCTTTAATAGGGTTGAGGTGTGTGGTAAGAACTTCATCTCAGAGGGCAATGGGTGTGCAGGTGATTACCAACATATCTGCCTCCAATTTCTGCTGGTGGGACTTATTTTGGAAAAGGAGTAGACTTGTCTCTTTGTATCCAGCCTCACTTGAGAGTTAATGTTTGAAACATCTGCTGGGCACTTGCTGCCTGCCTCAGGTGAGTTACTTGGCCAGGAGGTTTTTGCCTGGCAGAGCAGAGAACAAACACCTGAGTCCTGCTGGGTTCCTGGATGATCTGATACAAGTGTTCCTGGAGTCCCTTGGTGCTCTGCTTTGCCATCTCCTACTGGAACTCTTCTCACATTTCGAGCTGGAATTTTAGGGTAAATGGTGCTGTGCTGGAGGGGAGGGTTTTTTCTTGTGGAGCCTATTGAAGAGGTGATGATATCTGTGGGTCAGAATTGGAGTGCAGCACCTCGGTCTGTGCTGGTGAGGAAGAAAGGCCCCTAGAGCTGTGCAGGAGCAGTGTTGGGATTGTAGGAAACCTCTGCTTAGGGTGAGAACTGTCCCAAAAACAAGTGCCCCTTCCCAACACCCAGTCCTGAACTGTGGCTTCACAGCTCATATTGCAAAGAATGTTTGCTCAGCTCAAGGGCCCTGCCCTTGTTGACATTATAAAAAGGATTTTTTTGTGTGTTCCAGGATGTGTTCTGTGCTTTGGGTGCAGGTATGGCAGGGAATGGCCATTGCTGTCACCAGTGTGGAAAACATGAGTCAGTGGCAGACAGTCCTCAGAGCCAGGCTGGAACAGCTCCTGCAGGAGTGTTTGTAAACAGCAGGAGAATTAAAACACAGAGACCTGCTTTGTGAGCTGCAGAGTATTGTATTGCTGGGGGGTGTGGATGGTGAAATTATCCAAAACTGTGAGTTTGCTTTCATTTCTATGCTTGTGAGGCAGGATGACAGCTCTGCCAACAGCTGCTCACAAGCTCTCTGTCTGTCAGTGAGGTTTTTAAAAACCCCAAGTGTTTACTCGTTTTGTGGTTAGATGCAATTTTTATAAACAGAAATCTTTATTTAAGAACTGCCTGTAACATGTGTCAGTCATTTCAGCTCTCCTCCGTGGAATGTTAATTAAGTGTTCAGTTTACTGTGGGTGCTCTCCACAAACCATTTGTAGGAGGGCTCTGGGAAGGAATTTAGAGGCTGAACTATTTACTCCAGGAAGGATCCTGTGTCTCCTAAGGCCAAGTGCTTCCTGGGCACAGGGGCAGCCCCTACACCGGTTGGGGCTCCCAGTTTGAGGCTGGGAGCTGTATCTCAGCCCAGCAACTGTCACCACAAAGAATGGAGGAGCTGAAGGGTTTGTGTAGGCGTGTGATTTGCATTTCAATAACAGTAGGTTAAGCTTGGTGGGTAATTGTATCCTCGTGAGCACTGCTGTGTGTTTGCACCTGAGTGACAAATAGCCACGGAATGTTGTGGGTTAAGGATGGTTCTCTCTTTTAGGAAATTCAGAAGGATCTGCTCCACTCAGGGCTTTGACCACCTCAGAGCAGCTCCCTCCCAAAGCGATTTGAGGGGAATGTGGATCTCCTGGAAAGGGGGGACTGCTTTGTGTTTCTGAGTCACATCGAGAGGCTTCCAGCTGCTGTAAGATGTGCGTGTTCACCAGAGATGTCCTATCACTCCCTCTCCATGTCACTGAGGGAGGAAGCTGACCTGAAGCGTGGTGGTTTATGCTGTAGCATGCACAGTACAGATCAGGGCATGTGGGGCTCTAGGGAATCCAGGTTTCTTTGGGAGAGCCTATTTGTCCCCCCCACAGAGACCTTGTTCCTCCACTAGAGTGAAACTACACAGGATACAGGGCATGGCCACACCCCGCTGCACAATTCTGGCAGCCCTCCAGCCCTGACCTGTCTCTTGCTGTTGCAGGGCAGTGTCCCCTGCCGGGGTGAACGTGCTGCACGCCCTGGGCCGGTACAGCCGCTACCTGAGCATCCTGGACGCCGACAGCAAGACCCTGCGCTGTCCCCTCTACAAGGGCACCGTGGTGGCCCGCCTGGCCGACCACCGCACGCAGATCAAACGTGGCAGCACCTACTACATGCACGTCCAAAGCATCCTCACCCAGCTGTGTTCTAAAGCCTTCCTCTTCACCTTCTGCCACCATTTGCACCTTCCCATCAGCGAAACGGAACCGGAGGAATCCGTTGTGAATCGCAGGATGAACTTCCTAAAGCTTCAGCTGGGCCTCGCCAATGAAGATATCAAAATCGTGCAGTACTTGGCCGAGCTGCTGAAGCTGCACTACATTCAGGAACCGGGGCAGGGGGGGAACCCCCTGCTCAGATTTGACTATGTTCCCAGCTTTTTGTACAAAATCTAGCCTTGCACAGGCTGTGTGCCCGCGTGCTCGGGGTCTGACAGAGCTCATCCCTGCTTGACGTTGCCGCTGTCTGCAGTAGCTCCCACACATCGGGAAGGGGCTGAGGTGTTGGTGTCTCTGCTCCACAGAAATCCAGGTCTGTGGGAGCAGATTTCTGGGTGTTCCCTGTAGCCAAAAGTGTAGATGTTCCATCACATAAACCATCAGGCACTCTGTAAGTGTTAGAAGGGGCACTGTTAAAGTGGATCACGGCAGCATCCCAGGGGGGTTATGGAAGGAGGGGAGATGGGCTATCTCGGGGATCAATACTGACTAGTGTGCAGCCCTCCATATAGCACAGTGCCCTGCACGCTTCTGCCAGAGCACTGTCAGTCCCTTCCACAGAGCCAGGGCTGTGACCAGAGGTGTAAAGGCCATGTGAAGTTTTGTATCCACTGATGTGTCTGTCATGGGAGTGTAGCTCAGAGCCCCCTGGCAGGGCGGCAGCTCACAGGTCTGTGCACAGCCACAGTGGATGGTGTCCCTTCCTGCACAGAGTTTCTGGGCACTTCCCAGGACAGGTTGTCACTGGGTGAGAGGGAGCACAGTGGAGGCACAGGTGCTTCTCTCCAGAAGGGGTTTCCCAGTCTCTCCCAGCTTTGTTCAAATCAGGAAGGTGGAAGCACTCCCTAAGGCTGGTGAGCGGCAGCTGCTGTGAATGTAGAGCTCTGTGCCTTGTTCATTTGTCACCTCTGGTTTGCTGGGCAGCCTCCAAGCAGGCTGGAGGGAGACTGGGAATCCTCAGAGCGTGTGAGGTCAGGGGTGGCTTTTTAAAGACAGAAGAGAACTGAAGGAGTGTGAGGGCCCTCTTTTTAGGTGCTTTTTGTGATGGGGAAATGATGTGGAGCTGGAGCCACGCTGTGAGACAGCAGGCTTTTACCACAGCCTGCCTGGCTGGTGAGGTACAAGTGCTCAGGAGAGATGGGGGATGAATGTACTGGATTCTATGTTCTATCCATATTAGTTTTAGGGTTTTTTGGGGTTTGTTTTTTTTTTTTGGGTTTTTTTTTTGGGGTGGGGGAGTTGGTGTTTGTGCTTTGTGGTAAAACAAGGCTGGCATTGCTGCCTGCTGCTCCTGCTGAGCCATTGTCATGTCCTGACTACCTCTCCCGAGGCTCCTGGGTGGCTCTGGATGGGGCAGAACTGCTGCTCTCTGAGCCTGGGTACTGAGAACTTTTCCTTTCAAAGCTTCTGTGCCATAAAGGGTGTACCACCAACGTGGTGACACTCCCAGATCTTGTCAGTGCCCAAAGCTTTGTGCCCAGGTGCAGCGCTTCCCTCTGGAGTCTCGTAGGGGATACTGAGCCTGGGCTGCTCTGCCCGGTGCCATGTGGCTGTAGCAGCTCCCAAGGTACTTCTAAGTAAGAAAAGTCTTTCTAGGAAAGCTAATCTTGGTTTTAATTCTTTTTAATGCTGATTATGCAGTGAGAGCAGCTGAAATCATACAAGAGCTGGTATGTTCTTTGGCTTGTTGGATTTTTTTTTTAACTTCTGTTTATGGTGATAATGTGAGGCAGCTTTGGAGACGAATGTGATCTACCTTCTGAGCCTGGGAAGTTTCTGTGTACAGCCTGGTGTTCCCCAGTGTGGCTTAGACCCCACTGAGACTTGCTGTGAGACCTGCACTCCTCCAAAACCATGTCCTGGAGGCAGGGAGGCTTCTTGGGGAGGCTGTCATTTTGCACCAGCATCAGTGCCTCAGGATTGTGCCACCTCCTCCTCTCTCCTGGAAAGAGCCCCTTGAGGTATAAACCAACAGGGCAGAAAAGTTGTTTTTAAGGTTATTGCTGTTTGTGGTGGCTCAGACAAGCTGGTCTCGTGGTTCTCTCCAGAGGGATTTCCTGGGTCACGGGTTGCTTGTGATGGTGTTTTGAGGTCGTGGTTGGAAGCAGTGTGGTGTGGCCTTTGCTGAAGGTGAGCAGTGTCTCTCTGGGGCTGCTCACCTTTCCAGCATGTTCAAAGCCTTCTCCTGTCCTACCTGTGCCCTCCTGTCTCATGTGAACTGAGTCTGCTGGTGAAAGGCCTCCATGTGCATCCAATTGTCTGCTTCCTGAAGTGACTCAAGGTGCCCCTTGGTTGATTCATGCACACCCAATTTTCTACACTAAAGCTGAGGTGAGATTCCCTGGGGGAAGAGGCATCTCACTAAATGAGTAATGCAGGTGACACCAGGCAGATGAAAGCTCCCAGCATCCTGCTCTGGAGCTCAGGACAGGAGCTTGTTTCCTGCTGAGAAACAACCTAGTGCTGTTTGGGTTTAAGGAGGGAGGGAGGGACAGACTTTTCCTGCTGACTCACTGATGTCTTCCTCCAGCACGGAGTGGGAGAGATGATTCGTGGTGGCTCATCTTAGTCACAGCAGTCTCGACCTGTGGTGTTCAGCTGTACTCATAAATGGATAAATAACTCACTTCTTGCTCCCTCTGTCCAACCTGTAGTATCTGATATTCAAGGCTGTGTTGAGCAATACTTGCACTACCACCTGTCTGACCTGCTTCACCTCTCTGCCACAAAGCACCTCTGACTGGGGAGGATGCCCCGGGGGCTTGGCTGGAACATCACTCAATTCCCAACAGGAGCTCTGGGATTATCTGCAACAGGGAGCTGTGGAGAAAAACGCCCTGGAGTGCTTGTCCTCCTCTCAGCAGTGTAACCTCTGAACTTGGACTAACACCAGGCTGTGGCACCTCGGTGCATTTGGAGCCCTCTCTGCTTGTGGTGGCAGAAACTGGGGGGATTCCGAGCACAGCTGGTGTTTGGGAGCTGAATTCCTCTTTCCTCTGTAATTTCTCTGTCTCTGTTCTGCTGCTGCTGTACAGCACAGATCCCTGTATTGGCACTTTAGGACTTCCCCCCATCTCTGGTGTGGTACCTGACCAGTTTCTGATATTCACAAACTAACAACGAGCCACAACCTTTGCACTGATAGCTCCCGCCATTCGTTCTGGCACGTGTGTCGTTGTCTTGCCTGAGGCCATCCTTCCACGAGGAGCAGGGCGGGTTCCTGGCAGTGGCAGTGCCATCCTCACCAGCCTTTCAGCTGCCAGAACCAGCGGTGCCCTGCACGGCCGACCCCTGCTTCCGTGAGTGCCGCCAGCCCAGCATGTCCCCGCTCCCGCACGGCCACGCCGGCTCCCTCCTCGCTGCCGGGGGGAGGAGGGGTTCGACCTGACCGAGAATTCGTCAGAGCAGGAGCCTCCCCCGGCCACCAGGGAGGGCTCCCGTGTCCCACTCCTGCTCTTCCCAGCTGCCAGCCCCTGCTCTGCTCTCCACTAACCCACCGCTTCCAGCTCCCACCCCAGGAGGGTCAGCCATAGCTGTAGGTGATCTTAACCCTACAAAGGTTTCATTTCTCAGAGAACAGTGCTCAGATTTCCTTTCATCTGATAGCAATTACTTCTGAGCAGCTCCACAGCTGCCTTGCCTCGGCAGGGAGGAGCTGCCTGTACTCTAGCAATATTCACCGTGGTGGGAGAGGCACTCCAGGGGTGGGAGCTGAAGGCTCTGTGCTCCCAGGCCAGTTCTTTGGGTTTTATTCAGCGTGAGGGTCCTGAGCCCCCTGGTCTGGTGGTTGGGGCCAGCCCAAGCTGCAGGTTCCGGGAGCTGGGCAGGACCCGGGGCTTGTAGCAGCACAGTGAGAAGGCTCCTGCAACAGGGTCTGAGGGAATTCAGGGAGCTGCCCAGGCTGCAGGAGAACACCTGCCCCAGAGCACAATGTCAGAGCACCAAACTGCACCCCGATATTGGAGGGGTCACAAACCCCCACCCACTGCTCCCTGAGGTGGATTTAACTGGAAGGCAGAAGCAGGGTACCTGGTCCTGCTGGCGGCACGGCTGCTGGCACGGGGATGGGGCTGGGCTCAGAGCTGCCTCTGAGGGCTGCCAGGAGGCTGTGATGAATTCTCACCTTATTTTAAAAGCACTGTATCCTATTCCTGCATGTTGAGTTCCGTGTGTGTGCCTGTGCGTGCCGAATGCTTGCGTCAGTAGTTAGGGCGAGTGTGACCGGGAGAAATCCAAGAAGCATGTCTTAGTGTCGTGCTGTAAGTGTTACTGCACAAGAGTTTAACAGATGTTAACACCAAATGACTAGTCTGAGAAATGTACTTTTAAAAAAAAAATATTTATTTGGGTTCAGATATTTTTGAAATACAAAAAAAAAAAAAAAATTTGGTCGTATTTTTTAAAGCTTATAATTCTTGTCATACGTTGTGGTTAAATTCTTAATTTTACTGTGCTTATTAAAAAATGGTTCAACCTAAGCTTTGTGCCAAGGGGTCTGAGAAAATACTGGAGGATCTGGTTAGGATGGGATGGTGATCCCAGGAGGAATGTTCAGGACAAGGCTTGGCCTTGTCTGAGCCTGTGGAGGTGGCAAGGCACATAGGATGAAGGGGAATCCTCGAGGCTGAAACCAGGGGGACTTCTAGTGGCTGTGAGGTTTCTTGTGCAGCTGGAGTCCCTGTGCCTCACACTGCCATGGGCAGGGTGTCCCGGGAATGTGGACAGACCAGCCTAAATCCCATCTGCTGCTCCACAGCCAGCAGGAGCTGGATGGCACCTGGCCATGAGGTGAGGGTGACCTGGTGCTCGGTCCCAGTGGTGAAGGTGTCCCCACAGGGGTTATACATATGGGGTCCCTGTGCCCCACATGGGAGGGGAAAGGGGAGTAAGAGCCAAAGGAGGAGCTGCTGCTGCAGTTCCACAGGGAAGTGCTGGGAGAAGGCACTGGGGTGTTGGTCTCAGGCTGGGGATTGTGAGCGTGCCACGATCCTGGGTACTCCCATGGCTCCGGGAGCGGGCACAGCTGTGTCCCCTTACAGGACAGGCAGCCCTGGCAGCGGGAACGTGGCTGCAAAGGCTTCTACATCTTCCTTCAGTGCCTTCAGCTCCCCACGGTATTTTGGGTCCTCCAATTTGTCCTTGAATTCCTTCAGTGTGGCCTTGGGGCTCATGTCCTTCTGCACGCGCAGAGCCAGCTCAATCCCTGCCAGGATGGGAGATGTCTGGTCAGCCCTCGCAGCTGCTGCATCCCATGGCTCTCCCAGCCCTGCTGCTCCCTGGGACACAGCCCTGCTCCCTCCCTTCTTCCCATCTGAGGGACTTACTGCCCAGGGAAACAAGTTGGAACTGCTGAGGACAACTGGGAGAAAACTGCGAGAAGGACAGTCTTTCAGCCTGCTGCCTGTGCTGTGGGGAGAATTTGGCTGCTCCCCCACATCCACATGGTAGGTAGGTAGGTTATTCCTCATTTGTGGGTGTGTTCCCTTGCCAGCTGTGGGGGTGGCTCCAGCGTGGCTCAGCTGGTGCCTCCTCATTCAGGGGAGCTGTCTTGGCCCAGGCTGGTGCTGGAGCTGAGGCCTGGCCCCACACATCCCTGGCTCACCTCTGTGGATGTACTGGGCTCACCTCTGTGGATGTACTGGGCCACCTTGCGGAAATCGTCCTGCCGGAAGCCGCGTGAGGTGAGAGCCGGCGTCCCGAACCGGAGGCCGCTGGGCCGCAGGGCACTGACATCACCTGCACCACAACGAGGCACCCGTGACCAAACCTGGCACCGAAACCACCCCCTGTGGGACCTCAGCCTGGCTCCCAGAGCAGACCAGGAGCTGGCAGAACTTGTGGGATCCCTCACCAGGACACGTGTTCTTGTTGCAGGCGATGGAGCAGAGCTCCAGCACGCGCTCGGCCCGGCCGCCGTCTGTGCCTTTGCTGCGCAGGTCCACCAGGATCAGGTGGTTGTCAGAGCCCCCTGCAAAGAGAGGAGTTTGGTGGGCATGTGGGACTGGGGGAATGCTGCTCCTGCAGGAAACTTCAGCAAAAGAAGGCTTGAGGGGTGAGGACAAGGGGTGAGGAATTGTGCCAACAGAGCCGTGCCCATGGTGCCCTTGAAGTGCTGCCCTGGTCAGACCCCAGGGTCAGCCCCATCCCACTGGCAAGACGTGTCCTCACCTGTGACGATGTCGTAGCCCATCTCCATCAGTGCTGATGAGAGTGCCTTGCAGTTGGCCACCACCTGCTGCTGGTAAGCCTTGAACTCGGGTGTCATGGCCTGATGCAGTGCCACGGCGATTCCTGTGGATAGAGGCAGGCCAGGATCAGATTTGGGGGGTCCCCACCAGCAATAGCACTGCCAGCAGAAGCCATACTGAAGTTGAACAAACTAATGGACTGATCCTTCCTTTCCCCTGACCAGGCTGGTGGCATTGCCATGAGCCAAAACACAGGATAGGACAGGCTTGGTCACTCCTTGGGCAATGCTGGATCAACCAGCTGCCTTTTGCCACAGACTCCCCAGGCTGTGAGCCCTGTTGAGCAGATGGAGGCTCCCGTGCTGCTGCTGGGGGTCAGCCCTGCCAGGACACCTTTGCCAGCTCCCTCTGCCATGCTGGAGCTGGCAGCCAGCCTGGCTGCATACCTGCAATGGCATGGTTGTGTGGGCCTCCCTGCAGCCCCGGGAACACTGCCTGGTTGATGAGGCTCTCCAGGTTGTAGAGGGTCTCCTTGCCTGTCTTGGGGTCCACGCTGCGGGTGCCTGTGAGACAAGGGAGGACATGGTCACAAGGCAGCACAGCCACCCTTCTCCCACGAGCTGCTTTCACCCCCTGGCCGCTCAGAGCAGGCACAGTGGTTGTTCCTCTTCAAATCTGAGCCAGGGTTAGCCCAAAGAAGCTCCCCAGACCTTTCTGCCCTCCCTCCTTCCCAGTTAGAGCAGGAAGGAGCGTTAACTCGCAGCGCTTCTCCCGGCACCCCAGCCAGGTCGGGCACCTTTGCGGTAGAAGATCATGCCGGCCCTGCAGCCCCGCAGGGTCTTGTGGGTGGTGGTGGAGACGATGTCGCAGTGGTCGAAGGGCGAGGGCACCACGCCGGCGGCCACCAGCCCGCTGATGTGGGCCATGTCGGCCATGAGGTAGGCGCCGTTGTCATCGGCGATCTTCCTCATGCGCGCATAGTCCAGGTTCCGCGAGTAGCAGCTGACACCTGCGGGGACAGGCGGTGAGAAGGGGACAGGAGCAGATGTGCAGGACTCTGGCACAGCCCCAGGACCAGCCCTGCAGTGCAGACAGCACACAAGCTCCTTGCAGCGTGGTTGGTTGGAGGTTTCCCCCTGGCACTGCAGCATCCATGGGCTTACAGGGGTGCTGCTGGCTTCAGGGAGCCACCCCCACCCAGGCTGTGCCACCAGGGAGGTCGGTACAGGTGTGATCCTTACCTGCTATGATCAGCTTGGGGTGGAAGAGCCGGGCGTTCTCCTCTAGCTTGTCGTAGTCAATGTAACCGGTCTTGGGGTTGACCTGGGAGAGGAAGAGGAGGGTTCAGCTACCTCACTGTGGTGAAGATTAGCTGCAGTGCTGTCCTGCAGGAGAGGGTGCTAGCAGCGTGATGCTGGTACTTTTAAGAGGCACCAACACTTATGATAACTGCAGTCTTGGCTCTGGCTGGAGCAGCTCTCTGTACCTTGTAGGGCATGGACTCAAAGAAGACAGAGGTGGCAGAGATCCTCTTCTTGTCTGTCATGAACCCATGGGTGAGGTGGCCACCATCGGGCAGGTCCAGCCCCATGATCCTGCCGTGGGGCTCCACCAGGGCCGTGTACACCGCAAAGTTTGCAGGTGACCCTGCAGCGAGAGTGCACTGGGCTGGTTATGAATGCTGGGGCACACAGAGGCCCTGGGCAACTGTCCTGGCTCTCCTGAGCACCCCAATACCTGAGTAGGGCTGGACATTGACTCCCCACTTCTGGGGGTCGAGCTGGTAGGCCTGCAGGGCTCGCTTCTGGCACAGCCTTTCCAGCTCATCCACAAACTCCGTCCCGCCGTAGTACCTGCAGTAAATGACAGGGCAGGGGGCAAAACCAAACTCTTTACTCAGAACAGTCCTTGTGACTAAGCTGGGGAGAAACTGGGGTGATGCCCCTTTTGTGCAGCTAGAGCAGATATGACCCTGCTGAGACTGTCCCATGTGTGGCCAAGGACAGAGGCCAAGAAGGTCAGAGCCAGTCCTGGAAGAGCCTGGCTGCCAGCATAAGGACATCGCTTCCTTCCCTGAGGTGAGGCCTGCCAGGATAGGGGGTTCCTCTCCCACCCTGCGAGGGTTTGGGTTGGTGGGCCTTGGCCCCAGCCCCATACCTCTGTCCTGGGTAACCCTCGGAGTATTTGTTGTTCATGCAGGATCCCAGGGCCTCCAGGACTGCTCGGCTTGCAAAGTTCTCTGATGCAATTAACTCCAGCCCCAACCTCTGCCGCTGCTTCTCCTTCTTGATGATGCTGTGCACCTTTGGGAGAGGAGAGAAATGGCTTCACCCATGCTGGCTCTGCACAGAGATGTGGATGCTCCACCACACAGACAGGGCTTGGAGAGGGGCCTGGAACAGTGCTGGAGAATGGAGACGTGATGCCTTGGTGCGGCTGATCCCAACCAGTCACAGAGAGGGCACAGAGGATGGATGCATTCCAGCAGCTCAGCCTTGGACCCTGCCATGTCCCTGGCTCGACAAGGTCAGCATCCCAACGGGGCTCTCACCTCTGGGTCGTTAGTGTCCAGTGGCTCCATCACCATCTTGTTATGGGAGGCCCAGAGCTCGGCGCTGGGGAGGCCCTGTGTTGAGTTTGCCATGGTGCTGCTGCTGAGTCCGAGTCACCTGCCAGGGGAGCAGGGAGTCTGTGGGATGGCAGCAGGGCTGGGTGCCTCCCCAGCTCCCTGTGTGCTGCCTGCTGCCATCCCATGTATTCCCTGAGAACAGCCGTGGGCTGTTGGGTGAGGAAAACACACACAACCCTTAGGCTTCCCCTGCTGATTTAAGATCAGTTTGTTAATTACAGTGCTTTGATAATGTCTGATACTCTCCCATCACTGCTCCTCCCTGAGCTCCCCCTGTCCAGCTCAGCAGTGCCTGATGTTTAATTTCAAGGGCAGTGAAGGGCTCATACCCACAGATCTCAATTTTAACACACGCTGTGATGCCCAGCACGCTAAAATCTCTTGGCTGCTTTCCCTTGGGCAAAACCCCAGCAGGTCAGGGTCCTGCCCCAAACCCTGACTGAAGCATCTTGTGGAGCCTGAGAGGCCCTGAGAGGCAGCAGCTCTGCCTCTGCTTGGTTCCATGGCATGGGTGATGCCCAGGCCTGGCAGGAATGCTCTGGCCCAGTTGATGCCACTGCTGCTCTTGGGGGAGGAGTGACAGCCCAGCTGCTGCCTTAGCAGAAAACAATGCATCTTTTTACACATTAACCCCCTCAAGGACGGGTGAAGGGCCGTGAGCAGGTTATTAAGCAATCCCACGTGGTTTCCTTGTACCCAGCTGCCAAAGTCCATTCACTCTGCCGTTGCAGGGCAGGGGTGCTCTGCCAAGCTCTGGCCCGAGCCCAGGCCTCACTGGCAGGGTGGGAATTCCCACAGCCAGAGAGGCTGGGCAAAAGGCTGCGAGGGGAAGTGCTCTAGCTCTGAGCAGGATGCCTGGGTCCTGCATGTCCCCGCAGCACAGGTTGCTGCAGCACTCACACTCACTGCTTCTGGCTCAGGGGGGACAGAGCTGCCATTCCCAGTCAGGATGAGACCATGTCCCCTCTGATGGTGGACACCTGGCACCTCACCTGGGGAACCCCATCTCCAAAGCTCTATCTCCACGTAGTTCTGCATCCCCTGTGTCCCGACTCCATCACCTCCCACATCCCGAGGGCCTGGTGACGCGCCCCTCTGCCCCGTCCCGGGTGGCGGGCACCGGCGCTGCCTGGCCGCTGTCACCCGCAGCGGGATGCCGTGCCCCGGCCCTGCTCTCCCCACGCCGCGGGCCCCCATCGGGCCCCGCTCCTGATCCTGGCCCCGGTCCCGGTCCCTCTCGGTCCTTACCCGATCCTGGTTCCGCTACCGCGCGGGAGCCCGCGCGCTACCATAGCCCGCCCGGGCCCCGCCCCCCCGCGCCGTGACCAATCAGCGCCGAGCTCCGCCCCGGGACCGGCGGCGGGGAATACGCTCGGGAAGCGCCTGGGCCAATCAGCGCCGCGCTTTGCCCCCTCCCCGCCTCCCATTGGCCCGCGCCGGGGCGGGGCTGGCGGCGCGGCCCGCACGTGGCGCCCGGGGCGCGGGTGACCTTGGCCCGGCGGGGCGGGGGCCCCGCTGCTGTCACCCCTCTTTCGTCACTCCTCTGTCGTCACCCCTCCTCTGCCGTCACCCACGGCTCCAGCCTCGCCTGCCGTGCACCCCCAGGCGCTTCTCCCCCAGCCCTGTGGTGTTCCCAGTGTCCCGCCACTTCCCCCGTGAGCCAAAGGATGGGACATCCCAACACCCTGCAGCGGGCAGGGAGCATTTCCCGGCACCCCCAAAACCCCACGAGCAAAAGGATGGGACATCCCAACACCCTGCAGCGGGCAGGGAGCATTTCCCGGCACCCCCAAAACCCCACGAGCAAAAGGATGGGACATCCCAACACCCTGCAGCGGGCAGGGAGCATTTCCAGGCACCCCCAAAACCCCATGAGCCAAAGGATGGGACACCCCAACACCCTGCAGCGGGCAGGGAGCATTTCCCGGCACCCCCAAAACCCCACGAGCAAAAGGATGGGACATCCCAACACCCTGCAGCGGGCAGGGAGCATTTCCAGGCCACCCCCAAAACCCCCCAGCCAAGACCGTGTCTCCAGGACAGCGGGTGTGCCAGGCCCTGGCACAGATTGGACACATTGCTGCTGTTGTGGGGAGCAGAGCTGGCCCTGTACCCCCTCACGGCAGGGCACACCGGTGCCCAGAGGGATTTCTGGGTGCTCAGGAGGGAGAGCTGCCAGGGGGATGAATGGCACAGGCAGGAGACGGGCCGTGTTTTTCTTCATTCATCAAACCCGAGTTAGTGGGTAGGCTTGGCCAACCGGCCCCAGGGAAACTGCACCCTCTGGGGCTTCAGGGGTTAAATCAACACACCACAAATTGAGGAAGAAGATTAGGGAATAAGTGATCCTACTAAATTCCTCGTGATCCCAAGGATGGGAAAATGGAGCAAGGCACTGTGAGTCACCCTGGAGAGGAGCAGCACAAGGGGAGTCAGTCAGGAGGGTGAGACCACCCGCTGTGGGCAGAGCGGCCAAGGAACAGCACCGTGAGTCCTGCCAGGATCTGCCAAGGCAAGTGCCAGGGTGAACAGGAGAGAGATGAGAAGGGTGGCCTCACCAGAGGGTAGTGGGTGGGTAAAGGGCCTATGGTTACACTTGGATACAGCTCAGGTGTTGTTCTGTACCTCCCTGGAAGGGGCTTGGTGAAGAAACAGTCTGTTAACATCATTGTTACCATTCTAGATAGTTTTTGCTATCATAATTTGTTACTGGTCCTCCAAAGAGGACTTGTCACAGTAAGGGGATCTGGGTTTCCGTGGTTTTGCTGCTGGCCCCGAGCTGAATTGCTGCTGTGGGCTGTTGACGAAGGTGTTGTTCTGACACACTGACACCAACAGCAAAATTGAGGTTGGTTTCTCTGGTCAAGGTGGTTTCTGTGAGGTGCAGCTGCACATGCTATAGAGAAGGACTTTATATTAATTACAAATTCATTTCTCTAATCTGGCTTTTCACACACATTTTGTGCACTGTTGCTCACAAAGATTTTCACCTCTCTTGAGCTGCAGATAACAGCTCTGTTGTGATTTCAGGTCTTGGCTTGCTAGTGATGGACAGCACCTCTTCTTCCCCTTCCCCCTTCTCTGCCAGCTGCCCCACGGAGCAGCCTGAGAACCCCACTGACCATGACTACTACTCTGGCCTCCAGAAGAGCATGCACATCCTCTCCATGGTGGTGTACAGCATCGCCTGCTTGCTGGGGGTGACAGGGAACGGCCTCGTCATTTGGATTGCAGGCTTCAAGATGAAGAAGACGGTGAATTCCATCTGGTTCCTCAACCTGGCCATAGCTGACTTCATCTTTACCTTTTTCCTGCCCCTCAGCATCGCCTACACCGCCCTGGGCTTCCACTGGCCGTTTGGGAAGCTCCTGTGCAAGCTGAACAGCACCATCGCCTTCCTCAACATGTTTGCCAGCGTCTTCCTCCTGACGGTCATCAGCATTGACCGCTGCGTTTCCGTGGCCTTTCCCGTCTGGTCTCACAACCGCAGGAGCCCGGAGCTGGCGGCCAGGATCGCGCTGGGGACGTGGGTCCTGGCTGTCCTGCTCAGCTCCCCGTACCTCGTCTTTCGGGACACTGTGGTCAGTTCTAGGAACGTCACCAGCTGTTACAATAATTTTGCGCTGTCCGATGACTACACGTCCGAGGCAACGCGCAGGCTGTGGAGGATGCGGCACAAAGCCATGATCATCACGCGGTTCTTATGTGGGTTCCTCATCCCTTTCATGGTGATTCTCATCTGCTACAGCGTCGTGGCTGTCAAGCTGAAAAGAAGGCAGTTGGCCAACTCTGCAAAGCCCTACAGAATCATCATTGCTGTCACAGTCTCGTTTTTCCTCTGTTATTTCCCCTATCACGTCTTCTCCTTGCTGGAAATATCCAAAAACTCTTCCAGCCATGAGATGAAACTGGCTCTTTACATAGGGATCCCCTTGGTTTCCAGCCTTGCTTTCTTCAACAGCTGCATCAACCCCATCCTGTACGTCTTTGTGGGGCCGGATTTCAAGGAGAAGTTTCGCCAGTCCATCCTGTCGACCTTCGAAGGGGCCTTCAGTGAGGAGTCGGTCCTGGGCAGCCTGACCAGCCGGCGCAAGTCCAGGTCTGCTTCCGAAGCTGAGGTGCCGAGGGTCTGAGCAGCTGCTGATGTGGAAGGGGCCGTTCTTTTCTCTGCAATTTCCCTCATTTCAGAGCTCAAATCATGGGACTGGGGACTATGAAGGGCTGCACATGCTAGCGAGGTGTGATTTTGTGTTTTGGAGATGTCTCAAATATCCTATGATTTAACATACAATGGGGATGGAAGAACTCTCTGGAGCTGCAGCAAGGTGGGTCAAAGTAGCAGCATTTTACTCCCTGTGCCTTTTGACTTGTGTATGGAGCCTTTATAGAAAGAGGGTTAAATGCAATGTCTGTATGTATTATTGTAGGGAATGGAATAGTGAGTAAGACACTCATCTTTTCTCTCCTCAGACAGGACAAATCAGTGGTCATGCTGCTGTTACTCAGATTTGATGTACAGCATAGCTATTTCTGAGCAATGCTTGTCTCTGTTTGTGTTTGATGTTTCCAGGCCTTAAATAGGGGAGATCTGACACTTTCTGCTGTTGGTGAATGAATATTAACCCCCAATAAACTTGTGTAAAACATACCCAGCCTGTTGTGTTGCCTGTGGGATAAAACATTTGATCCAAACTGACCGAGCAGGTTAATCTTTGGTAACAGAACAAGTAGATAAAAAGATTAAATATCTAGAATTTGGAAACAAACCACTGGTATTAGCAGCAGCTCTATGAGTGAGGCAGACAGGACATGACCTGGGTGTGGGGACTTGCCTGGGGCACATGGATCTGATTGCCAGACTGTGGCTATGGTTTATTGTTGGGTTTCAGACCTTCGGGTACATTTGAAAACAAGTGATTGGGAGGAGAAAGAAGAACAAGTGGCTGAGCTGAGTCTGGCCAAGCTTCATGTTTGCAAACTGTCCAGGATGAAGAAGGTGAGGACTTTCCTTCAGGCTTCATAAGTCTCTGAAACTCTGACATTTTTGTGAGTAGAAAATGTTGGTCACGTAGCAGGGAATGACAGCACTGAGGTGTTGTCATTCCCAGTCCATCCTTGGCAGCTGAGCAAGCAGTGACTGTATCACACCTCCCTCTCCTGCCCTACTCAATTTACCTGTAAATTAGTCCAACCTACCAATTGTCCTGTTCATCCTGTCAGAAACCTGCCTTGGAGCCTGCCTGCTCTGGTGGCTGGAAAATCTCTGACTCCCAGCCGGAACGTAGGAATTTACACGTACCTCACTGTTCTGCATGGATGACGTTACGAATGAGAGCTGTCACTTGAACATGTTGGGGATTAATTATGGGCCTGCTGGGCCATGCAGTATTGAATGAAGGTCGTGATCCTAAAGGCACACATGCACTTAACCTCACATTCATGCACAAACCCGCTGAGAACGGGGAATGGAACACGACCATCATATGTCAAGCTTGAGTGAACTGAGAGATTCAACCTTTGCCACAAATTGCTGCCTGTCATGCAGATAAAATTGCAATGTTTGCTATGCAGCACGTAACTCTGGGGCTATTTACTTGCTCCTGGTGGTAAACTATAGCATCGATTGCAATGTCAAGGTTTTGCAGACCTACGTTTGCTCTTTCTGGTTTTCCTTATCTGTTTGCAGAGTCTGCATAATTCCTTGTGACAAGAGTCTCCGTGAGTGTTGGACCAAGGCCTCTGACTCCTGTCTTGCCTCTCTCCTCAACCTTGGCAGCCTTGAAGGTCAGGATTTGAAGTTTTGACCTGGTTTGTGGTCAGGAAGAAAGCAATTTTCTGGGTCATTTGAAGATCCAAGGTGGGTACAGATTCCCATGGGACAACATGATTTAAGTGAAGCAGAGCGTCTGGATGATCTAAGGAATTACCACTGGAAAAGCTGTAGGTAACAGGAGCAGGATGAGCCTGAGATAGGGATGGATTTGTCATCCTGGGTCTGATCCCTGCCCTTTGTGCAATGGGAAACCATGCTGACAGCAAGACAGGCCAGGCTGCCAAGGGACTGCTTCCAAGATAAATCTCCCATTGTATTGAGTTCCCTCATGTTCAGACTATTTCATTATCACAGGGATAATTGTCAGTCCCTCATTACCAACTAGGAGGCACTTCATTCTCTCTGATATTTCCATTTGCCATATGCTTATCTAGAAAAGCTTGAACGAAAAAAAGGGGGAAATACTTTCCAACAGGCAGTCAGAGGAGGCTGAACGGCTGCTTTGGCAGCTGTGCCCCCCTGTGACGCAGCTGTGCTGTCAAGGCTCTTTCAGATGCCATGGTATGAGTGGAACAGCCTGAACCCCCCAGTATTTGCAGTCATTGAGAAAGGTGCTGAACCCTCTGCCCTGCTGGTGTGAGGCCTCATTGGTCCTGCAGAGGGGCCGATCCAACAGCCCCGCTCCTACAAACAGCGGGCTGGGGTGGGCAGAGCCACTGGGTGTGCAGGGTCCAGGCACTGAGGTGTGTCTGGTCCAGGCTGTGCGTGGGGAGCCTTAGCTGAGAGAACAAGCAAGTTTTTAGTAAGAATTTAAGTCAGGGATCTCGCCATCAGCAGCTGTTGCTGCCTTGCTTTGGAGGAGAGACTATTGCAGGTGACGCTGGAGCCAGGAGAAGCTGCAGAGATGTCAGGGAGGAAACCAGCCAAGGAGGACGTGGCAAGCAGTAACAAAAGAGGAGAAAGTATTTTCTCCCTGGACCTGAATGACAGAAGGGAGATAAAAACTGGGCTCAGAATAGTTATGAGGAAAGAGGAAGGAGTGGGAGCTAAGACAGTCTTGAGCACCAGCAGCAGGACAGTGAATGCAAATGAATGGGAGGGACACTGCAGCAGGTGAGGAAATTCTCATTAAGGAGAGCTTAATGAGACAATAAAAGCCTCTGGGAAGCCTCACAGTCCCCACGCCTCTCCTCTGGTGAGACTTTCCTGGTGAGTAAAATTCTTAAGTGTCCTGCTTTTGAACTTGGAGAATTGACTTGTTTGATAAGGTCAAAGGTAGTGCATAGAGGTCTGAGAGCAGAACTTCTTCCAGAGCTTGCTGAAATCAGGCAGGAAATAATACAGTGAGTTAGAGGAGGGGTACTGGTAGAAAGCTTCTCTGTGAAGGAGGTGTTGGTAATAGTGTCAGTAAGTGGGGCAGTCTGAAGAGGCCTGAGTAAGGGTCAGCCTTTTTTTGGTGTAGCAGCTGGGTGAGGGTCCCACTCCCAGTATGAGCATTAATCTGCTCTTGCTGGTCATGGTCAGAACCAAACTGGGGAGCACACAGGATACTCTTTGCTGGTTGCACTTTGCTGCTTCTCTACACCTCTTCAGCTCCTGTTTAGTATATGGGCCAAGGCTGGTACTAAATCTTTCTTTGTACCCTGCAGTTGTGCATGCAAAGCATAGGACCTGTCCTCATACACTGAGTTCTGCTTTAATCTGTGAAGTTGCTCTGCAGTGACCAAGTCAAGTCTGCTCACTAAATGCCTGCACAGGGCATGGTGCCTGTGTGCTTTTTGAAGAGGAGCTGCAGCTTAGTGAGGCAAATGGCAAATCGTGCTGGGACCCAGCCAGTAGGACAAAGAGGAACAGAGCACTAATTAGTGTTTGCATGGACTGTGTAGCTGTTCAAAATTCCCTAAATTCCCTAAAGTGCCATCTCTTCACTGTGCAGTCCAACCAATTTTGCCTAAAGGGCAAACCACACCTGTAAACATCAGGTGATGGATGTGATCAGGATGTTACACAGACTTTGCAGGACAGAGCTGCCCACGCACAGCAAAGCACAGGGAATCTGTGAACCAAACAAGAGGCACCACAGCTGGCTTTTGTTTTACGACAGTGTTTGTCCAAACCCCCACCCTGATATCCAGCTCGAGCCATCTGTCTGTGCAGGACCTGTCACACTCCAGGTACTCCCACAAAGCTCTCCTCTCCTTGTTGGGAGGCTGGTTGGAGATAACCCCGTGTCTGTGCTGGAGCTGATGCAGCAGATCTGGTAAACATTACAGACTGAACTGGAAACAGGAAAAAACCCTGAACTCGGGGAGCCCTTTGTGACTCAGGGGGAACAGGACTGTGACAAATGAGTCTATGCCTGTTTCCCACAGACAGCCAAGCAGTAATATTTGATAAAGCAATGACTGCTGTCTGTGCCACAGCCCTTCAAACAGAGATGTGTTCCCTGCTCCAGGACCTTTATTAAAGCACTTTGCTTCCCAGACATGGGGAATGCTATTTTCAGATCACTCCCAAGATATGATAAAATTACACCTCCTTCCATCAATTTCAAAATGCATTTACAGTTGTTTTGAGTTCTGCCTCCCTAGCTGGGTAGTGTCCAAGGCACAATCTTCTGGAAATTGGACACAGTTGTCCCCCAGGCAATAAAGCTGAAGGCAGGGGAGCAGGGAGGTGATGGCTTTTGGTCTGTGCTCAATGTGGAGGTGCCTGTGTGCTGCAGAACCTCCCTGCGGGCTCAGAGGGGCTGTGTAGGGTAGAGAATCTGTTTTTGGGAGAGACCAAACCTGCCCACAGGGTTCTCTCAGTATGAAATCAGAGCGTTTCTTTGGTGCACCATGCCTGATAATTCTCACTGTCAGCTGGTTTGGTAGGTGAGCTTTAATATCCACTTTTTTTTTTTAAACAAAACTCCAAACAAACAAAAGCCAACCTGGTTGAGCAGTGATGGATGGAGCTCAGGAGCTGGGGTGACAGCAGCATTTATCTTCTCTCAGGTGATGGATGCAGGCTGTCGCTCAGCCCAGTGGTGGATGAGCAGTGCCCTTCACCTTGGCTGGACTAGGTGTGGTGTGAGGGAGTTTCTTGCACATCTCTGCTTGCCAGGGTTGCATCTGGATTAAGAACAACAAACCTCTGTGAGCCAGTGTGTTCACAGCCAGCAAATTTTCAGAATTCTTTAGATGGCTGCTAATTGAATCATTGTAAATGAAATAAAATCCGTGTGCTCATCTTGGAGCAAGTGTTTGTTGAACTCTTAGTGTTTGGATAGAGTATTGTCAAATTAACAAATCCCTCTCCCTTGGGAGCTGAGATTTAAACTGGTGTTCCTCTGATCAGGAAGACAAAGGTGGGGAAAAACTGATTTTTTTTGCTCTAAGGAAACAAAGGCAGTAACCTTATAAAAAAAGGATCGGAAGACAGGATCACTTAGTTCCTGCTCCTGTGGTTTGCTTAAGCAGTGTCAGGAATTTGGGGCAGCACAAATCAAACAGTCAGCAAATTCTGAGTGCCCTGGGGTATTGAAAAATGCTTCTGGGGAAGGCTGCTAATTGCATTATGGGTCAGTGCTTCACCATGTGTTGTTTCTGGTTGTTCTGCATTAAACTGCTCTGCCACACCAGCCTGTAGCAGGACGTTGTGAGGGAGACTGATGCTAAGAGAAATCTTTGCTGCTCTGTGAAGAGGCCAATAAAAAGCTCACTCCCCCTTCCTTTTTGTCCTGAAAGCCCTGAAACAAAAAAAGAACCTGCTTGGGTCAATGATCCTGAATCAACTGTGTGGAAGCACCAGCCTGGAAGCAGAAAAACATGGACTGGGAATGGTGGGGGTGGTGAGGGACAGGACTATTCCCTTACACCTCAGTGTAATTTGGAAGAGGATGTAAGAAAGGCAGAGGATCACTGCAGCATCTAAGAGGCTTGATGGCCTCTCTGCTCACATATTTCTAACAGATGTCCTGGCTTTGTGAGCCTGCAGGTGGAGTGCTCAACATCTGCTCCATGGCTCCACATTAAATGGCTTCTCCTTCCCCAGCTCTGACTCTGCTGAAAAAAAAAAAATCAAAAAAAGATGACCAAGTCTTGGAATGCATGAAGCAAGAAACAAATGTGAAATCTCGGAAAACCACTGGCCTGTGAATATTTAAAGTGGAAAATGCAGCTTGTAGTGGCAGAAACACGGTTTCAAACTGAGACTTTAATGTTGTCCCTTCACAGGCACATTTGGTGAGCTGGCCTGTGGCTTTTCCTCCTCTTTTATGTTAAGGCCAGCGTGGGCAGAAATATCTGCTGGGATGATCAGCCTTGCTCCAGTGCACCCTGCAGTCCAGGAATAATCAAATTGAATTGCTTTTTGTGAAAAAAGCTGCAGTGGAAAGTACCTGACTTGTGGCTTTAAACTAAATGCTAAAATTCTGATCCATAAAATGCTGTTCAACTTGGGCATACTGAGAAGCGTAATTTAAAACAGGTTCTAACTGCGCAGTCTGGGGAAAAAACATGGTGTTTGGGTTTTGTATTTAAAGGAGGGATGTATGTCTATGTGGGATGACTGTAACTTCCTCAAAGCAGTGTTGTCATGGCTGTCTTTTTTTTTTTTTTTTTTAAATAGGGTGACTGAAATAAGAGCCTCATTTCAGATGTCAAAAGAATCTTTGTGCAGTTCAACCGATGCATGTGGCAAGGAGTGTCCCGAGTGGACTCTGGATAAATCGTGCGTGCTTTTGACAAGGAAATGAGAAGCCACTGATAGTTTCTGTTCTTAATTTACTTTGCAGAAATGCCCCTTTTTCTTTTTCCACAGCAGTGTGGCAGCCGCCCTTCCATCCCTCTCTGGTGAGGATGCACATGTGGGAGCTCCAAAACAATGGCACCCCGTGGACATCCCTGCGTTATTCCACATGGATTTTGCACCATGGGTAATTTTTGGTGGGGGGCAGCTGAATTGTGGTGTTGGGGTCCCCCCATCATCCCAGCTGGGGACCCAGATCTCTACTTCTCTTTTTCAGCAAAGGACAACAAGGCTCATGGCGGGTCTAGAAAAATGTGTTTATAAGGAATGGCTGAGCTGGGTTTGTTTACTCTGGAGGATGCTCAAGGGACCTTATTGCTCTCTTCAGATCCCTGAAAGGATGTTGTAGTGAGGAGGGGGTTGGTCTTGGAAATGGCCTTAAGCTGAGACATGGGAGATGGAGATTAGATATTAGAAAAAAACATTTTCATTGTCCGTTTGTGGTCAGGCACTGGAACAGGTACCCAGGGAGGTGGTGGAGTCCCCATCTCTGGAAGTGTTGGAAGAGGCATCCGCATCTGGCGGTGGGTAATATGGTCTTGTGGTACTGCTGGGTTGAATGGATGATCCTGAAGGTCTCTTCCAACACTGACGATTCTAAAATTCTCTGACTGCAAGACCCCATCCCGCCCCACAGGAGNCCCCGCCGCCATCTTGCCCGCGGAGCACCGGAGGGGCTGAGCTCCGCCGCCGCCTCTGCCTCTTCCCCCCTCCTTTCCCTCCGGCCGGGCCGCCTTCTCCCGGGGCCGGGGGGCCGGAGCCGGCAGGTAAGGCCTTCAGCGAGGGGCACTCCCGCCCGCTCAGCCCAGTTCAGCCGGCTGTGTGAGGGCAGGACATGCCCCTTCCCCACACGGGGTTCTGACGCCTGAGGAATGGGCTACGTCGCCCTCCCCTCAGGGGATGGAGACCCTCTCCTGGGCGGCCCCTTTTCGGGGTTGCTCGGGCTGCCCTCAAGTCCCACAGGTGAGGGCTGCGGCGTGCCCCGGCCGCTCTCGGGGCGGAGGGATGGGATCCACGGGGACCACAGGGCCTGTGTAACCCACCTGGAGCATCTGAAGGACTGCCAGGGAGGTGTGGGCTGGAAGGGTCTGTTAGCCCAGGGGGATCGGTGAGTGTGGAGGGACGGGAAAATTCCCTGTGGGGAGACTGGCGAGAGAGTGCAGATTCCCTCATCCCATGGGCTCCATTCCTTAGTACCATGGTTATCCCATCCAGTTATTCCTGCCTCTGTTGCTTTCTGTGTGGGCATGCTCAGTTCATGGAGGCATAAAGCCATGTGTGCCCAGTAATTGTGCTCATCGTGATGTGTCTGTGTACTTGTGTGCAGCCCAAAAGGAAAGGCAGGTGTTGGTGCTGCAGCCTGTTCTGTGGTGCTTGTGTTCAACTTTGGAAGGTTGGCCCATCTCAAACCGGAGGGTTATGGTCCCATGTACCCCTGTGGAGTCATGTCTTTGCACATCTAATAAAGTTTTGTGAGCTTGCTTTCATCCCAACACCTGTTTGAAGGTTTATATATCCATATTATTCTTGAAATGCAACTTCCCTGCCCACACACACACCATAGCCCACTTGTAGCTGCTGAAGTACATCCACAAGAAAGTCCTTGACCTATAATAACGTGAAGAGCAATGTTCACTGTTGCTTGTAAATGCATCAGTATATTGTGATGGAAAGTGCACCCCCAGCAATAGTTGGGATCCAACAACTCATCTTTTCAGCTCTCTTAAGGCTCCTCATTTCCCTAATTTATGGACACACAATTGGATAAAAATACGCCTTCTGAACACTCTATGAATGCTTTTAGTAACACGGAAAGTTGCCTCCACTCTGTTCCCATCCAGGCACACAAGCAGGCTGCTCTCAGGTGCTGTTCTGAGACCTAAAAGCATTTCAGGTGTGTGCTCACTCTGGTGGAGCTGAGCTGGATCTTGAACACCATCCTGAATATTTGATGGGTGATGGCCGTTAGTTGACAGCTGGGAGTTGCAGAGAGTGAATGAGTGAGCAGCAGAGCAGAGAAACTAGCTAAGAAATAGGGGGTTTTTTTAGGTATTTAATTTGAGAGGGATACAGGCCTTGTTTTGGGGATATGGGGGGGCCCTCTGGTTTTAGGGCAGTGAAACATTCAGATGTTCTGGGGGCTGAAGTTGTCGCTGTTTGTGCTCGGTCTGTGCACAGTTTGGAAGATCTGATGATAGGCAGGTTTTCATTCACGGCAGAGCTCAGCCTTGGCACCAGCAGATTTGTTGTTAGGGAGTTCCTGACTTGACTTTGGCTCTTCACAAGAGTGAATCGGGTTCCTTTGAGAAAGTTAAACTGAGCCAGACTGTCTGGTTGTAAAGGAGGTGTGAAGGAGTTTCATTACAGACCTAGCCAGCCGTTCCTGTAAATACAAAAGTCTTCTTTTTCTTTTAGTTGTTGCTTTGGAGTACTTAATAGTTGATACATCATCAGCTTTTCCTAACCAATTACATGTGACTATTAGGTAATTCTGTTTCTCAGCAGGGAGATGTTTACCAGGAAAGAAGTTGCTGATTTAGCTGTAACTTCTGTTTACTTTGGTTTAAATGATGCCACTTGTATTTCATATTTCCAGTCTCCTACATAATGCTGAAATGGATGATGAAGGATTAGATTATTTATACAGCAGAAGTGAAGTGCAGCAGGATTTTGAACTGATTGCTGCATCAATCTATCCAGGGCTGCTGGTCAATGGGATCTTTATTTTTTCATAGTAGAAGTAACCATGAAAATGTGATTTACAAAGAATAATAAAAACATGGAATCCCATCAAATCCTTGGCGAGATTAGTGGTTTGTGCCTTTATTTGAAACAAAAAACAAATTATACTGATTTCCTCCTGATATTTTTCTCCTGTTTTCACAGGAGAAATATTGCTTTCAAAGAATGACAACAGCTGCTTCAGCAAGTGGATTTGCTGTGCAAGAGGTCATTATTTACAGCTGCCAGCTTTATTGAATTCTTCCTTACATATCATCCTTATTTGTAAGTTTATAAGTTACTGCAAAGTAATGAAAAGAGACTCAGCTATGGAAATTGACTCCTCTAAGCAGGGCCCAGGAGCTCTTTTTAGCTCAGTTCTACCCCTGACTGTCTTTGTGATTTTGGAAAAGTCGATAAACGTTGCTCAGGTCTGGAAAATGAACGGGACAAGCTGATGGAAGAAAGTATCAGTGTTACCAGTTGATAGCCTGAGGAAAACAGTTAAAAAGGAAAAAAAACTTGCTGCTAGAAGGTTGTCTTGGGGGATCTTTGGAGAGCTGTAGGGAAGCTGTTAAAGTGGAGATAACAATTTTTAAAGATGCTGGACTATCCAGGGTTCTGGTGTACTACACTTTCTAAACAGAAAAAATGTGTGTCTTGTTTTGTTTTATTTTTTAACATGGATTTAAATGACCTTTGATCTCTTGCAGTCTTTTAGAAGCGGCAAAACAACTTAGGGTTGATGTTTTGTGTGCCATCAACTGAAATTGGGGCCATCATGAATATCACCAAGGGTGGGCTGGTGCTGTTCTCAGCTAATTCCAATTCCTCATGCATGGAACTGTCCAAGAGGATTGCTGAGTAAGTAAAGTCTGCAGGGAATCTTGAGATCTTGGGTTATTCTGATGGGATTTGTTTTACTGGACACTTGATTTCCCTATTTAAGGAAAGTTACATGAGTAAACTGCCATGATTTGCAAGAGTATGGAGTGTGCTCTGTTGGAGAGGGTATTTCAACAGCTCAATGACAGAGAGAATAACTTGTATTTGAATTGTTCCATGGCAGGTTGTGATTGGCTGCAGCATTTTATAGGAAACATATGGGGATAATTAATATTTGCATAGTGTTAAATCATCATGGCAGAAGTCTTTAGTTCCTGTAGTGGGGCATTTTTAGGCAGGAAAGCTACATCCCTCCTGCTCTCTGTATATTTTGGATGGGAACATTTCTTTAGCTTATATCCATGAATAGCTTCAGCAGAACTTTAGGACTTAAGTACATTTTTACTGTGCTAGTTAGGATGCATAACGTTACTGGGAATATTAGACAGGATGGATTTCTTCCAGAGGCTTATTTACCCGAAGTTAGGTGTGATAGGGGGAGAAAGGGGAGTGCAAAGGAACTCAGGTTATGTGTAGAATTAATTTGGGCCTGAGTGCAGAGCATACTCTGGTCTCTTTGTAGTGATGGGGTCTAGCTAATGCTGACAAGGCATAAACACAGCAGATATTATTCTTCTATTATCCATAAAATAGTGCTTGCTACTCTTTCCTCTTCAGTCTGTATTGACTTTTTTTCTATAGAGAAGAGTGATTTAAAATCAGTATTTTTAAGTATTGTGCACACATATGTTGCCACATCTGTGTGTGTATATATATATAGGGCAAGAAATATATTAAAAATTACAAAATTTTACATGATTTAGTATTCCAGCATTTTTTTTCCTGCTGCTTTTTCTGAGCTTGACTGGAAAATAAGTTTAGCATAGTCTGCAGTGCAGCTTTTGGAAATTGTAGGTGCTTTTTAAAGAGATGTTCACTTTAATTACTGATTTTATGGTTCGGGATTTTCTTTCCTTGGTTTTCTCCCACGGAATGCAGGCTTTTCAGTAGCTGTTGCATTATATGGGATTTACATTTGATTTGCCTTTCCTCTCCCCTTATTGACTTCTACCTTTTTTCTGTTCCCACAGGCGCTTGGGAGTTGAGATGGGGAAGGTTCAGGTTTATCAGGAGGCAAACAGAGGTGAGCATTTAATTAGCAAAACTGGAAATGTACTTGACACTGATTTGAATGTATTGGTTCCCTTTTCTCAGACTCTAAAAATAGTTTTGCTCTTGCCAATATTACACATTTCTCTTCTTGGCAGAAACACGAGTGCAGATTCAGGAGTCTGTGAGAGGAAAGGATGTGTTTATCATCCAAACGGTTTCAAAGTGAGTAACTGCTTAAAGACCCTGTGCTAGCATTTGATGTGGGCTCTCCATAGGAATGCTTCTGGTTTTCATTTTTAATCACCTTTTATGTTTGTGATGCAGTGTAATAAGCTTCGATTAACTAGATAGAAGCTTTTCTTTGTGGAGGGTTTTTGTTACTGGTTTTGTTGGGTTTTTTGTAGCTACACAAAGACAGCTTTGGCATAAGGTAGCTTCTGTGATTTTAATTTTTAGTGACTGTATCAGTAAAACCTTCCCCTTGGTCTCTGTATCCCTTCCCTAAGTGTATTCTTTTGCTTGTGTCATTCTCTTTAAATTCTTCTCTTCTCAGCTCCCTGTCTCTAGCACCATCACAAAGTTAAGATGTAGGAGGAGTGTTTCCTGGGCAATATGTCCTGTGATTCACAAATTCTTTAATTTTATGTGAAAAGAATTTTACAAATACTAAGACTTTGTTTTAATGGCAGCAGAAATGTAGATCTTAGTTGTTGACCAGTTCTCTACAAATATGCCCTCTCCATCTCTGCTGGGTGTAAATACTGTGGTGAATACAGGATTTTTATGCACCAGCTACAGAAGCAGATGTTTCTCATTGCAGGGATGTGAATACCACGATCATGGAGCTCCTGATCATGGTGTATGCATGTAAAACCTCCTGTGCCAAAAGCATCATTGGAGTGATTCCTTACTTCCCCTACAGCAAACAGTGCAAGATGAGGAAAAGGGGCTCCATTGTCTCCAAATTGCTGGCCTCGATGATGTGCAAAGCTGGTAAGAATGTGGCTGTCCTTAAATAATCACAGCAAGGGGGGCTCCTGCTGTCAGCTTCCAGGTTTAGAGAGATCTGTACACAAATTTGGACTCTGTTTAAAAATAACTGCCAAGCTTTTCATGTGTTTAAAACCTACATAAAAATGAGAATGTAATTAGAAATGTTTCCAAATGATGAGTTCATAAACCCGAATTTGATACAACCATTTTACATCGAGTTGTACTGAGCTGGCAAAATGAGTCTGCTGGGCTGAGCTGCTTTGGGCTGTGGTATCCACCTCTCATAATACCATCCTTTGCCTTTCTTACAGTCTGGAACAGTTGTGCCTTGTCATTTCTGTCTTGATTTTTACTTGTTGAATGAATGCACTTTGTCCTTTACATTTGAAACCATGTGGGAGAATGAGATTATTCATTTTCACAGCCTTCAACACATTTTCTACTTCTTTCTTTTCACTCCCATCCCTGGGAAAAAGCAGGCAGTTATAACAAACTGTGTGATCTGGGTTGTTATTTTGAGAGAAGGGGTTTTTGATTAGGAGCTTTGCCCATTTTTCAGGAGTTCAGAACTAATGAGCGTGTCAGGGTCTTGCTGTGTGACATAGGACAAATCAGTGTTTCCATTTTGTCCCATGTCCAGTGGAGAAGGATCTTGCCTGCCTCAGTGTGGCACTGCAGAGTCACTTATGTGCAGTGTTCTGAGGTTCTTTTAAAAAAGTCACTTAAGAAGCCTCAAAACATGTTCATGCCAGTGTGCTTAAGAGGGACTAAAATTAATTTATTATGTGCTTTCACTTTGTGTTCTCATGCAGCTTAGAGATTTTCTGGACAAACTGCAGTGAAACTAAGAAAAACAAAGTGTCTGTTCCCTCTTACTTGTCTTGATGTGCTTCTCTGTATGTCTTATTATTTTATTTTTAAGGACTAACTCATCTTATTACCATGGATCTACATCAGAAGGAAATTCAGGGTTTTTTCAATATTCCAGTTGATAACTTGAGAGCATCTCCATTTTTACTCCAGTACATCCAAGAAGAGGTGAGGAAGGCCTGTTATTATTACAGTTGTTTTTTTAAATTATTTCTTTGTCATGTCTCAGGGCATCTGAAACAAATCCCTCTGAAAAGATTACCTCTTCAAACTGAATTTTAAGGGGAAGGTTCATGTTGGGGCAGGGAGTGGTGTTGGGGGCTGTTGGTTCTTCTCTTCCCCACGTTTAACTTTTGCTTTCCTGAAGAGCTGGTGTTTTCTTACCCATGCAGCAATGCTGGTTTTTTTCTTAGATATATTCCCCTAACACTGAAAAAAAATAGCATTTTCTTGCTTTTGATGCCCTCTTCCTTTCCTATTTGCAGTTTCCTTGACATTTATAGGATGGGCTGCTTGTGTGGGTATAAATTTAAATCTCATAATAAGAAACACTTTGGAAGTTGTAAACTATGAGAGAGCCTATTGATTGTGCTCTGAAAGTCAGGCTGGTGGGTGGAAATCTCACTCACTGTTAGCTCAGACTGCGTGTCTTGACTTGAGGAGCTTAACTTGGGATGTTCTGTGCCTCCTTTTCTCCATCTTATTTTTGTAAGGGTTTTGAGAAGTGCTGCTGGTAGATTCGCCTGTACAAAATGTGCAAATGATAATTGTAGGTATAAGATGCACGTTAAGCCTCTGACTAATGGTAATTTGGAATAAAGCAAGTGCTTTCTTCCTGGTGAGAGAAAAGGTTTAGCTCACTCTTGCTTTTGAATCCAAGCTATTTCTTTTTATAGAGATAGAAATGCCTCAATTTAAAAAACAAAACACACCCCACCCCACCCCCTTAAAGAAACCCCAACCAACATGATTTTGTTATGACAGTATTAAAATCTGTTTGGGGAATCAGTTACCATTTGAATTCCTCATTATCATTTCATTTGGTCATAGAGTCAAAGAGGACAGCAGAACAAAACTCCAGGCTCTGGCTTTGCCACAGTCACTCATCTTGTGTTCCAGGAAAGAAGTATTGCACATTGCAAGCACTTCCTAACTTAAAAAAAAAAAAAACAAAAGTGGAGAACCAAATACAAAGACACAAGACAGGTTTTGCCTTTGTGTGTTGCTTGAAAGTGTGGTTTATGGTCAATAACAAGATCATGGTCCTGATTTGGTACTGAAGTACATTTTGATTCCTGAGCTTTTAATGATTTACACAGCATTGTTGCAGCTTTGAGTGTGACACTGCTGTGCAGTCTAAAAGGTGAGCATTTGTAGAGATCTGAAGTATGTGTGGAGAAGTTTTAAAAGATAGTTTCAGTTCCTCATCCCTCTGCTCATCCATGAGGGGATTTTCTGAAACCAGAGTTGACTGAATGGATCTGATCACAAGGGATCTGTACTGGCAAGTACCTTCACCAGCCAGATAATTTTTAGTATCTGTGCTTAGAACTTTGATCCATTGCTGCTCAGTGGGAATTTAGTATTCATCTCAAGTTCCTGGTGGTCACAACTTGCAGGATATCCTGCACTGGGAATGCCAGAGCTTTCAAAACTGTGGGAATCATGAGGGGATCTGCTGAGGAGCACAAAATGGAGTCCAGCTTGATAAGAGTGAAAGTCACTTAAAAAGCATTTCACTGAAGGTTAGGAGGATGAGGGCTTGTAGTTGTTCCCCATTGGAAATTTATGCCTAGATGTGAAGAGAATCACTTGCTGTTCTGGGATGAAGACAGTGCAATCAGTGAAATTCCTGTGATATGAAAATAGCTTGGTGTTTTCCTCTGTGTTCTTGGCAAATGTTGGATACTTCGTGGCTTCTCTTTCCTTTGTGCAGGTGTTAATCCCAGAGTGACACAGCCCTTTGTTACATGGACTTGTTGACACCTCAATGTCTTTGGGATGACATTTCTGGCTTTCTGACTTCATTTTTGAAGAGCTGAGAACAAATTTGTTAATTTGGCAGAGGAAAAATGAGGCAATGGTGTCTGAACTAGATCAAAGCCTTTATTATGTCAAGTGACAGGCCCTGCCTTGTCCATACCTTCCGTCATGTTAATCTTTGTAGCCTCTTGTATAACTCAGTGTTTGTGAAGAACAGAACATGCTGAATTCCCAGTTTATAGGTGGAGTTACTAACATTGTGGATTATTAACGTTGCCTGACGTCCTCAGAAAATTTCGTATTTTCTGTTGGTTGAGCCCTTGCCCAAATTCAGAACTTATTTTTTCTTTCCCATCCCCATTTCACATAGAGCTTTTGGAAATAATCAGCCAGTGCAGTTTGTATAGTGTGGATAAGACTGTGGAAGATATTACTTTGCCTGTGTTTGCAGAAACCCCAAATATTTCTGTGCTCTGGAATGCGTATTTGACATCTGACAAGGTGGTGAGCTTCGTGACAGGGTGTCATCCCCACAAATCTGTGAATTCCACCCCTAACAGAGTCATTTGCAGGTATTTATTGAGGAGTCTTCCATCCCTTAACATGGGGATTCTGAGGACTGGACCTATTTGTAGGACTTTGCTTGGCTCAGGACTGTGTTTTTAGGATAGAAGGACAGACAAGTTCTCTTTAAGCTGCTCTCCATAGAGATGGATCATCCCAGGGCAGCACAGTGAAGGAAAAGGCCGAGTTTGCAAGGAGTGGGGTCAAATGAGGTACCAGAGGGAGTGCACTGGTAGTTGCTGTTGGAAAGGAGAACTGGGAGTGTGGATGGTGGAATGCTTGGGAAGTTACAAGCCAGATGAATCTGATGTGGGGTCACTGTTTGCAGGGAAAATGGAGATGAGGATAAGAAACTTTTGAGAGATGGGGACTAAAATGCTGGTTAAATGGGGATCAGGAGTCTGGAGTGAAAAACCAGTAGGAGAATGGGGTAGGGGCAGCAAACTCAGGAGCAGACTGTGCTTGAGAAGCCTGACTGAAGCACCTGTCAGACATCAGAGGGAAACCAAGACCTGCTGGCCTCATCCCTTTGGTGCTGTCAGCATTTGCAGCAGCATCTCCTCGTGCTGACCAGCCTGGGAGAGTTTGCAGCACTGTGAGACTGTGCCTCCAGGATCAGTGCAGTGACTGTGGAAGTTTTATCCCTTCAGTGGTCCATAGAAAGAGTCAGCATGATGTGATGGAGAGGTGTGACTTTTCTTGGGGTACTTTATAAGACAAGAGGAAGTTGTAAAATGCTGGTTTTTAGTGATTAAAGACAATTTCTGTTGAACAGGAAACTTTAATATTGATGGTTTCCTGTTTCTTTTAACACTTGTGGGTGTAACCCTGATGTCCTAAAACAGTTACTTTTTTGTTATCTGTACTATAAAATGGGGTTTATAAAAGGTACAGTTTGAAGTTAATATCTGAATTTTCTAAATACATGTTTTTACTGAGCTGTCAACCCTGATCATATACCATGGATTCTTGAGGTTGCTTTCTTAGGTAAAATGTTCGATACTTAAAATTATTCTGGCAAAATAAAGTTCTCTGATTCTTGCTGAGTTTAAATTTATCTAAAGATATGAAGTGGACATTGCTATCTGTTATTTGCTACAGATACCAGACTACAGGAATGCTGTAATTGTGGCCAAATCTCCTGCATCTGCAAAGAGGTGGGTAAGATCTGCTCTCTTGCCTTAGAGCAGGAAATCTCTGTCGGGATTTTGTTCTTAGGATCAAGTGAAGGACAAATACCCAATAATTAGAAGATACAGCCTTCACACCCCTCCCAATTCTCCTCTGTCAGCTGTGTAGCTTTTACATCATTGCTGTACTCATAATAAATCTAAGGAGAGTAAAAAAACCAAACATAAAAAAGGATGTGGTAAATCAGTGCAGTGCTTATGATTAAGAAGGTTTTTAATCATGTTAGATTTATGTACATTTACATTATAAATCTCCTGCTGCAAATGAGGAAAAGTGGCTGGAAGTGTAATGCCTTTAATCCAGATGAGTTTCTTAACATGGGCATAACTAAGAGCATGACTGATCAGATCCTAAATACAGATGGAGAAACTGGGTTTGCTGTTTGAGATTGTGAAGTCTTTGGTGGTTGAATGACTGTTCTTAATCCATGAAGCTTTTTAGTTGACTGTTCCTAAACTCTGGAATTACAGTGCTGTCAGCAGGTGCTGTAAGAGCTGGATGATGGTTTAAGAGATGCTGTATTTGCTGTGGTGACAAACCAAGAGTTTGTTGAAAAGATATTTAGACTTCCACGCCAACAAATTGTAATACTCTATGTCTTTTGTCATCTTTTTCTCCAACAGTACTTTTTGTGATTTCTTTTGTTTTGCCCAGGTAATTTTACATTTGTTTCTTTTCCGTTTCTTTTCCACAGTGTCAGTATTGCCTCTTGGGTGGAGGCAGGTGTTTGTTGCAGCATTGTAATGCTTATCCAGTAATTGTCAATGCCAGCTAATAGGCAGATGAGTTGCACATCATGCAGTGATTTGTGGAGGAGAGGATCCCAGAACTGTATTGTTTAGCTTCTTCACATGTTCCTATGAGTATTTAAGGACAGTGTTTCAAGAGTTACATTGTATTGGGAGAGGGATAGTTGGATGTTTCAGCCTAATCCAGGCTGAAAACTATCTAGGAAACTACTTTTGATGAATGCCTGTTGGTGAAAAAGAACCCTTGTGTGGTGAAGTTCAGAATGTCTCTGTGGTTTCTGAGCTCACTAGAAAATTAATAAATCATTTGGCTGTTACTTTGAACTTTATTCAGTTTAATACTGCATTTTAAGGTAATTAATATGGTTTTATTGATAGGATTATTCCTGCTAAGTCATAACTCTTAATGTCTGTAATAATAATTACCTGTAATTAACTAGTTGCAAAAATATTACAACTGTATGATAACCACAGGGTGGAAGAGTCTTCATTTTTAATTAACTGAGTATCACGATGGGCAAATTATTCTCTGGACTTTGGATTGTTTGGATAGTGCAATAAGGCTTAAGGACAGAGGAGGTGATTCAGACACTGGTCTGAGGTGCTGATGTTAAAGCAGAGTGAATCACTCTGGATGTGCTGGGCTTGCTTGGACCAGAGGAGGCTTGGATGGGTGGCTTGGGCAGGATCCCAAACCCTTGGGTGTGCAAGGTAAGGTGGGATGGATGTGCTAATTTGTGTTTGCTGCTTCCAATATCTGGGATGCAAATTCCTATTTTCCTGACTCTCTGCTTTTCCCACTCCCCCAACTAACCTTACACTTCTTTACAGAATTTTCTAATTTTAGTTGAAGAAATAGTGCAGTGTGAAGGAGCTTCATGTCAGCTAATTAAAAAATCCAAGCTGTTCAACTCCAAGTGTGGTTTGTCAGGCAGAATGATCATCTGGATCCCCTTTTCCATAGGGTATCTCAGGTTGTGTGTCAGCAGGTCAGGGATATTGTCTTTATTTAGTACTAAGTAAATAGATGAACACTTGTTTTCTTTTTTTATATGAGTATTTTTTTTCCTATTAAATGTTGACAATCCAGACATTAAGGCTGTTCTTGGTTACTGTTAGATGTGTCCTGCTAAAGCATGGGATCCCAAGGATGCTGCAGGCTGGGAAGTGTTATTTTGGCTGTTGGGCAAGGCAGAAGGGAGCAGTCAGCATTTTGTGACTTGCAGCATTTATCCTGTTGCATTAAGGCCCATATGGGCACTTTGAAGGTTATTCTGACTTTTAACAAACCTAAAAACAAGATACTGAGGAGCAACTGATTTCTTTGATGAATTCTCCTAAAATTTTAGGACTGTTTGAGTTCTCTCTGAAACATTAGAAACAAAATGAAAATAGGTTAGGATTGTACACAGGTGAATGATTTGAAATTTAACCTTTTCCTGGGTTCTTTTAACCCTTCCCCTGCAGGGCACAGTCGTTTGCTGAGCGCTTGCGGTTGGGAATCGCCGTGATCCACGGGGAAGCTCAGGATGCTGAGTCTGACATGGTGGATGGTCGGCACTCCCCTCCTACAGCCAAATATGTAGCTGCTATCCACCCCAGCCTGGAGATCCCCAGTAAGTAAGTGTGTGTGGGAAAGTGTTACCTGGTGTTCTTGTGGCTTTAGGGATTGGGTTTGGCAGGGATGGACTGTCTAAAAGGAGTGGTTCTTCACAGAGAAAAAAAAACATCTTCCTTAGTGGGGAGAAGATGATTCCTTCTTGCTTGAGTGTGGATGTGACCTACAGCTGCACCACCAAAACTGCAGGGCGTAAACCCAGCGTGGGTGTCAGTGGGTGTCTTAACTGGTTGTGTCTGCAAGCTGTTTCTGTGCTGAAATTAAGAATTCATTGAATTGGTAAAGAATTCAGGTATAAATGAATATAGTAAATATTCTAATTAAGCTTTAAAATTATTTATATATTAGAATCCTGCAGTTTTCATTCAGTAGTGATGTTGAAATAGTTGCTGCTTCATGTCTCTAGTAGTGGTGACCCATCAGACATTTCCATAGTTCAAATAAATTATATAAACTTCCTCTTTTCTTTTTCCTTTCTACCCCTCTAAAAACATCTGCCATTAATCAGTGCTGATTCCCAAGGAAAAACCACCCATCACAGTTGTTGGAGATGTAGGAGGAAGAATAGCTATCATTGTGGTAAGTGAGATGCCATCAGTTCTCATAAATGATATTAAACAGGTTAAAGTTGCAGGAATCAAGTAGCTGTTCTGTATCAGCCACTAAACTTTGGTTGCTGGTGGACTTCTGATAGGAGGGGAGAATCACCCTGTTCCTACTGGTGAGTTTAGAAATGCCAGTGAAGCTGAGGTGATGGATGTGGGCTTGTTGGAACAAGTCTGGAGGAGGCCACCAAGATGATCAGGGGGATGGAGCAGCTCTGCTGTGAGGAAAGGCTGAGAGAACTGGGATTGTTCAGCCTGGAAAAGAGAAGGATCAGGGGTGACCTAATTGTGGCTTTCCAGTACCTGAGGAGAGCCTGCAAGAAAGATGGAGAGAGACTTTTTATAAGGGCCTGCAGTGACAGGACAAGGAGAATTAGAGGAGAGTAAGGTTAGAATGGATATAAGGAAGAAATTTTTTCCTGTGAGGGCAGCTGTGGCTGCCCCATCCCTGGAACCAAGGCCAGGCTGTGTGAAACTCTGGGCAACCAGATCTAATGGAAGGTCTTGGAATGAGATAATCTTTAAGGTCCCTTCCAATCCAGGCCATTCTGTGATTCCTTGATGCACTTTCCTCTAAAGCAGAGTGTAATCTCTGGGTTTGTCAAGGAAAAGAGCAATTTTCTGATAGTTTGGGGTTTGTTACACTTGGTAAAGCTGTGCTGTCAGTCAGATGTGCTGTGTTGGTCTGCCTGGTCTGGTGAACCCTCAGTGACTCTGGGATTTTGGCAGGATGACATCATAGATGATGTTGACACATTTCTGGCTGCAGCTGAGACCCTCAAGGAGAGAGGGGCCTACAAGATCTTTGTCATGGCCACCCATGGCCTGCTGTCCTCAGATGCTCCCCGGCTGATTGAGGAGTCTGCCATCGATGAAGTAAGTGTGGAGTCTGAGCTCTGATCCAGTGATTTGGGGCTTTTCTAAGCAAGCAATTTTCTCCTGAACTGACTGTTGACATATGCTGGCATTAAGGATTTAGATGGGAGGTTCCTGGTTCAGGCTTTCTTACTATGGAATTATGTGCTGGAATATTAGCATCCACATGTCTTTAAAATGTAGCAGTGGGAAATGTGGGAAGTGGTGAGATGCTGGACTGTCAGTATCAGCACACCTTTCCCTTCAGTAGGTGGGGTATTTTTGTACCTCCTCTGGATCTGTGTGGCAGAATGAATGAATGAATGAAAGGAAAGAGGGACGGTGCCATTAGTATCCATGGATACATGGAACCTGTGGCAACACATGGCTCTTTCTAAGATAGTGACCCTGACAGTAATGTAAAATGTTGTTTTGTCAGCCAGAGTGGTTTTGTGGGATCTGTAAAACTCCCTTTCAGACTTCCAGTATAAAAGGTGGAAAACAACAGAGCTACATCTTCCTGACCATTTCTTCTTCCTGTAGGTGGTTGTTACAAACACAATTCCACATGAAATACAAAAACTTCAGTGCCCTAAAATCAAGACTGTGGATATCAGCATGATCCTGTCAGAAGCCATTCGCAGGATCCATAACGGGGAGTCCATGTCCTACCTTTTCAGGAATATAGGAGTGGATGATTAAAGCTTCTTCCTCTAAATAAACACCCCGGGCCAAACTGGAAGCAAACAGAGAACGAGCTGTGAAGCATTGTGCTTACCTTAATATTTCCATTGAGCCACTTCTTGTTTTCTCTTGGTTTAAGTATCAAGGTAGAACAGTTTTTAAGACCATTTTTTTTTTCCCCTTTGCAGGGTTTTTTTGGGGGGGGTGGTTGGTGGGAATAAACGTCTTACAAAAAACTGTTCTAGTTGCTTTTAGGTTAGTTGCACTATACACGATGGAAAAATCCCACAAAACACTTGAGGCAAGAATTTGGCGTCTAAATTAAGCATTCCTTTTCCAAAGCTGCTTGCTACAAGTGCTTTAAATGATAATAAAATGAAGTGACTGTATAATATTTGCATTTTAAAAGCCAAAAAGGTTGTACTGTTGTACGCAGTTCAGTGATTTTGTAGGAGTGCTTTTATAGAAAAGCATATGGAATATGCACCTGTATTTATTTTCTGCAACAAATAATAAAGACTTGTTTTGTGTGAGCTTTCTAAAAATGTTCATGTCCTGATCGTTTGTCTTCTAAACTGTGTGTCCTTAAATATGGCAGGTGGATGTCAGGGAGCAACAGGGACTTGCTCAGATCATGGCACAGATTCCCAGAGAAGCTGTGGCTGCTCCTGGATCCCTGGAAGTGTTCAAGGCCAGGTTAGACGGGGATTGGAGCCACCTGGGACAGTGCAAGGTGTCCCTGCCATGGCAGGGATTTGGAATGAGATGATCCTTCCCAACCCAAACCATTCTGGGATTCTTTGACTTGGGAATATTGTGGGGGGTTGTAGGTTCCAGCTGGTAAAATCCAAACCAGCTCATCACAGGTAAACTGGGGGATTTTTTTTTGAGGTTTCTTGCCTGCCCAGAATGCGTGGATGAGCTAAAAAATACGCCATAGTGCAGAGCTGAACTTGTCCAGGTTTGTTTTCCCAACCCTCCGTGGGCAGGTGTGGGTGGAATGGCCGGCTGGCTGCCAGGCAGCTCCCAGTCCCAGAGACTCCAAGTTCCTCACCTGTTGCAGAGAAAGCAGTGGTGGAACTGGTGAGCATTTAGAGGTTGTTTGGTTTAATCTTTCCGTCCTGTCCTACAAATGAGTATGAAGCTTTTGGCGTGTTCAGAAGTGAAAATTAACCTTTGTTGGCACCTTTCTATGTTGGAGCCAAACTTCCAAGGACTTGGAGGGTTCATTGACTTTAAAGGATAAAACCAGGTGCTTTCCTTAATGTTAATGGATACAGCAGGCTGATTTATTGACATGTGTGGGTACTTTAGATGTGTTAATGCAGGTCAAATTCCAGCTGAGCACTGAGGGGGAAGGTCGGTTCCTCTCACGGATGTGCAGAGCTGCTCCCGGTGCTGCCGCGGCTCCTTCAAAGAGAGGAGAAATGCTGACCTGACTCAGTGATGGGTACATTAACTGCACCGCATTTATTTTATTAGTGAGACCTTGTGGAAGTGTGCTGCCACTTGGGAATGAGCCAGACAAGCGTCCAGTGCAGCAATCTGATGGCTAAATACCTCAAAGCAAGGAATTCTAAGGTGGTTTCCTGTATCTGTCTCATGTTGGTCTTTAGAGGAATTGCTGTCTTCCTCTCTCCACAGCTCCCTGACAGGAGGATGCAGATGGGGGTTGGTCTTTTCTCCCAGTTTACAAGTGACAGAGGAAGAGGAAACAATCTCAAGTTGGACCAGGAGAGGTTAGATTGGATATTAGGAAAAATCTCATGGAAAGAGTTGTCAAGCATTGGCACAGACTGCCCAGAGCAGTGGTGGAATCATCTGGGTTTTAAAAGCAGTGTAGATGTGGTTTAGTGGGGTGCTGGATTAATGGTTGGACTCAGTGATCTTGAAGGACTTTTCCAGGCCAAATGATTCCATGATTCTGTGATCTCTCCTGTGGGGGTCTCTCCTGGTCAGTGCTTGCTGCCATGCCAGGCTCTGCCTCAGGCATTCACCCAACTCCTATTTGATCCTTGCTTTAAAACACAGAAAACCCCCAACTTTGCCTGGTTTCATGCAGTGCAGTTATGATATTGATGAGGGCTCAGGAATTTGGGAACAAACTGCATCCGTAAGGCTGGGCTGCTGGTCCTGTGGCTATTGATAGTATTGGAGTGGTGGAAAGGGAGGGAAGCACGTGGGGCATCACTCAGACATTTTTCAACCCTGCCCATTTGTGAGACACTGAAATCAGGCAGTTTTGGCTCCCTGGGGAGTGGAGAGGTGTGGGAAGCAGTGGAGGCCAGGCTGCCCATCCAGGCACCTTCGGAAGCACAATTCCTGCTGCTGGGCTGTTTAATGATAAATGCCCTTGGGCTGCTAACGAGTTACTGATTCAGTGACTGTCCCTGTGAGGCTGAGGATGAAGAAGGAGACAGAGAAATGAAGGAGCTCAATTCCACTGCTGGATCTGTTATCCCCTCACAGCAGTTCAGCATTGCTGACCTTGTTGTAGTGGTTTATTTTTCCTTACGTGTTGCTGTGGGAATATGGGTAAGGGCCTTTTGTTCCTTTCTGCTTTCTTGTTTGAATAGGTTTTCTTTTCAGGGCTGGCTTTTCTGTGTGGAATATTTGAAAGCTTCTATTATTTTATTTTCTATTTATTTATTTTCACTTGTGTATTTTGTGTGTTGTGTTGTGTGGAGCCAGGCTGGGAGAGCTGGGGGTGTTGACCTGGAGAAGAGAGAGGTCTGGGGACACCCTAAAGCCCCTTCCAGGGGCTAAGGGGGCTCCGGGAGAGCTGGAGGGGAACTTTGGACAAGAGCCTGGAGTGATAGGACGAGGGAAAATGGCTTCCCACTGCCAGTGGGCAGGGTTACATGGGCTATTGGGAAGAAATTCTTGCATGTGAGGGTGGGGAGGCCCTGGCACAGGTTGCCCAGAGAAGCTGTGGCTGCCCCAGGATCCTGGAGAGTGTCCAAGGCCAGGTTAGATGGGGCTTGGGGCAGCCTGGGATAGTGGAAGGGTTTTGGAACAAGATGAACTTTTAAGATCCCTTCCAATCCAAACCATTCTGGAATTCTGTGACTTGCTCTGTTTTGTATAAATCCTCTGCCCCTTTCACCCCCTATGGAAAGGCTCCTATAGCCTGGGAGCAAGGTGGAATTAACCATCTCTCCTGAAGCCTCTGTCTGCTGGGTGTGAGCAGCTCTGCCCCTTGTCTATTACAGGCTGTTGAGCCTGATGCCCTGATAACAGCCCTGATAACAGCACCAACGATCAGCTGCAGCAGTCTCAGGTAAAGACTCCCCAATTGCATTTATTCTGCCTTGCAGAAAAATCCTGGCCAAAGCTGTGTCCTATTAGCCAACCTGTCTGCTGGGGATGGCACTAGGGCAGGAACATCCTCCTTGCTTCCCCCTCTCCAAGTGCTTCCTTTTGCTATTCATGGCTCCAGGTACCTGGGGTGCAGCCACCGTTTCGTGTAATTAAGCTGCAGTTGCAGAGCTCCCATTAATTATCGAGTCTCCTGTCTCTTGACTTCTTGTCTGGGAGACTTGGGTCCTAGTGACTTGTCTGGGTTTTAGGGAAAGGGTGCTCTGTGCTGATCTCTCCTCCTCCCAGTCTTCCTGCAGGGTGAACAGGAACACCATCAGTGGCTGCCAGAGACATGGCCTGGTGGCCAGTAAGCACAGACAGACCTCTCTGTCCCTCTTGTGACACCCTGGGCACAGGGACATCAGCACCACTGCCACACTGAATTCCCCCCTGCTTTCTCCACTGCTTGCCCATGCTTTCCCCCACCCTGTCCACCTCCTTCTGCCAGAATTTGCCCTTGGAGCTGTGTTTCTCTTCTCATTGCACAGAGGATGATGCTGGAGTTTGTTGGGTCTTCCCATAGGCTGCTCTGAGCTTGGGGAGGGATCTGTGGAGCCAGGCATCCATCTCCACCATTCCTGCATGCTCCTGCTGACTCCAAAAAACTATGGCTGTCCCAAGTTTCTTTTTTTCCCCCTCTTATTTCTGTCTGATCTTGACAAACTGGCTGTTGGACCTTCCCATGTCTGGCACTGGCTCCTTGCACAGGGGAGCATACCTCCAGCAGGGTTTGTGGCCAACACAGCAGCATGTGGCTCCTCATCCTCCTGGACAAAAGAAAGTGAATCCCAAACCCAGCAGGGATGTCCAGATGAGCTGAGTTGTGGGAGCATCACGTTCAGCTACCTGAATTTTATATGTTAAGGGATTTTCTTGCTAAATACACACACATCCTCATCCCACGTGGGGGCTCTTTGGCCACACTTTACTTTTAGAAGCGACCAGTACGTCTGTGCCCTGTTGCTCCAGTTCAGACCTCATTTTTTCCACCTCCTTTTCCTGAGTTATCCCCTGGGGAAGCACCAAAGCTGGTCCAGCTGGCAAGGCACCTGTGAGCACCTGCAGCTTCTCCTCTGCTCCCCGCAGATTGGCTCCGGGCTCTTCCTCGGCAGGGCCCTGCGGGGGAATCACTGTCGCCGGCTTCGAGTGGAATGTAAGAAATGTGTCCTGTGATTAAGACAATGAGTTCTGTAGCAGCAGATGGGCCGTTTCACAGTCTCGAAAGGTTTGGGAGGAGCCGCGCAGGGGGTAATTAACACAACCCTGCTAATTCGGCTTCTCCAGTGTTTTAGGGAGAGGCTGGATTCAACTCAGCTCCACGTGCTCAGGGAAAAGGACATTTTGGAGCCGAGTTCCTAATCCAGCCCCTGCAGGTCCTAACCGGGACGTGACTGAATAGGTCACCCATTCCCTGCTTCCACACGTTGTATCCAAAGTCCTTGGGTCCTGCACGGGGAAAAAAAGGCATTTGGCTTTTGTGGTGCTCAAGGAGTTGGTGGGAAATGTCCAGTCAGGAGCTGAAGGGCTGAGGGAAGCAGGTTCCTGCTGGCAGGGGTGCCAAGGGGTTTCCACCATGTCCCCATGCCCAAAAGGGTATCAAGGGTATCTGAAGCCATTTGTGGGTGTAAATGTGCCTTTGAGGGTGAACCAGGGCTGGATCAGGAGCAGAGACAGGGTCTAGGACTGCAGTCAGCATTGAGCTGCAGCAGTATCCATGTTTTTTCTGTCTCTTTCCTCCTTCCTGACAGGCAACTTATGCTCTTCTGGCACTGGCCTGGGTGTTTGTGCCTGTCTACACCTCATCTGGGCTACGTGCAGCTGCCCTGAGCCTGTTTTGGGGAGTGTGGCCTCGGACAGGTCCCCCACTCCAGGAATCCTGTCGGACTCCTGAGTTCTGCTCTGGGAATAATGCTGTCCCCTTGCCCTGCCAGGACCATCTCAGGAGGATGGGGCCTGCACAGGGCAGTGATGGCTCTCCCTCCCTGGCAGATTGTCACAATTCCTGAGTATCTCCAGTGGAGGTTTGGAGGGGACACAGTCTGGATGTATCTCTCCAGCCTGTCCCTCCTGCTCTCCATCTTCACCAAAATCTCGGTGAGTAGCCCCACCTTCAGCTCTGTGACCAATCCAGGACTTATTTCCAGCTGTCAGGAGGTCATTTTTGGGTTCAGACCTTGTATAGCCAAACTGGGGGAGAGGACCTACTGCAGGATGCTCCAGGAATTGGGACAGAAAGTGGGAATTTGTGGGCAGATGCTGTCTGTGACATGCCATGAGTTCAAAGATAGATCCAGCGGTGATGGTCCTTTCCTGGGGCCCCGGTGGATATGTGGCTGTGTGTCAGGATTCCCAAACTTGCCTTCCCACAGAGGTGGCGTGTGAAATGTGCTCAGAGGTTGGGCTGCATTTGCCTGGGTTTGTCTCCAATCTCTGGCAGTGATGCTGTCCAGAATTCCCAAAGGACCTGGGACAGCCAGGGACTGAACTGGGAATGTATGAATTCCTTTGGGGCTCATGGGTTTTCTGAGGAAAGGAAGCCTTGCTGCAGCCACAAGATATTCAAGCTTGTACAGTGCCTGGAAATCAGGCACTTTTCCACAGGGATGTTTTCCCCTCGTTTTAACCTCATTCACAACTCCCTGTGTGCAGCCTCTGCTCACGCTGGTAACCACGGGAAGAGTTTATCCAAGGTAAAACAGCTCAGGAGCCTGTGATACCAGGTCTAGGGCAAGCAGGAGAGAGCCTGGCACAGACAGCCCTGGGGGGCTGGAGACAGCGAGACAGAGATCAAGAGCAAACAGCTCAGAAAAGCTGGAGAGAAATCCTGCTGCAGGCAGCAATCCTGCTCTGATGGAACAGGTGGATCTGACCTGGGATAAAAGAAATGTGCTTTTGCAGGTGGCTGGCTGCAAGACAAGTGTTTTGCACGAGCAGAGGCTGAGGCATGAGGGGCACTGCTGGCACCCACATTGAGGTGCTCAGAGTCTGTCCCTGTGTTCTCCAGCTCCAGCGTCTCTGGATGTGCCATCGCTCCCTGCATGGCGTTTCTGCAGCCCCAGGCTCTGGGCTGAGCTGTGGGGGGATCCCTCCGAGGGATGTGGGGGATGGAGCAGCCCAAACCCGGGCTCTCTGTGCACATCCACGGTGCTTCATGCAAATGGAGAGGCTGCATCTGCCTGGGACAGAGCCCAGCGCTGCTGCTGGGAATCCCTGGCTCCAGGAGAGCCCTGTCTCCCCTCCTGAGCTGCTCTCTGACCCTGGGCAAGGCACTGTGCTTTGGGTTGAACAGGCAGGTTGCAGGGACATGGCAGCCCTTTCCACAACCTCAGGGTTTCCAGAGTGGCAGAGGTGGCACTGGTGACTCTCTTGCTGCAGCTGTGCCCTGTATTTCCCCCCACAAAACCATGCTCTGCTGCAGGGCATTCTTCCATGTGGTTAATAGTCTTTTTGTCCCAGTCATATACGGTGTCGAAAAATCCTACAGCACTATTCCTGAAATCATTTGGTAGCTTTTGGAGCACGGGTTCAGTTTGCAAGTTTGGACAGCGACACATGCATTAATCTCTGATTGTCCTGATATCCAGTAAACTGTTGAAACTCACTCCCCTCATGTGTCACATCTCCTTCCTGTTCCCATCAAAGATGCAGGAGGAGCTCAAGGGACATGCTGGAGCACGTGTGTGTCTGTGCTCCTTGGTTCTGTGATCTGTGGGCTTCTCACAGATCCTTCGTGGCATTTAAAAGGAAAGGAAGCTGGGGTAGGATTTGTGCTAGGATAATTTGTTCTTGCTGGTCTGAATTCGAGGAAAGAGATCACTGGTAGCTTGAGGTGGTCTTTCAATCTCTTCCCAGGCATTCCCCCATGTCCCCTCTTCTCTCACCAAATGATGTCCTGCTAAGCCATGGGGACATGCTTGGTCCCTTTGTTTTCCAGCCTCTCCATGGCTTTGCCCAGAAGGGATGGATGTCCTGCAAGTTCCTTCTTAGCTTGGGAGGTGGTTGTGGTGTCACCTCTTGCCTAACACCAGATGAACCTGCAGATGACCCCTGCTCCAGTGGGAAACTCTGTGGCTCTCCAGGCCCTTCTCCACACAGCCTTGTGTTTGGAGCTCCATGGACACTCCCAAACTCCTCTTCCTGATCCTTCCCTCAGCCAGTGCTGTCCTTTCTTTGGTCTGCTGAGCTTTCTCTGATCTCTGAGTCAGGCAGGATGCAACAGAAGAGGAATCAGGCTAATAAGGGGATTATCTTGGCATCTGGCTCCATTCACAGTAATTCCTACAGACAATGGCTCTTTCCAGCAGTGGGTTGGGATGAGTGTCTGCAGACACGCAGGGCGTTGCCAAACTGGCCCGATGTCCCCATCCCTATGGTGGCCGCAATGGGGAGTGTGGGAGGGAGGTGTGAAACTCGGGGCAATTAGGCAGGGCTGTGTCCTGAGGGGTTTCTTTGGTCCTTGCTGGGGACAGCCTCAAAGCCCGGGATTATCTGGGCTTTTCCTGCCTTCTCTCCCTGCAGATGTTGTGTTTACAGATGGATTTTTGCTCCACGCTCTCCCAAGCTGAGACACTGCATCAGTGCTGCTGCCTCAGCTCTTCTTTTTGGCAGTGGGGATGACAGACCCTCCTCTTCTGGAAATCTCCTTTTGGTGGACCCCAGCCTTCCACATTTCATGGCAGGGTGCAGCAGGGCAGCCCAAAATCCTGCTGGGAGATGGTTTCCCACCCAGCTAAGAACATGTGAGGAGTTGCACAGGCGTCCTAGTCTTGACAAAGAGCCCCTGGAGACTCCTCTGTACCCTGGGGAACTCGTTCTACCGAGGTTCTGGCTTCACCAATTGTTAATCCCAAGCTCACTCCAAAGCCAGCTTTTATTGGGAAGGCTTTAGTGACAGTTGGGTAAGAACAAGTTTCCAGGTGAGGTCACTGGTGGAGGCAGGGATCTCTCTGGATTATGAAGCCTGACTTCAAAGCTTCTCCTCTCCTCTTGAGGTTGAAAGGACTTATTTTATGAATAGGTCATGCCTGGTTTTAATTAGCTTGTTTTTGTATTTGGGATGTCTTATTAATGCCTCGGTAACATGTGCTTTTATTTTTTTCCCACCTTAGCAGAATTACCAGGAAGGGAGGTGGAGATACCTCTGCTTCCTCATAGCAAAGACTTCAACTCATTTGCAGACGACTGCAAAAATGATTAAGCATTGAGAAAGCCAGGAGAAGCAATGATGAAATGTCTTGTCCAGGGCTGAATCTTCCAGCTGGGCTGTGGGGAAGGGTTGCTGGAGAAGGGGGAGAAAATCGGGGAGAAGAAAAATTCTGGGTGGTGCTGATGTGACAAGTGATGGATCCCTCTAAGGGACATGAGGAAGACACCAAGGATGCTTGGCTGGCACTGTGCTAGGAAATCTTAGACTATTTTGGGTTCCCACTTCAGGCTGTGTTGGGAGGAGGTGGCTGAGAGCCCTTGGTTGGGGCTTTTCTGCCTTGTCACTGAAACTTGTGTGAGGGCTTCAGCTGTCCTCTTGTAGGGCTGCTCAGGGGTATCAAGCTGTGCTTGGATTGCATTTGTAGTGGGAAAATATTTGAGGAGCCACTGGTGGAGGTCATGGCACGGTTGCCCATGAGTTGGTTCCTCTTCAAGAGGTCATTCCAGGGCTGAATTCCTTCCTGGTGTTGACAAGGACTCTCCCAGACACATGGCCAATCCCAAGTGCAGCTGAGGGCATGAAGTACCTCCCTTGGGAATGCCAGGCATGACTGTGATGTAAAGCTTGGTCCAGATGCCATGGAAGAGGCCCTGAATTAGGATCCTCAAGATCATGGTGTAAGTGCTCTTCTGGCTGGTTTGATTTGATTTAACTGAGGTTGTGTCTAACATTGTGGGCTCAGGTGCTGGGGAATGACTTTTGTGTTGTGCTGGAGCTGGATGTGTGCTCCCCTCCTGGGTTTTGGGCTGATAGAGCCCTCCTGGGCAGCTCACACCTCTGCTCTTCCATTGCATGGTCCTGCATGGCCCCTCTCCATCACCTGGTGCTGATCCTCAGCTCAGTGTGGGAATGTGCTGGAGCAGAGCAGGAGGAGGGCAGAGCTGGGACGAGGAGGGGTGACATGGGAAACAACGCCTGCCCAGCACCTTCCTAATCCCCAGAGACTGCTCCCACATGACAGGGCAAGGCTGCCCTGCTGCTGGGGGAGGGTTGCTGGGAGGTGTGTGAGGAGATGTCAAATCAGAGCCACTGTCTTGGCTGTGGGAACCCGCCACAGCTCGGGGCCAGGGTGTGGAGTCAGCTCTTCTTGCCTCTTCCTGCCTCTTCTGGCTTCATTCCCTTCCCCAAACAAGGTTTTTGTGGAGATGCCCCAGCTGAGTGCTGGGGATGGCTGAGCTCAGCTGTGGGTGGAGATGATGTGGTGGTGCTGCCACTGTCACTGTGCCTGGTCCTGTCCTCCCATGGTGTCACGGCTTTTGCTGAAGAAGGTGTCCCAGCTCTGAGTCTCTGCTTTCTATCTCATTTCCACAAGGCTGTGACCACCCCCACGTGGGTACAAGGACAGCTAGAGCTGCCTGCTCTGCTCCCTGTGGCTGGGGGAAGGTGGTCTGTGACACGGCCACCCCCTGGGACCCTGGGGTTCAGGACTGTCCTGGTGTGTGCCACAGGGTTTCAGAAAAGGCTCCATGGAAACCTGAACATGGCTTTCCAGTATTTAAATGGTTTATAAAAAAGAGGGAGATCCACTTTTTATATGGGCAGATAGTGATAGGACAAGGGGGAATGGTTTTAAATAAAAGAGGAAAGATTTAGATTGGATCCCTGTGAGGGTGGGGAGGCCCTTGCACAGGTTGCCCAGAGAAGCTGTGGCTGCCCCTGGATCCCTGGAGGTGTCCAAGGCCAGGTTGGACAGGGCTTGGAGCACCCTGGGATAGTTGAAGGTGTCCCTGCCCATGGCATGGGGTGAATGTGATGGTCCTGAAGGTCCTTTCCCACCCAAACCATTCCAGGTTTCCATGTCCTTACTGTACCCACAGAGGTGGCTGTTTCCCTGCTGTGTCACTCCTGCAGCAGCCCTTGGGTGGTGGATGTCACCTGTCACCTGTCCCAGCTCCTGTGTTTCCTTTTCCACACACAGACAGGTCTGTCCTCGGGGCCCTCTTTGTGCAGCTCTGCCTGGGCTGGGACCTTTACCTGTCCACTGTCCTGATGCTGCTGCTGCTCAGGGGCTCTACACCATTGCAGGTGGATTGCTCAGCATCTGCTGGCCTCCAATTTTCTTCTTTCATTGAAACACACCCCTCACCCTTCTGCTTTTATTTGATTATTGTTATTTTTGCTCCTGGAGGGTTTTTAGGGGGTTATACCAGTGGGGTTTGTGTCCCTGGCCCGTCCAGCCAGTACCTGCTCAGCTTTCTGGAGCAGGTGATGACTCAACCCACGACCTCTCCTTTGTCATTACACCTTTTTATTTGTAATAACTCCTCCCCCACCACTGCTTAAGCACCTTCCCATGTGTGTACCTATTTGTACCAGCAATGACCTGGGCTTCTCCTATTACAGGATTATTATTGTGGAATCTATGACATGAGAGCCCTTGACCTGGCTCCTTTCCCTCTCTCTGGCCCTGCCCTCAATGCAGCCTGCTGCCCTCCCTTCCCAAAGCTTGCAGGAATATTTCTTGGCCCTGCTTCCCTGTTTTGGGACCAAAACCACCCTGGTTTTGTGCAGGGTCAACTCATATGGTGGTTCTGTGATCTGGAGGTGATGAGGATTTGGATCTGGAGTTGGAAATTGTGGATTCCTGGCTCCCAGCCCCACTGTCAGCCCATGGGACTGTGTACCCCTGCCAGCCCTTTGGGTTATTGTTTTGGCTGGGACATTCCCTCCCCTGGTAGTGCCAGTGGAGACACCTGGCAGTGAATCCTCCCTCCTTATCTCATTCCGGCCACCCAAATGGGAAACAATTCAAAATGTATCCATAACACGGTGGATTTTGCAAGGCTTTGGTTTCTGGCAAATCCCATCTTGGGTTTTTCCTGCCCACAAGGCCTGTTGTGGTGTGAGCTCAGCCAGGTGTGATCATTGCATCACCCTGATCCCGGGAACATCCCTCCAAATCCCAGGCATGGCTGGGGATGGTGCAGCCCTGACTTCCCCGGATGTGATTCAGTGACTGGTGGTTCAGTTTTTGACCCACTTTTTAAAATTCTGCTACTTTTTAATGCTTTTGCTGTGTGCTGAGTGATGGATTCTGGCTGGGGTTTGCAGCAGGTCCAGAGGGAGAGTTTGGGATGGAAAGGGACAAGCACAGGATGGCCAAAGGGGACCCTGCTAAGCACCAGGTGCTGGAAAAATAAAATTGTAGGGCTGGCAGGAGAGCTGAGGGGTGCACTAAGGGCAGATTTAGGGATTTAGGGAGAGGTGGGATGAAGGTGAGATCAATGTCCTGGATGTGATCAGAGGCTGGCTGGTGTCCTCCTGATTGTGTGGAGGTGTGGGCTGTACCCCTCCCCTCCAGCCATCCCTTGGCTCCCTTTGCAAGCCCCTGGTGAGGCTGCAGCCCCTGTGGCTCTTGGCTGCTCCCTGCCACCCCATCTGTGAGGCTGCTGTCCCCCCTTGGCACCAGACCCACCGAGGAGCTGTGCCCCCTGCCCACTGCAGCTCCCTCACCACAGTGTCAGCAGGACAAGGCTGGTGACAAGTGTGTCCCTGCAACCTTGGCAGTTTTATTGGGATTTTCTGACTGCTCCAAGCCCAAATCCAGTGGTGCTTCCATCACGGTGGCTTTGTCCCATGCAGGGGTGCTGGCAGCTGTCATCTGCATGGATGCACTGCAGACACTCATGGTCCTGGGAGCCATGGTGCTGGCAGTGAAAGGTAAGAGCTGGGATAGCACAGATCCATTCAGAGGGACCCCCTTTCCCCAGTAGGGTGGTCTTGGAAATAAATATTCAGTCTGAGCAATCTGGTGGCCAAGATGCCCAGCAGGTTTGCAGCAGTCACCTTAATAAAATGTATGGTCCCCCTGTGTCCCCTCTGGCCCTGTGTGCCATTCCACCAGGTCAGATGCTGTGAAACATCCCCCTGGTGCTCCACTGGGGCTGTCCCCTGTCCTGGTGACATTCCTGTGGACACCACTGCTCCACAAGCTGCATCTCACTCTGAGCCTGATCAAGGTGTTGACAGCAAAGCAGAATTCCCAGTTCTGCTGCAGGAGTTTTGGTGGGGTCTCCAGACAGGATCCCAGAGCCCAGGGGCGTGCCTGGCAGAAGGAGGTGGTGGAACAAGGCACTGCTGCAGGGTTGGATGTGGATCTTGGTGCCCTGCTCTGGGTTGGAGTGAGGGTGGTTCATCACCAGCCCTTCCTGAAGCCCCAGCACTGTTGTGTCTCCCCTCTTTCAGCCTCAGAGCATCCTTGGGAGGCCGGGAGCTCTCATCAGCCTGGCTCTGCCACCAGGTCTCTTGGCCCTGAGCAGCAGGAAGCAAAAAGTCAGGTCCCAACTTCAAAGGCAGGTGTTTAACTACAGAGGATGGTTTCTAGAGGCTCTCCTGAGATGATTTCCACCATCTCCTGGGGGAGGCTGTGCAGGCAGGCAGGAAGGAATGGCTCTGACCCAGAGCTATGGAGGTGGGAGCAGCCCCAGCCCAGTCCTGTGGCTGCTTCCCTGTGCCAAAGCAGAGCCCTGGATGCAGCAAGGCATATTTACAAAAGTCAGATGAAAGGACAGAGACTTTCTGGAGAAGGGACAATAGCATTTAAATACCCCAACAGCAGCACAGAGCTGCTCCAGGCAGAGGAGGACTTTGCCTGTCAGGGCAGATCGGAGCAGTGGCCGCAGCCATTGTGTTAGACAGTGCCTGCATGTTGGGAATCATTGTTTGGAGCTGTCCTTGGCCGTGGGGCTCTCTGAGGGTTCTCTCTGCCAGGTGCAGCTGTGCAGAGGAGCCAGAGGAGGAGGGCAGGTAGGCAAAGGCTGGAAAATCCCCTCGGGGAGCTGCAGAGCCTGGTTTGTTTTGGCTTTGCTGCCTGCGAACGTGGCACGGTGTTTGTAGGGAGGTGAGGGTGCTTGGCACAGGGAATGATCCAGGGGAGCCAGAAGACAAGCTGCTGGTTGCACAGGTTTTTCCTCAGGTCTCAGGAGGCCTCAGGACCTGGAGGTGGGTGTGCCCCAAGGGTGCTCGGTTTGCTCCAGCTCCTGTCAGGCTCAGCTGATAAAGCACACTCAGTAGAATCCCAGAATGAATTGGGTTGGAAGGGACCTTAAATCTCATCTTGTTGCACTCCCTGCCATGGGCAGGGACACCTTCCACTATCCCAGGGTACTCCAAGCCCCATCCAGCCTGGCCTTGGACACTGCCAGGGATCCAGGGGCAGCCACAGCTTCTCTGGGCAACCTGTGCCAGGGCTTCCCTGCCCTCACAGGGAACAATTCCTTCCCAAAATCCCATCTAACTCTGCCCTCTGTCAGTTTAAAATCCCTTTGCTGAACAGAGACCTTGGTGATGGCTCTGCCTAGCTCCAGCATCACAGATGAGACAGACTGGGGCCATCCCACCCCCACCTGCCATTCACCAGGGGGATTTAATCCCAGCAGAGTCCACAGGCTGCCTCCCAGCTTCTGCCAGCTGAGCTCCTGCTGCCTGCAGGGTTTTTCCCTGCTCTTCCTCCTTGGCAGGCGTGGGTGCCGTGACTTGCTGGCGAACACCTTTGGGAAGGGAGCAGGTCTGCACCCCCAGGCACAAATCTCTGCTTTCAGCACTCAGCCTCTGCCTCTGGAGAGCCTTTGTTGGTGCCCAACGCCCATGCAAAGCTTGGGAGTAGCCAGTGCCTGGATAAACCAAGCTCTGGAGGGGGGCCAGGGCTTCTTGCACAAGAGCAGGAGGAGTTCCCAAATGCTGACTCCCTGTGAAACATGGGAGGATGCATTGAAGGGGCAATATGGTGGGTGATGCCCCTTTGCCAGCTCCCCAAAAGCCTCAGGTCAGGGGGATGACCTGGGATGAGGACAGGCCTGTAGGTTGGCCGTGGAAATGGGAGAGCTGCAGGGAGAGCACTGTTGTCAGGCAGGAGAGGACAGTGGAAGAGGATGAATGCTTGGAAATTGGGATTTGCTCCAGCTGGACTTGATGGTGATGCCAGTGTCTGATGTCTGAGGGATTTGCACGTGGTCTAAAGACAGCAGCACTCGTGGGCACAGTGCTGTGGGAGGGAGACTGCCCAGGAGGACATTCCCACCTCATCCTGCTGCACTGGAGGGGACAGAGCAGAGGGTCTGGACTGCAGGGATGGAAGGGATCCAGGATGTGACAGCAGGACCAGTTGTGGGGAATCCACCAAGGGATGCTCATGGGTCTTGTTTTGTCTCTTCCCTCTGTGAGGCCTCTGGAGCCTCCTGTCCTCTCCCAAGCATCAGCAGCTGCTGTGGGTTTGGGGGTGCCAATGCCCCTCCCTGCTCATCTCCCCAGGCTGCTGCGTGGGTGGCCGTGGGGTGTGGGGGGAGCGGGGTGGGTGCCTCCCATCCCTCCCTCCAAAAAGTCATGCCTCTGGCTCCAGAATTCTCCTGCTGGAGGTACAAGGGGAGCTGCAAGGAGGGTTCATCCCATGCCCCCCAGGAGCAGGGAGGCAGTGGGGAGCCAGGGCAGAGCCCAAGGCTGGTTGGCAGCGCTGCAGGAGGAGCACGGGGCAGCTGCCAAGGGCTCAGGGGCTCTCTTGCAAGGGCTTGTTCATGGCACATATTCCTTGTCAGGGCTCAGGCTCAGACCTTGGGTCCCACTTCCTAGGAAAAATGCAGTGAAAAGGGACTTATTTTCTTATTTTTCTTTTACTGGTTGCTGGAGGTTTGGGGATGGGAGCACATGAGGGTGCTGGGGAAATGTTTGGGGGGATGGAAAACGTTTGGCTGGACATTTGTGCCAAGGCACCTTGAGCTGCAATTTATTGAGTCCAAGGCCACCTAATCTTGCATTTTAATAGTCTTAGGCGAGGTTCTCCTGCCGTGGGACCAGGGAGCTTTAATGAACAGGTTGCTTTTTTACAGTACAAGTTTAAAAGAGGTGGGTCCCTTGAGGAGTCTTTGTCCCAGGACATGGGTCACCCTCCGAAGGGAGGGCAGACTGCAGTGGGACCTGCTGTGCAAAATGGTAACAGAAGAGTCTCTTAAATAACCAGAAGAAAACACGATCACAGACGATGCCTCCCTTTCCAGGCAGCATTCTGGGTCAAGGAGGTGGCTGGGTTTTGCCAGCTGATCCCACAGAGAGCTGGGTTTCACTCCATTCTGACCAGCTCCCCAGCGATGCTTTCCAGCTTTTAACGAGATCAGAGGTTACCCAACGTGGAAGAGACCTATTGAAAGGCTGTGCCATCCAAGATTGTTCCCAACACTACCTGCCACCTGCCCAGGGTGGATGCCATGCACCTCTTCCGAGACCAGGTCTCTGGAGATCTGCCCTGGATGACTTTTGGGCTGTCCATCATGGTTCTGGTGCACCGACCAGGTCAATGTAAACAAGAATCCGCTGCCCCAAGGAAGGCGGTGGCATCTGGGCTCCACCAGCTCTGCAAGGCCACCATCACCAGCCCCTACTGGTCCTTCTGGCCCGTGGGCTCAGGGGGCTGCTTTTTGGAGTCCACAGAAGCACCCTGGGCCCCCACAACCCTGTTCTTGAGGTGCTTGGACTGGGACAGTTTGGAGAGCGGGATGCCCAGGGGTGTCCTCATCTCCTCGGTTGGCTTCTGGCTCTCGGGCAGGGAGGTGAAGCGTTTGCCTGATGCTCTGGGGTTGTTTGGGGGCAGCTGGCCGGGTGCTGTGGGCTTGCTGGGGCTGAAGGGTTTGCTCTGCCAGTAGGGCTGGCTGCCTGCAATGGTCTTTTTGGGTTCTGCTCCCTCCCCTCTGTACTTGGTGGCCCTGAGGGGTTTCTCGTGCGTCGGGGAGCAGGAGACCTCCTTGCCTGGCTCTCTCCCTGCTGGGGTCCTGGGCCGGTAGCGGTAGATGTGCGTCCCCTGTTTGGGAAAGAGCAGAGACAGAGTGAGCTCTGGTTGTTGGAAGGATGCTGCTCCCTGCAAGGCCACCTCTTCACCTGCCTGTGCCAGGTGTCCTCGTGGGCAAATGCCTCTGTCCCTTGGTTCCTTGCCCAAATTCAGTGGAAGCTTGACACTGCCTCAAATATTAACCGTGGCTGTGGGAAATGGATTTGTAGAGAGTTTTCAGAGCTTGACAGAAATAAAAAGTTTTAAAAGCACCTCTCAGCTGCCCTATCTCTAAGTCAAAAAAGAGCTAAATCCAACACATGGCTGCTCGGCTGATTCCTGACTCTGGTACCAAACACTCTGACACTTCCCAAGCAGCCCTGGCAGTCTGGAGGCTGTCCCAAGCCAAGTCCCTCCTGCCTGGAAATCCAGGACAAGGCATCTCAACACCTTCTCTCCAGCAGCAGCCTGAACACTCACTTTAATCATCCCAGCCCTCGTGTCAGGCCCAAAGAGCATTCAGTCCTCCAGACCCGCCTGTGGGATTAGGTAACAGGTGACTGCCAGGATCAGATGAAAGGATGGAGGGTTGGGAGAGGAGTTGGGATCAGGAGACAAGAGTGAGCTGCAACACCACTGTGGGGGTGGCTCTCATTAGCTGGGTTGAGACACATGTTTGGGTCGGGTCTGAGCACCATTAATCTTCATTCTGGACTGGGTAAGGCCATCACACATGGCTGTGGTCACCAGATGTTTATCTCCCCTTTGGGTGTGCCTGCCCCGTGATCTGGAGGTGTGATTGCACCTGTGCAGAGGTACCAGGGGAGATGGGATCTGGTGAGCCAAGGTGCTGATGGCAGGAGGAGCTGGGGCCAGGAGGCTGCAGAGCTGGCTGTGCCAGCCTGCCCTGCCTCTGCCATGACCCTCACCGTGCTGCTGCTGGCAGCAGCTGGATTGCCAGGCAGTCCCAATGTCCCAAATGTCCCAATGTCCCTCCCTGACCCTGGAGCTGACACCTCCTGCTTTGACCAGAAGGGTTGTGTTAAAGCAGCTTAGCTTAGGTAGTCCAAGATTGATTTAATTAGGTGCTTAAAATCAGTGTTAAGGTCTGGGATGGCTTCAGGTGAGAAGGATTAAGGATGATTTAGCTTTTCTCCCTCTGAGCTCATCATGTGCCTGAGCTAGTGGCTCCTGTGGCTCATGACATACTCAGGCTCTTGGGAAGAAGTTAAACCATGGCTTAAACCAAGTATCCCACCCCAGGAACTGGCACCCTGGCCCTCCTGCCCACCAGCAGAATGAGGCAGTGCTTGCTCAGGAGAGCCTGAATCCTGCTGGGTGCTGAGCACTTCTCTGGAAGCCTTTGGAGAGACTCTGAGCTCTTTGAAATCAGCAATTCCTACAGATGGTGCCTATTTAGGAGGGATTGCCTCAAAGCCTGAGGGGTGGCTGTGTTGTGGATGGACACAGCTTGGCCAGAGCTTTGAGGTGTGATGGTTTGAGTGGAGCTGTGGGAGGAAGAGGAGGCTGGACTTCGTTTCCATGTCATTGTGGGCACTCTTTGGGGAGGAGATTGGATAGAAGGGGCAAGAGGGGTGGGATGGTGGTGGGGAATTGTTGCTCCTGGCTGGAGGATGTGCTGCTGTGGTAGCACTGGGCTTTTTTGGTGCTATGGTGTAACCCCAACCCGTTACTGGTCTGGAGAGAAACCCTGCTGTGGGTTGGGTGCATGTCTACACTGCATTTGGGCCTGATGCCCAGTGGCTCCAGCATTTGGGATGCAGTTTGGCAAGGAAGAGGCTGATGTGGAATAGATGTAGGTGCTGCTCAGCTCTCCTGCCTGGCTCTCCACAGGTCATCATCCAATGGTCACTGTCTGCTAAAACCCTGAGCCATGCCAAGGCTGGCTCCATCCTGGCCAGCTGCCTGAAGATGCTGTCCCAGCTCCTCCTCATCATCAGCCAGGGATGATCAGCAGTGTCCTGTACCCAGGTAAGGGCCCCCCATGTGGCTGTGGAACTGGTGGGGTGGGGATTTTCCCTGTCACTAAGGGGTGAATGGGAGGGGGCTTGTCTGGAAACCTCTGCTCTGCACAGACTTGGGGGCTCTGCAGGTGGGAGAGGGACAGGAGAGGACCCAGGTGTCCCTCCTCCTCCTGCTGTGCATCCAGGTGTGAATGGGGTTGTGTATTTAGGGAAGGTGATTTCCAGAGAGAAACTGGGAGAAAATTTGGTTTCCATTAGATGGAAAACATGATGTTTGCCCTGAGTGAGCTTCCACCTGTGTTTTGGGCTAAGCTGGCTGATGGGCCAGCACCTAAGAAATGTGGACCCAGAAAAAAAAATATTTGGGAGAATTGATAGTGATTTCTGTCAGATTTGAGTTTTCAAGAGTTAATCAGGGGTTACTTCAATTTGTTATTTTTACACATGGGAGAAACTCTTCCCTGCGCCTCTCCAGTGAATGCTGGTTTTCCTAACCCTGATGCTGTGCTAATTATCTGCCTCTCATCAAAGGGCCAGAACAAGTTACTGCAGGAACACCAGCATACCCAGCCGTCCCCAGCAAGGTGGCACCTGGGTCACAGAGCATCAAAGAGCTCGATGCTCCTTGCCCTGCAGGGCTTGGGGGTATTTGATGTGTGAGGATTAAAGCTGTGAGCTCCCTGTCACTGGCTGGGAAGGGAAAAGCAAGTGGACTCTGGGATAGTAAATTTAATTCCCTGTAAATACAGATTAGATGCTCAGCTGGGGTAACCTCAGGCAGTTTCAGTGATTTCAGTTGCTGGTTTAGCCCTGGGGGTTTGAATGCCCCAAAAACAGCGGGCGGAGAGCCTTGAGAAGCCAGAGTGCTTGGCAGAGGTGCAAGAGGTTGGCTGGAAATTGGGGGATCAGTGTCATCACCCCTGGATGGGATGATGCTCTGGCTGTGGTGGGGATGCTGCTGTGACCTCGTGCTCCCAGCAGTGGGATTCTGGCATGCTCCCCATGGAATTGCAGCAGGTGCTGGCCCAGTGCAGGGACAAGGGCTGGCGTCACCCGTGCATCAGCCACAAAGCTGCTGACTGTGGCACTCGCCCACAGAGGTTGCTGTCCCTGTTTCTCCGCTGTCTTGCTCTGCCTAATTATGTGTCCGAGCGCTTTCCCTTTGATGCTAATCACCCTGGCAAGGAGCTGGAAAACAAGCCTGAGAAGGGCACGCCTGCACGCACAGTCTGTCCCCAGCTGGGTGTGATGCCACCGCTGATGGGCTGCAAATGGAACTCAGCAGTCCCAGCACATCTGTACAGCTGTGCTGGAGCCGCTGGGCTCCACCCCCAGCCCAGTGCTGTGGGATAATCTTTAATTACCAAAACCCTCCCCTTTAACAGCCATCCCCACTGTCGGGCACCAAGAGTTGTGGCACGGCCACCACGTCTTTGGTCACCTCTTGGGTGACCATGGCCACATGCAGGGTGTTATTCTCCTATATAGGAAGTCTGATCTCAGCATCTAGGACAACACCAAAGGTTGGGATGACACCAAAACTCAGGATGACATCACACCTCGGTTGAACTGACTGGGTCACCTCCAGGTTTGCAAACCTTTGCAGGGTGGAGAAACATAAGGTTACAGCAAAAAGTCCTACCTGGGCAGCACTGCTGGGGTAGGAGCTGTTGCCATCCAGGATGGTGCGGGGCAGCATAGGCCTGATCTCCACGGCGTTGCTCCTCCTCTTTGTCATGTCCTCCAAGCGCATGTGCTTCAGGGAGGGGAGGCTGCCCAGGGGGCTAATGAAGGTGCCCCGACTGATGTGAGGGTCACTGAGCTTCCTCTGCATGGGGAGGATGTCCCCGTTGTGGGTGACATCTGAGTTGGTTCTCCGGAGGGGCCCGTAGCGATCCCTCACCTCAAAGTACTCGTCTGAGATGGAGGAGGCGTTGGAGCGCCGGTAGCTGTGGTCAGCAGAGCTGCTGGAGTAGCTCTCCTGGTCACTGAGAGTGATGTACTCCTCTTCCTCCTCCTCCTCCTCCTCCTCTCCTCCCAGCCCGTTGTGGGTGCAGGGAGGCCCTTTGTCCTCCCGTGGAGCTGCCACTGGCCGCTCTGGCTGGACATGGCAGGTCTCCATGGAAGCTCGGCTGGGTTTCTCCTCCCGTTCCTGCTTCACACCCGTGTGGTCGGCCAGTGGTGGCTGCGTGTCACCCTCCAGGGCAGTGCTGCTGTCACAGGTTGTAGTGACTTTGGTCATGAGGACACTGACAGGGATGGTCCTTGGCTTTGGAACTGGAGGCTTGACAGCCTCCAATGCCTCCTCCTGTGGCTTCAAATGGTGGCCCAACGGTGAAGAGGCAAATGTCCCCACTTGCCTCGTTGTCCAGCTGACGCCTTCGATGGGGCTGGTAGTGGTGGCTGCAGGAGCTTCCATGGGGGGCTGTGAGACCTGTCTGTGGCTGGGGGACAGCAGAGGCAGCTCCTGGTCTGAGTTCTTCCTGGCTTCCATCTCCCTGTTCTTCAGCATCTGCCGGTGCTGGGCGCTGGCCTGGGAGACGTCGCAGACTTTGATGCGGTTCATCTGCGACAGCTTCACGTTCTTCACCTTGGGGTCGATGATGTTGATGTAGCCCAAGACTTCACTCCCAGGCTCGGGGTCAGGCTCCACCCAGGTGGGCAGGTAGTCAAACATGTTGGCTTTCTCCAGGTTCAGGAGGCCGGGGTGGATGAGCAGGGAGAGGTCAGCCACATCACCGTGCCGGTCACCCCCCTGGCCCTCGGGAGGTGCTTTGCCTTTGTTGTCAGTCTTCTGGGTTTTGTCCTGGTTCTCGGAGGAGGTCTTGCTGATCTGGTCAGCACTCTTGGCCTTCACCAGGGCGTATTTGGGGTTTATCAGCTTCTTCACCACGGCGTTGGCAGGGGTCACCGGCACCACAGAGGGCAGCGTTACGGGCTCGGGTTCGGGCTCTTCGCCCATGGAGATGGACTTGAGGCTCACCCCCTTGGACATGAGGTAGAGCTCCTGGAACTGCTTGTCAAATGCCTCCACCACCTGGCCCGAGAGGACCGTGATGACGTTTCGGTCCGTCCTCGCCGCGGACCAGGTGAAGCTGGAACAGAAACACTCTCTGAGCACGTGCTGGTAAATAACACCTCTCCCCAGCCCTGGCCTTCCCCAGGGGACTGATGGTGCCAGCAGGGATGTGATCTCACTGTAAACATTAATAATAATAATAATGGGACTGATGAAATAGCTCCCATCCCAAATTAGAGTGAAGGGTCGAAGTCTTGAGCACATTGGGACTTGAAGTAAAAATAAAAGGTATTTGGAGTGGGTCAGTTTTTCACCTTAGTGTTGGCTGGTTTTCCCATCTCAGTTTGGGTTAATTAAGAGAAGTGACTCGTAAGTGGATGTGTTATTTGTTATGGCCAGAAAGGAGGAAATGTTTCAGCTCCATGTTCATAAAACTTGTCTTTTAGACCTGGAACCTTACCAGGGCTGGTCCGTTTTCTACCTGAGTAAGTTTTTCTTTGAACAAATTGAAAAATAGCTTGTGTAGGAAATTGACTGGGAAAGCTGAGGTTGGTGTGAGAGATGGGACTGGCTGTGGTTTGGTGCTTTGGTCCTTCCTTGTGCTCATCAGCACAGAAACACTTGGTGTGTCCCACCACCTCCAAGAAGGGTGGGTGTCCTAGACCTGGCAGTGAAGGGAATAGTGGGAGCCCCTCAGGGCCCACTCCAAATCTCCTTGGAAAATCTCCTCCCAGTTTAGGAGGAGGAGAGCAAGTCTGGCATGGGCTCCTGGGGCCTTGGTAGGTTCACATCGATCCTTTGACCAACTCCTCCATGGGGTGGGCAAGAGGAGATGTCACTGAGTTACCTGTAGGAGCCACACATGGCTCGATCCCCATCCACGAACATGAACTTCTGGGCCAAAGCCCCCTTGAACTTGGTGGCCGAACGGGTGAAGAACTCGGTCCCTCCGGTGCTGCGGACGCGCAGGTTCTGCAAAGCCAAGGCAGAGGTGTGAGCAGGGGTGAAGAGCTGGTGTGACACCATCACCCACCCCTCCAGGGACACCCCTCTGGATGCTCCACAGCCCCTCTGAGGAGTGGGAATGTTCCTCATGGCTGGCTCAGAGGAGATAAAACAACTCTCCCAAGGCCACGCAGTGAACCATGGGCTGGGCTTGGAGAGTTTCCTGCTCTGCCCACGTGCCAGGCTGTGTTTGCCATCTCTTGAACTCGGTGTCCGTGGGTGAGTGCTGCCAAGTGCTCCCCAGCTCCTGCAATCTATGCAAATGCCACCATGGGAGAGGAGGTTCCACACCTGCTCCCAGCAGGAGATCTGCAGGGGGTTTCAGGAGGAGGTGGTGACCCCAGGACAGCCCACGTGGACCTGCTGGCAGTGGGTTTGTCCTTCCCCACGCTCCCCCTTTGCTGTGCTCCTAAAATTGGGCATCTAGTCCTGCTTTGGGGGGCTGGTGGGAAACCAGGCAGTGTGGAAACATCTTTTCACCCTTGGGAAACGAAACCTAGTGATGTGGGAGCAGGTCCCTGGAGTGGAGCTGGATGTCCTTCCCAGGAAACCCCGTGATGCAAGGCCAGCCCTGGCTCTGTGAAAATGTTTGTTTTTTTTTTTTTTTTTAATCCCCAGTCTGGCTCCTGTCTCTGGTGTCTCCACGGAGGGCACTGGCACATTCCACAGCAGAGCAGATAGCATCTCCCACGGCAAATGGGCTCCTTTTGGGTGGGGAGAAAATATTTTCTTAAGAAAGCACCTGCATTCCTCCTGTTCCTGCTGGGATGTTGGTAATGCTGTTGCAAAAGGCTCTGTGTAGTCACTGGGTCATGCCCTCCATGGCTGTTTTATTGTGTGTTTTGTTTTGTTTTTTAAAGAAAAGCATCAAAAATGTTTGTCTTCCCCTCCTCCAGCCTTTCTTATCTGCTTCCCTGGGTTCTCCTCTCTCCCTGGAGACCATGATCAGGCACAGTCCTAAGCCCAGGTGCACCCCTAGTCCGTGCTCCCCCACACTTGAGAGGAAAATTCAGTGCAGATGATGTGAAAGCAACACCTTTCCTGACTGTATTTCCAGGTAAGTTCCACACACTGAGCAGGAATGTTTGGGGTGAATTTTTTGTGAATTTCATGTTTTTCACAGCATTTTTCTTTTTGCCTGCTGTGGCTGGGGCAAAACTGCTGCTGAGCATCCTAATTTCTGTCAGTGTGCTGCACTGAGGGGGCTGGGGTGGCAATTGCCACCCCTGTCCCGTGTTATCCCTACACATGGGGCTGCTGAGAGACCAGTGACACCAAAGCTTGTCACCCTCTGCCCATCACCCCCTCAGAGCCAACCCTTTGCCCAAACTCAAGGAGCAGCTCTGGGCTTTTCTCAGGGAACAACGCTCCCGGTGCTGGTCCCTTTTCCTCCTTATCACTGCTGTTAAGTAAAATCTGCTTTTTTAATCCCTGCCGAGGCAGCGGGATGGCCGAGGAGCCGGGCTGGGTGAATCATTCCCCAGGCAGCCCTTGCTCAATGCCTTGCCCAAGCCGGTTGCTAATTGCCAACGACGGCGAGATAACGAGGGACGTTTCGTTAACATCTCCTGGCTTAAGAAGCAGCTCTCAGACTCTGCCCTACTTTCCTCACCTCCTCCTGCATCCCGTGCCAGCAAATTGGCTGCAATATGTGGCAAATTCCAAGTTCTAGACATTTGCCGAGCTCTGCAGATGTTCTCCTGCTTTTCCAGTCCTGCCACCGGGCTGCTCATGCAGGAAAACACCGGAGTGCGTCAGTGCTGGCTTTTCTGGTCTTGAAGCAGCAGCAGCCTGCGGGATCCCAGGCTCTCCAGGGAGTTTGGATGCAGGTAAAAGCTGTGTTTGCTTTAATTGTTGGGAGCAGCAATTAAGCCAGGCCGGCGGGCACGGCAGCTGAGGAAGGTGTGAGGCTCAGTGCCTCACACGGGGGTCCCTGAGCCCTGCTCCCCCACCTCGTGCCAGCCAGGTGTGAGGGTGTCGTGGCTCCTACGTGTTCCTGCTCAGCCAGGGGTTGGTCCTCACCCTAAGCAAATCTGGGGAGCTTGCCCAGGCACGGGCCTTCCCGGCAGGCATTTGGCAGCGGGCACGCGGCCGGCTGACGTCAGGAGCAGCAACATCACTCTTCTGCCAAGCAACAGGCGAGGCTGAGCCATCGTGGCCAGGAGTGGGGGTCTGCAAACCCTCAGTGAGACTGTAGGGCTGCTCTGGTGTGTCTGCATCCGATGCTGGTGATGGGAGCGTTGTGGCTGGAGTGAGGCTCCCCGCTCTGGCTGCTGCTCCTGAGGCTGGAATAACCCCCTGTCCTCTCCTCTGCCTCTTCTGCCTTTGCATGAACACTGTGACAGGTGATTTTCTCTGCACCCTCTGTTCACACAGGGATGTGGAAGGGCAAATCCCAGAATCCCAGAATTGCTTGGGTTGCAAGGGGCCTTAAATCTCATTCCAACCCCCTACCATGGGCAGGGACACCTTATACTAGACCAGGTTGCTCCAAGCTCCATCCAACCGACCCCTGCACTGACAGGCATTCCCCCTTGTGCTTTGCCTTCCCTGGTTTTCCGTGGGATTCGTGCACAGGAGTTGGTTCCATGTGCATCCCTGGCTGGAGAACACATCGTCTGCGGGCAGACCAGTCCCTCCAGCGTGCACTGCCCAGCACAGCCAGAGCAGTGAGGGCATCCTTGGCAGCTGCCAGGGCCTCAGGCAGCGTGGGAGCCTCCCTGCTCTGCTCCTGGCCCTGTGCTGGGGCGGAGGCTCCAGAAAAGGGGAAAATCGAGTTTTTTAATTCCAGCCTCTGACTTGTGGGAGAGCCTGAAAGCGCGAGAGCCGGCCGGCTGCCGATCCTGCCCCCGGGGCAGCAGCAGGCAGGGAGCTGGTGGCACTGCTGGCACTGATCTGGCCCTGGCACAGCACCTGCTGCTCCCTCTCCCTTGCCAGCTCGTTCCTCAGGAGGAGCTGAGCTCGCAGGTTTGCCCTGGGCTTTGCTGTGCCCACCCTTGTAGGGCTGCACCCCTCAGCCACTCCTCTGTCCCAATCCCAGCACTGGTTGGGTACCAGCAGCCCCCTGGGCTTTCTGCATGCAGCTTTGCTGGGTGCAAATCCACATCCCTGCCTCTCACCCACCCCTCCGTGCTGCTCCTGAATTTGGGCATCACCTCTAGCTTTGGCTACAGGAAAAATGGACTGAACTCTTCTGTCACTTGTGATTCCCCAAGACAGGAGGGAGCTGAGCTGATAACTCAGATTATCTCCCTGTGTTTGGAGGAGGTTCCCTAGCTCCAGACCCTTGGGTCATCCCTACCTTTAAGTGTCCAGCATGCATGTGGGCTCGCTCACACATCTGAAGGAAGTGCTTCACGTTGGTCTCATCCAAAATGATGTAGACTCCCACTTTCCTCTTGAAGCCGGCGTCCAGGAGGTCCTTGAAGATGTCCACGTCAGTGAACATGTCCATGACCACAGCGATGACCTGGAGAGGGGAGAGGAGACATGAGTCTGGGTAGCATGGCCAGGGACAACCCAAGGTACAGTCAGAGATGTTTTTGTGAGAGCCAAAGCAAAGTGCTCCCGGGAGGAGGCTGGAATTTGGGGTGGGGGAGCTCAGGATTGCCCCCAGCTCCAGACAGTCTGAGGATGGAAAGTCCTCCCATTCCGCTGCTGTCACTGTGGAAAGTCTTATCTCCAAGAGAGATAGATGTGGCATTTGGGGACACGGTTTAGTGGCCCTGGCAGTGCTGACTTAATTGTTGGACCTGATGGTCTTTGGATGTTTTTTCCAACCCTGACCATTTCAGTGGTGATCCATAGCATAATCTACTGATGCAAAACCAGCTACTGAGGGTGAATCTAACTTTCCTGCCTTTAACAGGCTTCACAAAATTCAGATTCCAGTTTCTGGCTGAGAAGTTTGGTGTCCCTTTGCTATCAGCATTGCAGGGAGCATCAGAAGGGGAGACCTTTGATGCACAATGATCACAGAATTGTTAAGGTTGATAAAGACCTGCGGAATCATCAAGCCTAATCACTGAGTAGTGTGTCCATCTGTCCTGGTCTCACTGCCCAGCCTGGGGTGCTGCTCCTCCTGCACAGCATCCCTCCTTCCTCCCAGGCGGTATGGAAGGAGCAGAGCCAGGAGAGCAGCGCCAGTGCCCCGAGCAGTGACAGCTGTGTTTGTCACATGGCAGCGTCACCAATATTCACAAGGTGGAGCTGCCTTTGTGCCCAGGGCGTTTGCTGCTCTCTCGGCCACAGCTGGGGCTGATAGGAAAATGGATCTGGGCCACGCTGGGAATTTCACTGGAATGTCTGTCTGTGCCCATGGGTGTTGATTTCCTGGTGATGGCACCACATGCTCACCTGTGGCGGTGAGCAGCAGCTCATGTGACCTGGCAGGCAGAGAGGCTGGAGGCAATCCCAGAGCAGCTCCACAGGGATTTCTGCCTCCCCTCATCCCAGGGAAAAGGTTTGGCATCAGGGTGCTGGTCTGTCATTGTCCCATGGTTGGAAACCTGTCAGTGCTCCCATCCCTGTGACTGTTCCTGGAAGGTGCCCTGGGCTGGGGGCAGGTGGGTGCTCTCAGCCACTTGCCCTTCCAGGAGGGTCCTGCTGGCCATGGCATGTGGCTGAGCCAGGGAGGACACCAGGGAGACCCCAGGGTGCTCCTCCCTCAGGAAGGAAGGGATTGGGAGGGTGCTGGGTGCTAGCACACTCAGACACGTCCAGTCCAGAGCTGCCTTTTAATTAGTTTTGTGCCATGGGATGTGGAGAGCTTTAATTAAGCAGAGGATTGTTATGACACTGCTGGTTCTTCCCTTCCTTTTCTGCAGGCAATGGGGGGAAGAGCAAAGCTGTGTTGGGAGCCCCAGCGCTGCTGTCCCTGATGCCACCCTGGTGTCCCCAGCCCTGACCACACAGGAGTGTTTTGGGAGGTGCCAGCGAGCCAGGTGAGGGGGCACTTTATGGGTTTGCCACTCGATTTTAATTGAATTCCCATTTATCCTCTCCCAAGAGCCTGTCCCCAGGCTTTGCTGTGAAAGGCTAAATCCTCACTCCCTTGTGCACCCACTTATGTGCTTTGCTCCTCCTTGTTGTCCTGGTGGGGAAACTGAGGCAGGAACCAGCAACTGGAATTGCATGGATGCAAAGTGGGACGGGTTCAAAGCTACTCTGGGAGCTCTGGGCTTGGATTTGCCGTATTCAGCAAGAAATTGGGGAAGAGCTGAGGTGTCTTCCATGAGTCCTGGGTAAGAGACACCTGTGGGGGGACAGTGTGTGCCTGGCTTGAGGACAAGGGTTTGGTGGCAGATGATTGGTGGCAGATTATTTGCTTCTGACCCATGTCACTTTGCCTGTGCACTGTGTTTTCCCTGGGAAAAGTTGAGCACTTGTAAAACAGGGATGAGAATAGTGCTGACCTTCATTTCAGAGGGAAAAGAACATTTTCCCATTGTGTCCCCAGCAGTCCTGAGGCCTTGGCTCGCTGCTTGAAGGTGTGAGGGAGTTTTGCAGGGCTGTGGGCAGGGCACTGTCCCCCATCCCCAGGCAGGTGAGCAGGCAGGGCACTGCAGGCAGTGGCCCAGGGTGGCCAGCTTGGGCATGGGAAGGGAGCCCAGCTCTCAGCCACTTGCCCACGTTTTGAACCCAATTCCTCCTGCTCAGCTGGTGCATCCTGTCGCTGCTCAGCTCCTGCTTCCCTCCCCACTGTGTCTTGCCTGCAGGACAGGCTTGGCCCTGGTTTGTCACCGAGATCTCACGCCAATGTGCCAGCACTGCCCTGGCAGCGCTCCCGGTGTGGTGACTGTCCTTGTCTGGGTGAAATCTGCTGCTGGGCTGCCCGTGCTTGAGCCTTGGGATGCCAAACCCTGGCACAAGGATAATCTGCAAAGAGTGGAGGCCTGTTTGCTCTGGAGCAGTGAAATCCTGCGTGCTCTTTACTTCCCAGCTTGGGGAATGGGATTGTCTGGAGCAAGCTGTGCCATCTGGCTGTGAGGAGTGAGCTTGTCCCTTGTCCCTGTCACCTCTGCCAGGGCAGTGCTTGGTGCTGGGATATTCCCTTTCCTGAAGTCCTTTTGCTGCTGTGTCATCCCAGGAAGCTTTGCCATCCCTTTGCCATTCTCCTGGAGGGTGCAGAGGAAATCAGCCCTAAATCTGCAGCTGGAGGCTCCCAGTGCCCATGCAGGTGAAACTTTTCTTGCCAGGGTCCCAGGAGCTGCCAGAATCCATTGGATACAGCAGATGTGCAGGTGCTGGGTCCCAAATCCCTGAGGAGCAGTGAGCGTTGTATCCTCCTGGATACTGGGCAAATGCTGTTGGGATTTTTTGGAGCAGCTTTGATGAGCACATAAACTGCAGGATCATGTTTTATAGAGGAAGTTGCAGCTCTTTATTGTCTCACTATGAATCATCAGATAATGACTTTTGGGGTGCACCACGTGGGCATTTAATAAATTAGGCAGGCACCAAGGCACAATTAGAGGAAGAGTGTTGGGATGGAGGAGAGGTGGGACAAGTAACATTAATAATTGCTCTCTCCTGTCAACCCTTTCATCCAGGAATGGCAGAAGGTTTTGTAAACAGTAATTAATAGGTCCTCCCAACCTTCGCTGGAAGTCACTCGGGGTAATTACATCACCACAATCCCAACCTGGAACCTCAAGTGAAGAGAGGAGGTCAGAGTCACTGCTCTCTCCAGTGACTTTGGGCCAAGGTCAATGTTTTCATGCTCTGGTTTCTGGTCAGAGAGAGCCAAGAGGAGAGGAGGAGGGAGGTCTTTCTCCCTTCCATCATAAAATCTTTAAGGTGAGAAAAGACACTCAGAACTGTCGAGTCCAGCCTTGGACCCATCACCACTTGTCACCAGCCCAGAGCACTGAGTGCCATATCCACAAATTCCTTGGACACCTCCAGGATGGGGACTCCAAACCTCCCTGGGCAGCCTCTTTCCATGAAGAAATTGTTCCTGATGTCCAGCCTGTGAGCTTTGCAGCCTGAGGGGATCCACAGCAAGGAAGAGATGGCCGTGCCATGGCTCGACCTGGTGAAGGTCTCCGGGGTGAAGCTCCTGATGCCCCAGATCCCTCACCACCTCTGCTTGTTGGCCACAAAGATGGCATTTTCAGGGAGAGCAGGGATGTGGCCACAGGATCCTGCCTCTCCTTTCCCCCATTCATTCCCAGAAAGAGGAGGGGATCATTTGCATCTCCCTCTCTGGCATGCCTGGGTTTGAGGCTCTGAGCTGGGCAGCATTTGGCCTCCTTCCTGCAAGCACCAGGGCTCCTCTGATCCTCAGAGTGGCCTCACATCCCTGGGTTTCCTCACCCTGCCTCTGCCTGTGCAACCTTCCAGCCCCAGCAGTGCTCTCATGGGCTCTGAACTTGCCTGGGCCAACACCAGAGGACTTTGCTCTCCTGGCCATGGGACAGTGACAGCGGGGTTTGGGGGTTGGCACTGGGAGTTTTGCAGAGCGAGCGTCTGGGACGACGTCTGGAGCAAGGGTCATCCTCTGGCAGGGAATTGTGAACCTCTCCCAGGCCTGTGCTCCTTTGCACGTGCTGGAGAGCGCTGGTGGGATGGGACAGTTTGGCAGGGATCTCCCCAGGGAGGACAGAGCACGTGGACAGTGTATGTGACATCTGATGGTGGCAGCAGGACGGTCCCTTGGTCCACTCTCAGCTTCCTCAGCCAAACCCTTTCACCTCTGAGCTGCTGTGAAGACCTTGAGCCCTGGCAGAAATCAGCAGGGTGCTCTAGCCCAGTATCCCCCCACCCTTAGAAGCACCCACAAGTTGTCACCTGGGCTCCACTGTGTGACAGCAGGCTCAGCTGCAAGGATTCTGTCCTCAAATACAGGATGGGAGACCATGGAAGAACCCCACTCTCCTGTTTCTCCTGCCATCCCCAGACCCTGCAGCATGAAGCACTCACCCATCTCTACGTTTCCTGAGGCACCATAAGCTCCCAGCAGGCTCCTGCATGTCACCAGTGGTGTCACCATGTCTCATCCCACAGCCAGAGACTGTCTGGACCGGGAGGCAGAGCCCAGCCCTGCTCAGGGGCCATCGAGTACCAGTGATGAGCACAGCAGCACCAACCATGGCCACGTCCCCGTGTCCTGGAGAGGCTCCAGGGGAGGTGGGGATGTGCCTGACTCAGCTCTGGGAGCAGGAGCAGGGTGTGGGATGACTCAGGAGGAGCCGTTTGTGTGGGGGCAGGTGGGAAGCAGTGAGTAGGCAAAGCCAGGAGGGAGCTGCAAGCCCGAGTCAGAGGCAGCCGGAAAGACCCGAAGATGAGACTTTATTTGTTGTGGGATTGTTCTCCCATCCTCCAACCCAAGGGACGTCAGCTCTCCCTTCCCTTTGCCCTCTCTGCAGAGCACTTTGGCGGGGAAAATGTCACCGGTGAGGACAAGTCACCTTGACTTTTGTGAGGTGACAGTGGCCAGAGATGGCTCCTGCCCATGGCGGGGCAGCCCTGACACCCCCAACAGCCATTCCTGTGATCCTGCTGCCTTGAATGTTTTGAGATATTTGTTTTTCTGCCTGAGCTGGTCTGAAGAGGCTCTGCTGGCTGCATGTTACAGGTTTCCCTCTCTCCTTCCAGGATCTGCAAACCCCAGCATTATCTCTGGACCAGCCAGATGGACCTGGCATATCCCTGTCCCCTGTGCTCCACAGCTACCCTGGCAGGCTCTCCCTGTTTTCCTGCTGGAACATCTTCTGGGCTGGGAAGCTCCTTCCTTGGAGCTCTCATGGTACTGGATGCACAGAACTCAAAGAGCTTCAAAGCACCAAGAAACCAGCAGGTACCAACCCCTCCTGCACTCCCCAGCTGGGTCTGGGTCACAGGGAAACACCAACAGCATCTGCCCCCCTCTGCTGACCTTCAACACAGGTCACCATCTCCCTCCTCCCTGGGTGATGGCTCATGCATCCCCACTCCCTGCTCCTTGGTTTGACGCCACAGGGAGGACAAGTCTCAACCCAAATCCCTTCAGCATCTGCCCAGCCTTGTCACTCTTGCTCACCAGCTCATCCTTTTCCTCTGAGAGCCAGGATGAGCCAGCTTGGAGCACTGCAGCCATCTCAGGCCAAACTTGACCCTTGTGTGGGTCAATGCTAGACCACAAGCTGTGACTGCTTTGCCCCGGAGTCATGGACTGGATGGATGGTGGACACAAGGACTGAGGTTGGGCCATGACCCCAGGGTCAATACTGGACAGCTGGTGGACCCAGGGCCTGAAGCCAGAACATAATCCCAGGTTCCTGCATGCTGTCACACTGGGAATAACAATTGTGGAGTGGCTGGGACCATGGGCTCACAGCTGGAAAACAGCTCAACCCATTCTTCTCCCCAGCAGTTTTCCCCAGAGCCCCGCAGGGACCCTGGGATGAGCAATGCTGCTGTGTGGATATTGGGAAGGGCTGTGCTGCTCCCAGGAGTGCTGAACCAGGCTAGCAGCATCCTCAGCAAAACCCGGCCCCCATTACTGGTTACAAGGAAAAACCTGCACGCTTGGCCCCGCTGCCTCTGCTCGGGCAGAGCTTCCCGCAGGACAGGGATTGCCCGGCTGGGCAGGATTTTGAGCACGACGCCCTGGGGCCAATCCCCGCGGCGCTCTCACCTTCTGAGCCTGGCAGATCATCTTCCTCACCACCTCCTTGATGTGCGCCTGGCCCTCGATGGGTGGCTGCATGTAGACGGTGGCCCTGGTGACCCCGCGGTAGGCGATGGTCTCGGGCCAGCCCAGGTCCAGCTGCGGGATGGAGCGGTCGGACCTCTGGGGCCAGTACTCCAGGGAAGGGGCCATGTCCTGCTCGTCCCCTTGGCTGTTCCGGTCGCCCTCGCTGTCCCCGGCGCTGCTGCCGTGCCGCGGGATGTACTCGGAGCCGGGGTCGTACGTCTCCAGCGTGTCCAGGATCTTCTTCAGCTCCAGCTCGGACAGGAAATCCCTGATGTTCTCCCTCTTCAGGACTTCATAGAAGGCGTCAGGGCCACGGGAGGCCAGTGCCTCCAGGGCCAGGCGTTGCTCCTCGCTGTAGAAGAACTCGGGCTTGGACTCGCTGGACCTCCAGTTGACGTGGCTGTCGTCCAAGCACTGCACCTGGGAGAAAGCCATGGTGACCCCGCACGCCGGTCCCCTCTCCCGAGGGAGCTCTGTGCCCCCAGCGAGCGCCGGATATCGGCAATAAATAGGAATTAATTATTCTCCAGTCTTTAAACACACCGTTTGCTTCACCCTCCCCGGCTCAGCGCGCAGCTCGGGAAAGGCACCGCTCCCTTTTCCAACGGCTCCTGCCACGCCGGAGCTCTTCCTGCCGGGGAGGAGGGTTTGGTTTCTGCTTTGCTCCCGGCTCCACGCAAGGAAAACGCGGTGCTTCCCCCAGCAGGGGCTGTGTGACGGGGCAGACAGCCCCAGGTGTACCTACAGCACCAGCAAGGTCCTTCACCCCCGGGTCCGCTCCCTCCTCATCCTCCGCTCTCCCAAGACAACGCCAACACCGGATGAAATAAAAAGTGGGAAAGAAACAAAGAGAAAAGCGGCTTAAGGCAGGGCAGCGAAGAGCAGGGTGTCTCGGCCGAGGTGCCGTCCCTGGTCCTGGTTCCCGGAGGAGCGGGGCAGCCGGGGGGTTGCTCGGCGGCGAGCGCTGTGCCTGAGCCTCCTGCGCATCGCCCTGGCAGCTCAGGGCTCGGGGCTCTGCCAAGTGCCGGGGCCGGACAGGTAACAGCAAGAAGTGAAAAGAGGAAAAGGAAAAGAGTGATTCATCCCTCCGCCCTGCCCCACCTGCAGTCACATGCTGCCTTCACACATTCCCTGCCCAGCCCGATTAACTCTTTCGGCTGATGCGCCCTCACACCTGCGGAGCCGAGCGCGGAGCCCCCCGGAGCGTGCGGGTACGGGAGGGTCCTGGGCGGCTCCAGAGGGCTTTGGGTGTTTTGTCTCTTTTAAAAAAAAAAAAATCTCTCTCCTCTGAGATTCCCCCCTCTCCCGGTGTGCCGGCTGGTAAGTCGATATTTTCCAGGAAAAGAGCTCTGTCCTGTGGTTAACCCCTCCTGTGCTGGTGCAGGAGCTCGGAGCCCGGGTGGGTCCTGGGGGCAGCACCGAGTGGGAGCTGCCAGAACGGTTCAAAGCTGCACTGAGGCAGGTTTAGACTGGATATTAGGAAGCATTTCTTTATGGAGAGGGTGTTCCAATCCTGGAACAGGCTTCTTAGAGAGGTGGTCAAGGCCTCAAACCTGTCAGTGTTTAAGAGGCATTTGGACAATGCACTTAATTTTTTTGGTCAGCCCTCAGTTGGTCTTGCATTGGGACCAGATGATTGTTGTAGGGCTTTTCCAAATGAAACCATTTATTCTATCCTGCCCTGTCCTGTCTCCTCCTCTGAAGGGTTTGCAGCATGGTCACAGTCACATCACCAGATCTGGCTATGACAGATTTCATCAATAACTGCGAGATGGACAAAAAACCCCACCCTGGATTCACCAGCTGCTGCTCACAAGCCAGAAATGTGGAAGCTCTCTTGAGCTTTTCTCTTGGAAGCTTAGCTGAGGATGAATTTCAGGAATTGGGGTCAACGCAAAAAAGGGAAGTGCCATGGGCTGTGTGTCTGTCCCTGGCGTTGGTGTGGCTCATCTGGATTCACAGCCAGATAAATGAGAGCCCTGCCTGAGTCAGGCTCCCGAGGCAAAGCCGCCCGTCTGTCCAGCTGCTCGTCCATCCAAGTGCTCCTCTCTGCAGGCACAGTGGCCCTGCTCGTCCCACAGTGACAAATCCTGCGTGGGCTTGTGCCCAGCCCTGGCCCGGCCTGTGCAGGAGGTGGCAGCAGGGCTGGGGGACACAGGAATGTGACAGCTGTTTGTTGGGATCACAGAATCATTAAGGTTGGAAAAGATCACCGAGTCCAACCCAGCACTGCCAGGTCCAACACTACACCATGTCCCCAAGCGTCACATCAGCCTGGGGAAGATTGAAGCATTTGGCTCCCAAAGAATATCAGCTCAGGAGGGTTTCAGGTGGAGCTGGTGACTTTATGACTGACCCTGCAGGGGTTTCCCAGTGGTGGGATGACATCCCCACGCCATGGCCTGGTCAGTGATTGGTGCAGCAGAGACTGAGGGACCTGGGACCAAATCTGGGTGTTTTAGGTGAAATCCCAGTGCTGCTGGCAGTGATGGGGACAGCAAATGGGACAGAGGTGAGCCCTGAGCCAGCACCCAGGACCTCTTTGGGTGTGATGGGAGATGGCCCAGATGGGTGCTGGAGTGTGGGTGTGCGTGGCATGGCAGGAGCGTGTTGTGGTTTTTGCCGCCTCAGCCGCTCGCTCCAGGTGCTTTTATTGTGCCAGGAGATTTACAGACTCTTTCACAGGGTGTGTGCACTAATGATTTATTGCATGTGGGGTAAATGCTGCATCCCAGCCATCGTGTGCTGTGTGCTGGCTCTGCTGGTGGGGGTGGATTGGGGTGGCAGAGCCCCACACCTGGAGCGTCACCACCTGATCCTCATGAGGGGTGATGACACCTGGGTCCCCCATCTCCCCATCCTGGGTGTTTCTTCACCCCACGTGGTGAATTTAGCCCCTGAATTGGGTGCAGCCCCTTTTGCAGGCTTGGGTTGCTGTGACTGAACAGGTTGGTCCTCATCATTCCAGGCGTCCCTGGGTGGATCCAGCTGGACGGGCAGCACCCGCTGCAGACACGGCCCCTTTCCTGCAGATGGAAGCATTAATTACAAGGTCCTAATTAATCTTCCATTTTTAGCAGAGGGCCTAAAAGTGAGGCAGTGGGGTATGACACTGAGCTCTGCTCCTGGCTTGGGGGCTCCTGCTTCCCACTCACTCCGAGGTCCCACCAGGTGTTCATTGGTAGAGTTGAGGCCTGGGGCAGGCATTTCAGCTGGAATACAACATCCAGACACTGCCTTGCCCTTTGGAACGTTTTCCACCTTCCAGCCACCAAGGATTTGCATGGAGCCATGCACAAGGTGGTGTTTTAGAGAGGGGAAACTGAGGCACAGAGCGCTAATGGCAGCTTTGCTCACGGCTGCTGCAGGAAGGAGTCACTGGAGCCTCAGCTCTGACTCTGACCTCGGGGAAAGGTGGCCCAGGTTGGGCTTTTTGGCATCCTTGGGATGTGCTGAGCACGGCCTGTGGTCTGCCCACAGCCGAGTCGTGCTCCCAGTGCACCCCGCGCTCCTTTGTGGAAAGTCCCAAGGTGTCACCACTGGTGTTTGAGACAAACTGGGAGGCTGAGGGCTGCTTTGGTGGAGGTCACCAGGCAGGAGAACCAGGACAGTGCTGCCAGCCCAGTCCTGTGCAGGGCTCACCTGTGCTCGTCCCTGTGCTCCTGCCTGGGCAGGTGCAGCCTGGAGAGCCAGGCAGCCCATCCATATTTATGCCTGACATTAATTTCCATCCATTTCAATATTTTATGAGCGTAACAATTAAAAAAAAAAAAAAAAAAAAGGGTTCAGTGCTCGTTGAGACATAGAAATAATTGGGTGTTGATGGTCCTGGAGCACTGCCACACAAATCCCAGGAGCTGCTGGTGCTGCCCATGCTCAGGAAATTGCCACAACGGTGCAGGAACCCAGCTGGCCCTGTGGATGGGGATGGGCAGTGCTGCCTCCAGGTCCTGGTGGGGCTCTGGAGTTCCCCCCGGGGCAGCTGTCACTGGTTCAATGTGGGAATAGATCCACCCTGGGCTGGGTGTGGGCAGCAGGAGGTGAGGGGTGGGACGGATCCTGCTGTGTTGGAACTGAGGGTGGGAGTGAGGTGGGCGAGGCAGAGGTGGATTTTCACGTGGGATGTGCTCCTTGCTTCTCCACCCGGTGTCCTGCAAGGTCTGGGCATGGTGGCCATGGCAAAGGGTCAACGTCTGCCCAATGGGAGGGGGTGTGAGGGGGGTGAAGGGGCGCAGGGCTGGCCCCCACCCTGTCAGGGGTCTTAACTTGTCACCTGCCTCTGTCCCCCAGACACCATGTCCTGTATGGACCCCAAGGAGTGCCCCCGTGTGTGGGGGGCCGCCGTGGGCTGCTCCAACATCGTCTACCCCAAGCTGGTGGTCGAGCTGATGCCCAGTGGTAGGTGGGTGCCAGGGGCTGACTCCATCCCCACCGGGCTTTGCTGCACCCCGGGGTTCCTGCCAGGGCTTGGATCTTGGGGGGGATCCCAGGGGTGGTGTGGCAGGGTCCGTGTTAAGGGGGACCCCAGGGATGGTGTGGCAATGTTCCCAAACTCCATCCTCGGCCCAGGGGAGATCCCAGCGTGTGGCTGCAGAGGGGTAGGCGCCATCCCGGGGTTATCCTGTCCCAGTCCATCCCTCCCGGTTCATCCCTCTCTCCCGCAGGGCGGCGGGGTCTGATCGCGGTGATGATGGCAGCGCTGGTGTCATCCCTGACATCCCTGACGTGACCTCCATCTTCAGCAGCAGCAGCCTCTCCACTATGGACACCCGGAGGAAGCTGCGGCCGCGGGCCGGTGACCGGGAGCTGCTCCTCGTGGGCAGGTACTGCCTGGGGAGTTCGGGGACCCCGGGGGTTTCGGGGAGACTCGTGGGGCCGGTCGAGCCTGCCAAGTGCCTCCACTCAGCCTGGCCTATGTAAGGAATACAAACTCTTGGATTATTTTATGGATGAAAGCGCTGGAAATGCAGACGGGGCGCTCGGTGCAGCCTCTCCCCTCTCCCGTCGCCTCCTGGTCGCGGTCACGCACGGGGGAGCTGTGCCGGGTGGCAGAGGGCAGCGCTGCCCGCACACCCCCGCCCGCTCCCGGGGTGCCGGTGCCGGTGGGAGCCCCGGAGCGGGGCCGCGCTCGGGGCGGCGCAGTCAGCGCTGGGGAATGCTCCGGCACGGTGCCACGGGGCCGGGAGCGTCCTCGGCCGGGGAGACAATAACAAGGAGCGAATCTGGGTCAGGGCTTTGGCTGGGCCGTGCGGAGGCTTGGCTGGACCAGCGGCTGCGGGAGCGGCTGTTTGTTGGCGTCCTCCGTGCCCAGAGGGTGCGAAGCGGATGGACAGCGAGCCCGGGGAATGGGGGTCCCCCATTGTCCCCCTTGGGAAGGGGGGCGCTTGTCTCAGAACTTAGCCCCTCCCTGGCATGGCTTCGCTGCCGGTGACAAGGGTGTGACAAGGCAGGACAGCTTTCCCGAGGATGGATAATGAATGTTTGCGAAGGGCTTTGCCCGCCCGGGGCGGGTGTCGCTGCTGCGGTGGATGCCGGGCAACTTCCTCAGTGTCGGTGATTAGTGCGAGCAGGACGCTGCGGATGGTAGGGATAGAGCCAAGGAAATGTGCTTGGGAGAGGGAGAAAAGCTGTGTAAGCTGCAAGTCTGAGGTTTTCCTCAGCGTGGAGAAAGGTGGGTTGGGTCCTGAGAAGTTGTCAGGGGGTCCCAACTGCCCCCACACCCACCAGGGTGGGGGTGCCACATCCTGGGATCATGGTTTGAGCTGGAAGGTTCCTCAAAGATCATCTTGTTCCAGCCCTGAGGAAAGGGCTTTGATTGTGGGGTGGCAAAGAGCTCCACAGGATGTCACGTCGCTCACAGGGTGGTCACGTGGTGGTGCTGGTGGCCCTCAGTGTGGTGTGGATCCCCATCCTGCAGAGCCCTCTGTGTGTGGCACACCCCAGGGACCCCCCGATGGTGAGTGTGTCCTTGGGGGTGTCAGGCAGGTGGCGCATCCTCCCAATCCCTGCCTGTAACGGGCAGCAGGGTGGCGTGGACACTCCGTGCCTCAGTTTCCCCAGGACTCTGCCACCTGCCAGGAGGTGGCTGTCCCCAGGGCCATCTGTCCCCTACACTCACCATGTTTCTGTGCCAGGTTCCTGTTCAGCCAGCCTGGGCGCCCAGCAGCCACACAAGGCCATGGGACCCCTGGCTGTGGCCCTCAAGGACACCACAGAAGCCCCGTTCTGGGCCCATGTCTGTGGCATCAACGCCATTGTCCTGATGTGTGTCAGTATTTTCTGTTATGCCTATTTTGCCTAGCGCCCTGACAGCCCCTGGGGTGGGGAAGAGGTGCTTGGAGAGGGGAAAAATGAGGATTTGGGTGGTATTTTTTATTTATTTGGGATGTGATGTTTAAAGCCACTGGTGCAGCAAGTTGGGTGTTCTGAGCATTGCATTCCCTGAGAGCATCGCAGGGGGTGCGAGGTGTGGGGGGCATTTTTGGGGCAGCAAATCCCTGGGAGGGGTTTGGGACAGGCATTGGGGTGGGGAAATGGGGGCTGCAGGGAAGCAAAACCAGCAGTGAAGCAGCACTTCACTGTGTGAATGGAGGGATGGGAACACCTTGGCAGTGCTGGAAAAGGAGCAGCCACTCCCAGAGACAACACCCAAACATATTTTACTGGCCCTAAATAAAAAAAATAATATAAAAAAGCGCCACAATTTGCAGCTATGAACAGCACCCACAGGATGGAATGCCCCTGGATCAGCCTTCCCTGGTACCCTGAGTCCTGGAATTCCTCTGTGGAGTTATGGATCCTGGTTGTGTCCTGGCTGCCTGCAGCCCTCCCTGGAGCTGGGGCTTTGCTTACAGGATTTGGAGAGGAGCCAAGGTTTGGGGTTTTGGGCTCACTCCCTCTGTTGCTGTTGCATGTCATCCCACTGGATTATGCCTCTGGAAAAGTTTTTATGGCCGTGGTTGAGCACTCCACACTCCCTCCCCGGGGAGCAGCGCTGCCAGCCCCCTCCCTGGGCTGGGGGTCACAGAGCCCTCGGGGTCAGGGGAACAGGGGAGCCACAGCTGAGCTTTCAGGGTGTCACATGGCACAAAGGCCAGGCACCATCCTGGGGACAAAGGGACACTCAGGCCATGTGGGCAGCTCTGGTGAGCGGGGACAACGGGGCCGGGTCCTGCCCGATGAAGGTCACTTGTGGATGGGGTGGACGTAGCTGCGGGGGAAGAGCCCCACGCGGCCGTGGATCTTCCCCTGCCACCAGCTGGGGTTGGGACAGTCCAGGACCTCAATGATGTCCCCACGAAGGAAGGGCAGCTGGGAGCCCTCCTGGGCTGAGAAGTCGAACTGGGCTTGCACGAATCGGGGTCTCTTCACCTGCAGGGAAGGTGAGGGCAGGGGTTGGCAGGAGGAGAGGGGTCCCCATCTGCCAACCCCCGGCACTGGGTAGCACTGCCTGGGTCCTGATGGGGACACTGTGTCCCCACAGGATGGGGACGAGCCTTGGTGTGCCTGCTTTGGAGAGACAGAAGCTAGAAAAGGGAAGAGTGGAGTGCTGGGGACAACCCCAGGTGCAGGGGAACACCCCAGGGCACGAGACTCCCTGTTCTTGCTGCTGGGAGACCCAAGATGGGTGCCCAGGGGACTCTTGGAGGCAGCTGGCATCCTCTCCTTCCCAGGTCCTTCCAGGTGCTGGAGCCTGCCCATCCCAGCTCCCAAAGTCCAGTTTTGCCACCTCCACAACCACTGCCCCAGGGTTTGGCTTTGCTGGAGTTTGGCTGTGCCCTGTCCTGATCTGGTTGGGCTCAGCCACCTGCCCTGGGCATCACCCCTGGCCTGAGGGACAGGAATGTCAGCCCTGCCCTGCCTTGCTGAGCTGCTCCAGGAGATCTTCCTGCCTGCAGCACTGCCTGTCTCAGGCTGCTGCACCCTCACCCCCTTGAGCCAGAGGATAAGTGCCACCCAGGGATGTCCCTGTCCCCCTCTGCAGGGACACTGAGCCTCGAGAGGGCTCATGCAGGGGTTTGGGACTCATGGCCCCATCTATGGTGGTACCTGCTGGGTCTGGTCCTCATCCCACAGGAAAATCTCCTGCTCTTTGGAGATCGTGGTCATCCTGTAGAAATCCACCAGCTCGTTGAGGGAGTTGAACTTTTCCTCCCAGAGGAAATATTTGCCGTTCCTCTCCCTGAGCACCTTGAAGTGCTGGACGTGCTTCCCATAGCTGCAGAAGGAGGATTCATGTCACTCTGAGGACATCCTGGCAGCATCCCCTGAGGTGGGTAAAGCCTGGGGGTGCTGGCAAGGTTGGGGTGAGCCCATGGGTCTTACTGCACCCTTCCTGCCATGGTGGGGGTGATGGTGGCAGCGAGGTCATTCCTGGCCCTGCAATGAGTACCCTGCTACAGCTCACCCCACAGGCAGCCAAAGCTCGGTGCCCGGCCCTGGCACAGCGGGGGCTCAGGGATGGCAGCGTGCCAGCCACGTGGAGGGCAGGTGGCTTTGTCCAGGGCCACATCTGAGGAAGGCGTGGTGAGAGCTGCAGGTCTCGGCACAAGCCAGGAGGCTGCAGAGGCTGGTATTGTGCTCCTGGGGACCCCCACGCTGCAGCAGGACGGGGCAGGCAGGATTTCCCTCGCTGTCACCCCACAGGGTGTGCCTGGGGTGAGAGGTTGGGGTGCCCCGGGCAGGGGCAGGACCCGGCCGCGCTGCTGGTGACGCACGGCAGAGCACGGCTCCCTGTCATTAGGGGCAAGAACCTCCCAAAACGTTCAATTAGGGATTAAAAGTGTGAGAAAGTGCCTGGCTGGCCTGGGGCCGCCCCCTGCTCCCAGGCCGGGGCAGGGAGGGGTGAGATGCCCGGGGACAGGCTCTGCCCGTTGTACAGCCAGTGCCGAAGTGCTGCGGATGCTGAGCCCTGCATCCCTGGGGATGCTCCGGGCTTCGCTCCCTCCGCCGTGTCCCCGGGCTGTGCGGGCAGCTCGCCCCAGCCCCGGCACCACCCACGGGGCTGTGTTTAGGGGTGTCCCTGCGGGGGGAGCGGTGCAGGGAGCAGGAAGCAGCGGGGATGGAGGCGGAGCTGTGGAGGAGAGGAAGGAGGGGAAGGTCCTGTGCGAGGCCGTGCTGGATGCGTTGGGGCTCCGCAGCCCCTCCGAGGTGGCCAGGACAGGGCAGGGCGCTCAGCCCTTCCACAGCACACACGAGGCTGGCCCGATACCTCGGTCCCCAAAGCGGGGGCTGCAGGGACCCCTTCCCCTCCTGCCGCGCGTCCCAAGGGCACTTACTTGACGGAGAGGGAGAACTCGCCCGGGGCGCTCTCGCTGTCGCGGATCAGGAATGCTCCCAGGTGATTGCGCTGGAGCAGCCGCTCCTCTGCCAGGTGCCGGGAGATCCTGCCCGCGTACCACCTGCGAGGGGCACCAGGCTGAGCCACGCGGGCACCCCGGGACCCCCCCAGCGCCGCATCCGCAGCCTGCGGGGTGGAGTCACCGAGATTCCCACGGGAGAGGGGTCTCCATCGGGTTGGGACCCTCCCCCGGCAGTTTCTCCCTTCCCTCCCCATTCTGGTTCATCCCGGAATTTTCGGGGGGCACTGCAGGGTGCTGTGGGCGCGCTGCCCCCTCCTCGCGGGGCGAGAGCGGCGTCACCGACAGCGGCGACCGCATCCTGTCACCTGGGCTGTCACAAAAAGCCCCTGCTTCGTTGCCTGTCCCCTCCTCCGCGTCCCTTGGCCCCTCGTGGGAACAGCCCTTCCAGGTGTAGAGCAGAAAACCCCCGGTGCCAGGACAACATCCTCCTGCCTGCTGGAGCTGCAAGGAGCAGAGTCCCCGTGTCCCACCCCTGCCAAGGCTGTGCCGGCTGTTTCAGGTCCCTGGGCCGTGAAGATTCTCTGTTGTTGTAAAAATTGCCCGGTGAATGATCAGCCACGGAGTTTAGCACAGAGCCAGCCCTCCAGGTGCTGCATGGAAGAGGCTGTGTCTCGCCCATCCCGGTTATTATCCCAAGCTGGAGAAGCAGTGGGATGTGCCCCGGGCTGCCCCGAGCCCACGCGTTTGCTCTGGCATTTTAATGTGATTTACCAGGGGCTAAGGATATATAAAACACAGGTTCAATCGGCGATGGATTAGGCTGGGCTTTAATAACTCAGTAATAGGATTGTGTTTAATGCAGCCATAATCCCATAATGCTTTGTTGTTCCCCAATTTCTTTAGTGGCAACTCGGTGTGAGGGTTGGATATTTGGGGTATGTGGGTGTGCTGCTGCCTCCTGTCCCCTCGGGCTGGGGTGGCACTGGCAGACTGACCCGGCAGGCAGACCCCATCTCTGTGACTCAGTTTCCCCACGTGTGGGTCTACCCCAGCTCCTGGCAGACCTTTAGGAATTGGGATTGTTGCCTGGCTGGTGGGATGGTACTTACGGGTGTGGCTTGACCTTGATGTAGTTTTTGGGGACAAAGCCCTCGCAGCCAAAGAGCTCAGCCTTGTACCAGTTCTGGTCATCTTCCATATTGAGGATCTGAGGTGGGAGAGGAGCAGGGAAGTGTCAGCCTGGCTGCCAGTCCCCTGGGAGAGGGGCTGAGTGGGACCCCATTGCTGCCCAGACCCCACAACACCCACCAACCATCCCTGGGGAAAAGGGGGCTCTGGCAGTGCTGACACACTCTGGGGGGTTTGGGGTCACAGAGCTGGAAAGTGCCTGATGTTGTCCCAAACCCCTGCCCAGGGAAGAGGGTGAAATCCATCCCTGGAGTAGCCAGGACATGAGCCAGGCCCCCGTGTCCCCCGGGACGGTGGCAGTGGGTGCTGACACTGCTTCCGTGTGACAACATTTTCCAGCCTCCCACGCAGGGGCCCGGGGCCGGCACAGCTGTGAAAACAGGATCCGAAACCCCGGGTCAGGGCACGGGGGAAGCACGCCGGGAGGCAGGGACGGCACGGCGGGTTTGTGGCTCTGGGTTCCAGCCGGGCTGTGCCCCTGCCCCCCCGGGGGCTACAGGGAGCCAGGGGTCCGGGAGGAGCCCGAGAGGGATGAGCCGATGGGCAGGGAGGGGGTGCTCTCACTTCCATTGCAGGGCTGCTGCCCCCCAAGGGATGTTCTGAGCCCTCCTGGAGCTTTTTTGGGATTCCCAGGTGGCATCTAAGAGCCCACCCCAATGCCGGTGCCTGAGTGGGTGTTTGGGCACCCAAACTGCGGGATCCCTGTGACCTCCAGTGCGGCCCGGACAGGGAAAACATGTCCCAGCCCCGAGGGGCTGCCACAGAGCTCAGCTGGTGGCACTGATAGCCAGGGAGGCCACATGCCATGTCCCAGCTGGGGTTGTCCTCTGAAGTTGTGCCTGGTGGCACGGGCAAGCAGGGAATGCTACTCCACACTCCAAAATCCTCGAGGCTGGCTCCTTATATCCCACAGAAAGCCCCAGAAGCATTAAAGTCAGGGACAAAGACAGCACCGGTGTCACCATGTGCCCACTCGTTCCCCGCAAAGCGACATCATCCAACCTCCCCCGGCTGGTGACCCGTGTCCCCTGTACCTTCAGGGTGTCCCCTTTCTGGAAGGGCAGCTCGTCCTTCTCCGTCGCCTGGAAGCTGTACAGGGCCACCGACTCCATGGCTGTCGGGGTCTGCTGGGGGTGTCCCGGGGCCCGCGGGGTCGGGGCTGCGCGCACGGAGCGGCGGCGCCGGCGGGCAGGAAACCGCGCTGATGTCAGCGCTGCCGGGGCACCACGCGGGCCCTGCCGCGGCCACAGCTGCCCAGATGTGCGGCGGAGGCGGGGGGAGCCGTGCCAGCCCACCCGGGTGCCAGGGGATCCATGTGCCCACGGATGGCAGAAGGATTTGGCGTTCCCTCCGCGGTGAGTGGCGGGCAGCGGCCGGGGTTTGGATGGGAGCAGGGCGGTGATGGGCTGGGCACGGGTTGGGGGTTTTGGGAAGGGTGTTTGGAGAGCACAGGCGGTGCTGACGGGGGAGTCTCTGGCTGAGCTGCCAAAAGGGGGCTTGGTGGGAATGGTTGTTCCAGAAGCAAGAAACTGGTGGGAATGGCGGAGGCGGAGCGAGGTGGGTGGATGCGCACACACCTGGTTTCTTTGGAATTCAGAGCGAACTCTCCGTGGCTCAGCTCTGGGCAGCGAGCTTTCAGCACAACTGATATTGGATTTTCGGGCTGTGGCCCCTTGAGGGGGTTGATTTTTCCCGGTTTTCTTTTGCAGGGCTTAGGGAATAAAAATCCCTTTTAGACTAAAACTGAGCACTAAAACTTCCTGCTGCTCCCGTGGGCGTCAGGCACCGAGTCTGCAGGGTTTGCACGCCTGGGATCATTCCCAGAGGGAAGGTCTCCGGAGCTGTTCAGCCTTCCTGTGTGTGGGCTGGGGCATGGAAAATCCGCCAGACACTGCCTCGCTTTGCTGCGAGGAATTAAACCAGGGACAGCTGCAGCGCAGTCCCTGCCCATGGATTTGGGCATTTTCCAGCGAGGAGCAGGATGCTGCTGCCATCTGCCCGGGGTGGGATGAGCCACGATGCTTGTAGGGCCTTTGTGGGGACATGGGCTCGGTGATCTGCCTCTCCCAAACCTTATTCCTAGTTCCCGACTGCATCCAAAAAGCAAACGCCCTCTAACACCCCACTGAGGCCACTTCCAGGCTCCCAGTGCCCGTGGGAAGCAGAGAGGGATGTGCAGGGCACAATCCCCAGTGGTTATCCTGGGATGTGCTGGTCCCAGGGGACATGGAGATGCTGGGAAGGCCAGGAGGGTCAGGGGGGCCGTGGGAAGAGGCTCCATAAGTGCTCGGCTGTCACATGGAGGATGGGATTCAGCAAATCCCGTCCTGGAGAGACCCAGGGGATGGGAATGCAGCAGGAAATCATCTTGGGATGAGCTTCCTCTGCCCCTCAGCAGCCTTGGGGAGGATGGAGCTGGATGTTCCCTGGGGAAAGCAGCCCAGAAGAGCCGCTGTTCCACCGGTGCTGCAGCCAAGGGCCTGATCCTGTCCCTGCTCCATCAGCCCAACCTGGATGTGCCAAGGCCACTCCAGGCCACCCCACATGGAGAGCAATAGGGCAGGGAGGATGTCTGGGCACTGGGAGGGGTTGGTGTGGGAGAAACCTGCAGCCCAGGAGTGGGTTATTGGGGTGACAATCAGCTGCGCTGGGGGGGACACCGGGAGCAGTTCTGGGGTTTGGATTCCTGGGGCAGCACGGGGGTTTTGGGGGCACCTTGGGGTGTCCGGGCTGGAGCCACACATGGTGCCACAGTGCCTGGGAGGGGGCACAGGACAGTGGGGTCACAGAGGGTCCCCAGGCCTGGCGCAGTGGCCAGGCTCAGATGGGATCGTGCCAGCAGATGGCAGCAGTGCCCCAAGGGACACCGGGGACACCGGGGACAGCGCCACCTGCCCCTCCACTCAGGCTCTGATGGGACAGGCAGCCCCTTTGACATCTCTGTCACCTCCTACATCACAACCCCTCCCCGACCCCCTCCCGCTGTCCCGGCCGTGCTCTCCGGGAAGGGTCCTGGTCCCTTCTGCTCGCTGGTGGCCCGCTCGTGGCTCGCTGTCCCTGGCTGCTGCCTGAGCACACATGGTCACTGTGGGCGACCTGCACCCCAGGAGAGGCTGGGCTGGTGCCAGAGCAGTCTGTGGCCATTTTTCTGGGTCGGGAGCCAAACGCTGCAGTGTCCAGCTGGTCCCCGGGTGCCCCATCCCACGTGGCTGTGCCAGCCGTGAGCCGCTGCCCGGCAGGGTGGGACCCTGGGGGATCTGTCCCCTCATCCCTGTGCCCTGCATGTCCCCAGTGTTCAGAGGGACACAGGAGCTGCCACATGGTTGCTGTTGGTTGGGTGTCAAAGCTTGAATTTTGGAGTTAGGTACTGAGCTCAGCTCAGCCCGCAAGGAGATCCCAAGGGGTCCCATGGATCACCCGGGGGCACAGAGCAGAGCGGGCAGCCCACCCTGCCCTGGGTTTGGCCACCGGCCCACGCTGCCAGCAGGGGAGTTCCGTGACCCTGGGGACAGGCAGAGGAAGGTGCCAGGGGCTCTGGCATTGCCCTTTCCCGGCTGCAGGGCCATTCCAGGCGTTGGGAGCTGTCTGGAACTCCTGCTGACTCCCAGGTTGCCCAATGTGCCCAGCCCTGTTTCATCAACATCCTGTGTTTACCTGGCTGCAAAATCCCCACGCGGGAGGGAGGAAGAGGAGGGAGGGGAGCCTCTTCCCCTTCCTCTGCAGCCTGGGGAGCTTTGTTATGGACACCACTCCGGGCTCCCCGGCTCCTCTCCGGCCACTGCCTGGCTCCTTGCTCTGCCCACGGGAGAGGAGGGGGTGTCCCAAGCCTGGCTTTGCCTGGAGGGGGGCTTTGAGCTGGGCCTGGGTGGTGCAGGGCTGGGCTAGGCCAGCTGGCTTATGGCAGATCCAGGGCTTTGCTCCCAGAGCAGGGAGAGGGATGGATGCAGCACGGCCGGGATTCAGGCTCCTGCCTGGGATGGTGAGCATGGGTAAATCCTGCAGGATAAAGGCTGCAGCTGCCTGTGTGCCCAGGGATGGAATCAGCCCTTCCAACGGGGATCTGTGTCTCTCAAGGAAGTGGGAACCCCAGTGAGGCCCCGTGCAGAGAGGAAGTGACATCCTGGGCTAGAAAATGCCACATCAGGGCCTCCAGACAGGATTTCAATGTCAGCACTTTCCTCCCCGGAGCAGAGGCCACGTCGGTGACTCCTGAGCGCAGGATCTTGTGTGTAACCCAACTTCCCAGCCCACACTGAGGAACTTGTGTCACCATTTACACCCTGGTGTAGCTGAGGACAGAGGATCAGACCCCTCTGGACCTCACATTATCCCACAGGACCTGTAGGAAAACATCTACAGGAGGAGCAGACCCAGTGACAATTGGCCAGGTCCAAGTGTGGCCATGAAAGGCTCCTTGAGGTGCTGGTGGTCTCCAGACATGGAGACCAGGTCTCCAGACCTCAGGGTCAGCATGGGTGCTTGGGGCTGGTATTGGGGTTTTTGACCTGGTAAATCAGAGCAGGGCCTGCTTGCCTGATGTAGGTGGGTTGGGAAGTGGGAGAAGCCTGAGTGCAGGGGGCTGGTGCTGGGACCTCACTTTCTGCTTTTGGCCCCAAAAATGGATCTGGAAAAGGACTGGGAGTCATGAAGCCTCGGGTGTGGAATTCAACCCCAAACCTACAAAAAAGGATCACTGATGGGGTCATCCTGAACAGCCTCTTCAAGAGGGATACAGCCTTGGATGGTGGCTGGGATTTCCCAGCCTCCTGGGAAAGGGCCAGACCCCGTTTTGGTGAGGAGGGAGAGCCCAGACAGAGCAGCCTCAGGGGAACAAACAGTGGGGGCTTCCTGGGAGCTCCCAGCACTCAGTTTTGGGCTGCTGGATGAGGTCACTGTCAGTGCCTGGCTCTGGGCAGGCTGGGATGGGGGCTCAGGCCAGGATCATTTACAGAGTGTGAACCATTAACGAGTTAGTCATCAGGGCCAGCACAGCTGGAGGTTATTTGCCTCCCTGGGCTCTATAAAAGGATGTGGAGGCCACTTCTAGGGTTTGGGCTGATGAGAAGGGAATGTTCTCTGTTGTGGCTGTGTCTTGGAGCTACTCCTGAGATCCTGCTGTTCCCTGGGATGCACCAAGAGCAAAAGGTGAGCTGTCCCTCTGTAGGGTGGCTGTGTTTTCCCTGGTGGGACCTGGAGAGGATGGAGCTGTCCAGATCCACCTGGAGCGGGTCCTCGGTGTCCAGCTGGCAGCAGATCTCGTGTGCTCCGTGGCTGTGGTGTCCTGGGGCCTTGCTGTGGTCACTGACACACCTGGGGGTAACTCTGGGACCTGCTGGGTGCCCTCATGCAGGTCAGGCTCTGCTTTAAGCTGTGGGAGGAAGGTTTTTGGCTGAATCCTGCTGTGGAAATGTCTGGTGGTGACTCCCAGGATGAGCAACTGTGTCTGGCCTCCAATCTTCATCCTCGGTGCTGGGCTGCCTGCCTGGGCTATGGAGAAGCTGAGGTCCCCATAACAAAATTTCTTAGGTAGGCTGGTGCTGCAGCATGGATGGGAGTGGGGAATGCTCTCCCAGCTCTTGTGGGTCCTCAGAAGCCATTCCCAGACAGCTGAAGCTGGAAAACGCCCCTGTGCTGCATTCCCTCAGCACAGCATGGATGTGCCAGGGTCACAGCCCTGCTTTGATTCGCACGGGGGACAAATGAAAAGGGTCCCTTTAACTGGAAGTTCCAAAGAAAGCGGGCAGGAGGCGTGGGATTTGGGTGTGGAGGCTGTTTGCTGTCGGTGTTTGCCATGGGGGGAGGCTCCTCGCCCTGGGCATGGGCTGGTACAGTAACCACCCATGGGCAGGGGATCTCCGCGGCTCGCCCAGGGCTTGTTCGAGGGGAGCCGGGAGTTTGGTCACATCCAGGCACAGCCTGGACGGATTCCAAGAATCTCCCCCTCGACAAGAGCATCTGTTATTTTTCTAGGAATTAAAAAGAAAACCCCACCGCAGAAGGCTGTGCCGTGTGCGTAGGTGAGGGGACCGTGCTGTCACCGTGCTGTCACCGCCGTGACTCACCCGGGGGGGGACTGCGATTCCCGGGAACAAAAAACAAATGTAGAGAGAAATTGTGAATGATCGCTGGCTGCCGGTGACTGAGTTCTCCACCGGGATAGTCAGATTTCGGTTCCTCCTTAGGGCTGGCTGATTAACAAAGAAGTTATTAATAACCAATTAAGCCACAGCTCACGTCATGCCTTCCTCTGCAAGTGTGGCAAGAGCGGCCCTGGTTCCTCCTTCGGCTCCGTACCCACCCTGCTGCTTTGGGGGGACGTTTGGGCACGTGTCCCCTCCCCGCAGGGCTGCTGGGGACGGGGACATGCCCAGGTGCCACCTCCCAGGGCTGTGGGGGCCCGCCGGTACGGAGGTGACCTGAGGCTGGGGCATGGCGTGTTTGGCTGAGCTGCTGCTGGGAGAGGAACGGCGTGCGGCAGGATTTGGGCAGTGCCAGCGCAGGTGGTGACAGCCATCCGTGGGGACACGGAGGGAGGAGGAGGAGGCTGTGTCGCTGGCCGCTTGCGGGGGCCGGGGATGTGCGCGGTGGCGGATGGAGCGGAGCGCCGGAACCCCAGAGAATCCGGGCACTGTGCTCCTCCTGAAGCCGCCTATTCAGGGCACAGACGGGCAGGACAAGAGGGAGGAAGCGGAGGGAAGATGGAGCACTGAAGGGCTCTGTGTGTGGCCGGACGGATGCAGGTGCAGCTGTGGATTGCCCGGATGCTCCACACCGCCCTTTCTTGCGGGGGATGCACTCGGGAGTCCCCCCAGAGTCCCCAGCCCTGCTGTCACTCTGATTTATTCCTCTTGCCACACTGTCCAGTGCAGCCCTTTTTTTCCCCTATGTGGATTCTCTGAAGTCTCATCCAGGGTTGGGCTGTCCCTCATTGCTCTGACCTCTCTCCTCTCCTCAGCTGAGTATCTGCAGGAAATGTTTAGTAATTAAATGGCTGTGAAAACTCTGCCCAGCCTGTCATCAGCTGGGGCTGGAATCAGCCTCAAAGGATACATGGGAGAACCCATACACGTGGCCTTGCCTGTCCCAACGCACACCCTGCTGCTGTATCTGCTGCCCTTTGGGAAAACCAAGCTGAATAAAGCTGCTGCTTTGGTGGCAGAGCCCTCTCAGGGCACTTTTCCTGAGTGGTGATTTTCGCCTGTGCAAGGCAAGAGGAAAAACTGAGTGCAGATTTTCTAGGAAGCCACAATAAAACTGATGAATTCCTCCCAAGGGCTATGTTGGGTTGTGATTTCTGACACATCAGCTGTGGCAATCCAGGGTAGTTTCACTGAAGCCTCTCCAGATATCTGTGTGTAAATGAGAGCAGGATCTGGCCCATGTTAGAGGAACACTGCCCAGGGGTTTGCTTCAAGATGTGAGTTCTTGCTTTCTGCTCTCTTAGCAAATGCAGCACTCCTAGGAGGCAATTCTGCATCTTAAATAGAAAGCCAAGGCACTGCTTTCTCTTGAAATGTTCCTGTAGAGCTGGAAACAGCATTTGTTTCAATAGAGGAGCTTGAGATCCCCAGGAAAATGGGGGCCTGAGCCCCCTCCCTGTGAAGCTGATGGCAAAGGAACAGCTCTGACAGGGCTCATGATGTAAGGCACTAACATTAGCACAGGTAATAAAAACCCTCCCCATGTAGGTGTGTTTGGCACAAGATGCACTGGCAGTAGCAAACAAAGCATTTGGCAAAATCCTGTGAAATAGCTGTTTCTACACCATGTTCCTTTCAGCATCTGAAATGCAGATTTGTCATCTTCCTTCCTCCTTCCTCCCCTCTCTTCCTCTCTCAGGCTGAAAGAGGAACTGGTTTTTGGGCTCTGCTGGTTTTTGGGGTTTGCTGGGGGGCTGATGGTCACCACAGGCTGATGAGGTGGCAGCAGGACACAGTGGTGTGTTATGTCCATTTGTCATATTAAAGTTACATGGTGATGTCCTCCTGTGCTGGAGAAATGGCCCTGCTGGTCCTCCCTGCTGCAGAAACTGGGGTTTCAGTGCCATTTCATGCCAGAGAGAGTTAGGTTGGGTATTAGGAAAAGGTTCTTCCCCAGAGGGTGGTCGGGCACTGCCCAGGCTCCCCAAGGCTGCCAAAGTTCCAGGGATGTTTGGACACTGCTCTCAGGCACAGGGTGGAATTGTTGGGGTGTCTGTGCAGGGCCAGGAGTTGGATCAATGATCCCTGTGTGTCCCAACTCGGCATACTCCAGGATTCAGCCTCTGGCATTGCCTGGGAGCAGGGGCTGGAGGCACCACGGGGCACAGGATGCCTTGGAAGGGCTCAGATGAGCAATAGGGGCAAGAGTTTGATCGTGGGCAAGCTCCAGCTCCAAGTGCAGGGGACAGTGTGAAGGGTGAGGTGGCTGGAGGAGCTCAGGGAACCTCTGGAGCAACAAGGAGTCTGGTCTGGGAGCAAAAGACTGGAATCAACTGTGGGAGACCCTCAAAAACAGCTTGGGAAGGGGCTACAGCCCCTCTCCATTATGGGCACCCGTGTCTTCTCCCTCTGGAAACCAGATTAGCAAATTCTATATAAATTTATAAATTGATATAGAATACTGATATTCTATATCAATTACAAATTCTGTATCCCAGCCTGATACCTGCTTGCTGCTCTCTCAGCTGGGATCAGGAATGCAGCCTCCAGTCGTTTGCAGCTGTGCTGTTCTTGGCTCCTCGGGGCAGAGACAATTCAGTAAATCATTTTAGCATATGTTTAAATCTCCCTGAGCACCTCTGGGTGCAGAAGGCTTAGGGAATGTGCCAAGTGTCTGCAAGGCTCAGGGGAGGCTTTAGGCTTGAGGGTGGAAAATGTGCCAGCCCTGGAGAGTCTGAGGAAAGGAGCTTCACAGGGATGGAGCTTTTGGGAGAAACCCAGGAGAGCTGAGGAAAACAGCACGTGGGTGTGCTGCTCTCGGCCTCTGCTCTGAAGGATGATAAACATGAAGGTCTGGAGCTGGGAGCCAATGTGTGGGAAGATAAGAACATCCATCCTGCTTAAAACCAGGTGTCCAGTCCAAACTCTGAGCACTGGCATTGTTTATAGCAAGTGTTTGAGGGTAATGGGAGGATATAATCGGAGAGGAACTTTTCACAAGGGTGTGTAGTGACAGGATAAGGGGGAATGGCCTTAAGCTGAAGGAGGGCAGGGTTAGATTAGGTATTAGGAAGAAATTCTTCCCTGTGAGGGTGGGGAGGCCCTGGCACAGGTTGCCAGAGAAGCTGTGGCTGCTCCATCCCTGGAAGTGTCCAAAGCCAGGCTGGATGGGGCTTGGAGCAACCTGGGATAGTGGAAGGTGTCCCTGGCTGTGGGTGGGGATTTGGAACTGGATGATCTCCAAGGTCCCTTCCTACTCAAACCAGTCTGTGATTCTCTGATAAGAAGGATAAATGAGTGAGCAGGCAGAATTCCATGCCGTGTTCTCCTTGGATTCAGTAATTCTGGGCACCTCCCGAACTGGAGCTGTGTCTGCAAGATGCATCTTGAAAGAGACACCCTTGAGTGACAGCATCTCCAGTTCCCTGCCTTCCCCCAGGCTCTGATCTCAGAGCAAAACAAGAGGTCCTGCCCTGCCTGGAGGGAAAACATTGGAGTCTCACGTTTCTCTCTCAAGTGCAAGCTGGAAAAGCTGATGCAGACATGCTCTGGAATGAGCAAGGCTCAGGCTGCTTGTGTGGAAGTGCCTGTCAGTTTTCATTTAAGGGTCAGTTGGTGGCTTCTCAGAGGAAATGGCCTGCACAGCCCAGCCCTTCCTCCCCGAGTGCTGGAGATCCTGCTGAGTGCAAAGAGCTTCTCAGCTGAGCTGTGCAGGTGCCACAAACCCTTCTTCCAGCCCACTGGTGACACATGTGGGGTTTTCATGACATCAGGCATTTTGGGCTTCTTCAGTTTTCACCCTCCCGGACTGGATTATTCAGCTGATGTTTCACCAAAGGCTGCTTTCAGTACTGCTAAAATCTGTTGTGGTTGTGCGTGGTTTGCACCCCATGCCCCTCCCAAAATGCTCTGAGTGATGTGGAAGCATCTTGAGGGACAGAGGAAACTTGCTGTCTGTAGCAACTTGCTCTGCAGTTATTTTTGAATGAGGTTATTGTGGTTTGTGTCCCAGAAAAGATGGGGCCAGTTCCCAGCAGTGCTGGTGTTTGCCTCTCACCTTTTCCTATCAGAGATGTTTGGTTTCGAAAAATCAGAAGGCAACAGACCCCTTTGGCTTCCTCTCGTGTTCACAGGGTCAGGGAGCAATCCTGTATTTCTCCATCTCAGTCCATAAGAATGTGGAAGCTCGTAGGAGTATTAATTACAGCTAATTATAACCTGCTTGACTGGCTAAGGTGCTCAAATGGCTCCTGAGACTTGCTGCTGTTGAAGAGGGACATTTTCCTTCCACCAAGTTTTTGAGGAGCTCAGAGCAGGGCTGACCCATGGAGTGTGGATAGTGTTAGGATTGAACACGTTCTGGAGGAATTCTTGCCTGCAGTGCTGTGCAGTTTGTTTGCTTTGTGGAGTCCTGATGGCTTGTCACAAATCTCTTCCAGCCCAGCTGGTGAATTTTTTTAATCTGCTTGTTTATCACACAGGGACCATGTATTTACAGCTCTGCAGCATTGTTTAGGGTTTTTTACAGAGTGAAAGCTCCTGGGAAGCCCTGTTGAGGATAAGATGGGGCAGCAGTGAGAAGTTTGGAGTCAAAACCGTGCATGTAGATATCAAAGTTTCAACTGGCTCTGTGAGCCTGGGAATGGAGGAAGTTACTTGCAGAAGTGGGAATCAGAAACCCAGAAATTGGGCCAACTAATTAAACGACTGGCTGGATGCTGTGCAAGCACAAACCAAACAGACAGCTCTCAGTTTTCATCTGTCAAGGGGGAAAGCTACCAGCTTTTCAGTGATGGGCATCCAGCTGTAATCCAGGGATGTGGCAGCACTGTTCCAGCCTCTCGTTTTAAAAGACACAAAATACCTGCAGCTTGCAGTACTTGCTCTGCTTTGGGGGTCACATCTTTGTGTCTGAGAGCAAGGCTCTGAAATTTGAGCTAAAACTGGCTGTAGCTGTGCAGCTCAGCTCCCAGGGCTGGCTTTCCAGGCATCGGATGCTCTGGGAGCAGAGCACGTGTGAAAGAAGCTCCAGCTGTCCCAATGATGCCCCAAATCCCTGTGAGCACCACACTGTGGTGTGATAATGCTGATTTCAGTGTTGGTAGCCCTGATTTATGCCAGGTAAGGGGTGGGTGATTTGCTGCATCTGATTCCTGTGGGGAGGGTGGTGCTTTCTGGGGTTTAGTGCTTAAAAATGAAACTCCTTGTGCTGGACCGCATCCTCCACAGGCTGGGTGCTTGGTTGTAGGTACACATCACTTCCCCCCACTTCTACAAGTGTACAAAGTCTTTTGTCACCCTTTCCAGCCAGGACCAGGCAAAATCCCTGTCCCAGCAGGAGAGAGGAGACCCAAATCCCAGAGGATTCTGCAGAGCCAAGAGGTAACTCCTGACACGTTCCTCAGAGCCAACCCCACAGGGTGTTTTCCCTCAAGGTTAGAAATAGCTGGGAGGAGTGAGGATAATCCCTGGCCACATGAGATCCTTGTGCAACTGCACAGGTCATCCTGCAGTTTGGAAGTTATTGTGGAGCCCCTATCAGTCTGAGGATGGGCCTGAGGCAAAAGGGAGGGGCTGACTCTCCAGGTGACGTTCTTTGGGTGGCTGCAGGAATGAGGAGGAGGAATTCTGATGGGTGACTGTTGTCCATCAGCTCCATCCTGGCAGGAAGTCTTCTCGTGACAAGGAGGAAGTCAAGAGGGATAGAACAAACTGTACCAAGCAAAAAGGAATGCTTGTCCTCCAGCAGGAGCTTACAGGCTCTGCCTTGGTGACTTGCCTTGGGGAACCAGATGGTAACAATAAATGAGCCTGACTTTGCTGGGCCTGAGTCTGCCACTCCAAACTGTGCAGACGGTCCTAATGGGTGAGTGCTCCCAGCCTGGAAACAAGGAGCAGATCCAGCCTCTTTAGGTCAAATGTGCTCCTTGTGTCCTATAAACCCAGAAAAATACCTCCTCAGCAGTCAGTGTGGCCTTGCATGGCCCTGTCCTCTCTTTTCTGCTGATGTGGGTGCTGATCTGAGCCTCTGGTGAGCTGGTTCAGGGAGCTGAACTGGCTGAGAAGCAGCACTCCCCCCCCCAAAAGTGATTAATCTTCACCACAGGTGGTATAAGCTGGTGCTGGTGGCAGGGAGGGAGTGGGAAGGGGTGGTGGAGGGAGGGCAGGAACCACAACACCCTGACTTAGGTCAATTAAGACTTGTGGAATTTCACCCCGAGGCTCCAGTGGGATTTAATGTAAGCAGCACAGTAGCCTTGGCTTCTTGCTGTGGCATGGGAGAAACTGCACCTCCGGAGCAGTAAGGAGAAAGGAATGAGGGAAGGTGCCCACAGATGAGAACAGCTCCAGCTTCTAAAGAAACACAACACTTGGTAATTACTAGAGCTAAGCACATTCAAACGTCACTGCCTCTTGCACTGTCAGAGCACATTCATTTTGAAAAAATCAGAATGTGCTGGGCTTGCATTCTCCCTTCTCTTTTCATGAATTTGCCAACGTGTTCAGAAAAGGTCTGGTTTGAATACCCATATTAGAGGTGTATTAATTTTGAACTTGTCAAAAGGAATATTTGCATTGGAAACAGTTCTAAAAGTTTGTCTGCATCATGAAGGGAACGAACCCCCTCCTGCTGGCTCTGTTCTGATTAGCTTGGTTTGCTTCCAGCTGAACTCAAGCACAGCCTCACTGGGCTCTACTCTCCCTCATTCCCATCCTTCTGCTTTTGTCCCTTATTTAAAGATGTTTGAGGAAGCCAGGCTAAATATGATGGGAGCTAAACTCTTATTTTGGTTCTCCTCGCTTTGTAGACAAACCCTGGAAGTGTGGTAGGGCTGCAGACCCCGTGGATCTGTGTGTCTAATTGAAGCAGACAAGACTGTAACTCAGACTTTGCATATTTCAATGAAATATTCATGAATCCAGGAGAGAATAACCCGGGGTGAACATCAAGTTGTATAATCTGAATATATTCTCTATAACTGTCAGCAACATGCAGACAGCTCAGAAAATTCCGGGGAGGGTCTGTGCTTGTTGAGAAACATCTTGCTGCTTTGGCTGTAAGGACAATGATGATTGTGTTTGCCCAGACTATTTAATTAGCAGATTTCCCAAATTGGGCTCTTAGGGACTGAAGTCCCCATTTACCCCATGTGGAAGCATGTGGCTTCCCAGGAAGGCTGGGAAGCTCCAGCTGCCACTGGAGTGGAGGGTGCCCAACCTCCTGAGACACAAGGCAATTTCTCACTTGGCTATTTAATCCAGCTGAACATTAAACACACCTTCATTAGATGATGCTTGTCTCTATTTCTGCATTGATTCCTCTGAAGACCTGCAGGTTAGGAGCGGGAAGGAAAATCAGTAATGGAGCAAAATGACTGTGATTTAGAGATGGGATTGCACACAGCCAGGGCCATGCATCAGGATAATGAGATTCAGTCTTGTTTGCTTACAAGCACTGGAGACAGAAGCAGAAAATGTGATCCACCAAGCCAGCTCTCAGGAAATGAGGAACAATAGAGTGAGGAAATCAAATTTCAAACGGCAGGGATATATTTATCGAGTTTTCCTTGGGATTTTTGCAGAGCTTTGGGGCGTTCTCTGTGCAGTGTTTTTTTGGGCAGCCGACATATGGCTGGGGGATTAGATCACTGCAAAGCACCGTTATTTGTGACCTATTTGTTAATGCAGGGCTGGGGTCAGTGACAAGAGACAAATGCACTTGTCACTGTTTGGGGCTCTTCAAGTGCTGCTCCAGTTGTCCCTCGCACTGTGGCCAGACATTTGGAACAAACTCATTAGCTAATTAGTGGTGTGCTCAGCTCCATGTGGGTGATATTCCCATTATGGCTGTGCAACAGGCCCTCCTGGGGTTCCCTGGCAGCTGCTCTTCCCTAGGTTGGCTGGGAGGGCAGTTGGGGGAGGATGTGCTTTCCTCATCTTCTCTGGGAGAGCCTCCTGCATTCCAGACATCCCACTCCTGATCCTCCTGCTCCTTATCCTCCTGCTCCTTGCCTTGCAACAGTCCCTCTACTCCCACTTGCTAGGTCCACTGCCACCAGCTTGTCTCTGGTGACCAGTGATAGGACCTGAGGGAACAGTGTGAAGCTGTGCCAGGAAAGTCTAGGTTACCAGATTTTTCACCCAGAGAGTGCCGGGGCACTGAACAGGTTGCCCAGGGAATGGTCATGGCATCAAGGCTTCCAGAGCTCCAGGAGTGTTTGGACAATGCTCTCAGGCACAGGGTGGGATTCATAGAATGACAGAACAGTTTGGGTTGGAAGGAATCTCAAAAACCCTCCAGTTCCACCCCTGCCAAGGGCAGGGACAGCTTCCACTATCCCAGGGTGCTCCAAGTCCAACCTGGCCTTGAACACTCCCAGGGATGTGGCAGCCACAGCTTCTCTGGGCAACCTGGTCTAGTGAAAGGTGTCCCTGATCCTTGCTGTTGTCCAGGACCATGAGTTGGATTTGATGCTCCTTGTGAGTCCCTTCCATATCCCGAGGATATCCTGGGAGTCTGTGAGCTGCCTTTTCCATGTGGATTGCTCTGCTGGTTATCAGGGTGGTGCCACAGCTCCTGGCTCATGGTGCCCAACTCAGACTGCAAATCATGGCCTTGGACTCTGGTTCTGCCAACGCAGCTGAAATGTTGTGGGCTGGGAAGGATCAGGGATGGCTCGGGTCAGTATCCAGGTACAGCCTGCTCCAAAGAGGGATGGGGCAGGGCTGCAGTGGGAAGTGTCCTACACCAGTTTTAAAATCACAGGACAAACACAGTGATCTCCTGTTGCTAATATGAAACAAGAGACATAAATCCACTGCCACGAGTCTGCTCAGGGGTCACCAGGAGGGAACATCCCTGTGCAGCTTGGGCAAAGCTCTGCTGGTGCAGCTCTACCATTCGTGTACCTGCCCAGGGCAGCAGGAACACTTCAATTTAAGGCATTAACATGGATATAATAATAAAAAAAGAAGTGATTTTACTTGGCTGGTTTGTTTTACTCGCACTAAGGGGCTTGATCTGGTCGATAGAAAAGTGGTTTTTTTGGTGGAAGTGTGCCAGCTGCAGGAGGTTTTTGCTGGGTTTGCTGATTTGCACACTTAATGATGTAGACAGACACCTGGGATGGAGCTGGGAATGGAGAAGAAGCTGCCTGCAGCTCTGGAGAGCTGTCTGCCCAAATCTGGAAGGAACACAGGCAGGAGAGAAGGCAGCAGGAACAATCCTGTTCTTCCCATTTTATTTTAACCAAGAGCTTTCTTCTCCTCCTTTAGAGCTGTCAGCACCTGATCATTAGGATTAATGAACGTGCACAGAAACATTGGGTTTCCATCATTGCTGTTTTCTTGCAAAGAAGAAAAGGGGGAAGTATTCTTTCAGCTCCTGCTGATACCATCAGATGTGTGCTGATCCCTTATTTTTTTTCACCCAGAATTTAATCCTGCCTAGCTCAAGGTTAACAGCTAAGCCAGAATCACAGCTCGCTGCAGAAGATTCGGAGCTTCCTGGCTCCCAGATGGTGTTCAAGGCATTGGAACGTGCAGCATTTCTAAACAAGTTGCTTTTAATGCAGCTCGCCCCATGTTTCACTGCAGTCCCCGTTCTTCTGTATTTAAACCTCAAATCTGTGGCAGATTTCATAGTGGCTCCATGGGAGGAAGGGCTGGGCTGTTAAGTGATGGATGCTCCATCCATAGAAGTTTCCAAGGCCAGGTTGGACGGGTCTTGGAGCAATCTGGGATAGTGGGAGGTGTCCCTGCCCCTAACAGGGTTTGGAACAAGATGATTTTTAAGGTCCCTTCCCAAACCATTGCAGGATTTGATGAAGTTTGCAGCGCTCAGCCTGACCTTCCTTTCACTTAAAAGCAGTGACTCATAAAAACTGGATTTTGCTCCACATTTCTGTTTTCCTATGCTTTTGTAAGGCACGATTCCTCAGGAATTTGGGTTTTAAATAGCCAGCAGCACTGCCCTGTGCCAGCAGTGATCCAAGCAGAGCTCTGCTATCCAGCTTCTCCCCTGGCCTGCGCCAATCCTGACTGTCTCCCGAGCAGCCGTGTCCCGTTTCCTTGAATTGTCTCCCGGTTTTAAGATGGGAACAAATATATTCAGAAAGGACTACAATGGGACCAGTAACCTCCTCCAGTCCACGATGCCGGACACAGGTTTAGTCATTATCCCGAGGGGAAGGACGTGTGCTCCGACCCACCCAGACCGTCCGGCTCCTCCTGCCACGTTCGTGCCTCTGTGTCCCTGCTGAGCTCCCCTTCATCACCACAAATGTGTCCATAAAGTGTCCCCTTAGCCATAAATGTGGTTATTTTATATTGGCATCTTCGGTGGGAGGGGGAAAGTGCCTTTTCTGTGCTGTGTGAGGCAGTGGGAGCTGTGCCAGGGAGGTTCAGGTTGGACACTGGGAGGAATTTTCTCATAGAAAGAGTGAATAAATGTTGGAATGGGCTGCCCAAGGCTATGGTGGAGTCACTGGCCCTGGAGGTGTTTAAGGAAAAGCTGGATGTGGCACTCAGTGCTATAGTCGAATTGACAAGGGGGAGTTTGGCCACAAGTTGGACTTGATGATTTCAGGTCTTTTCCAAATGAATTCATTCTATGATTCTGCTTTGCGGGCTGCCAGCCCACACTGGCCCTGGATTTTTGGGGAGCTACCCTGCCCTGAAATCAGTTTCTCCTGGGTGCTGTGAGGAGGGCGAGTGTGTTCCCCAAGCCTTCTCCTGCCATCAAAGGCAGCCCCAGACCTGCTTTAAAGTGTACCCTGATCCATAAATGTGGTTATTTTGTACTGATAGTCATTACTTTGTATTTTTTGTCCCTGGATTTTGGGGGATCTCTAGCCCTGAAACCAGTTCCTCCCGGGCTCTGTGAGCACTGAGGGGGATCCCCAAGCGTTCTCCTTCCATCAGAGCCAACCCCGGACCCCCTCTAAAGCGTTCCCTGACCCATAAATGTAGTTATTTTGTAACGACAGACTTTTTTTGCATTATTTCACCCAGGCTTTTGGGGGGACCCCCGAGCGCGGTGAGCACTGAGGGGCCTCCCCAGGCGCTCTCCCATCAAAAGTAGCCGGTGCCCGGGGGCCGACCCTGCCTCGCTCCTCGCTGGCGCCGGGTCCGGCTGCGAGGAACCGCTCCGTGAGGGAAGGCAAGGAAGGGAAGAGGGAGGGAAGGAGGGGACGGGCAGCGCCGCGTCCCCCCCGCCCTCAGCGCGGCCGCGCCTCGGGGCCGCGCGCGGCCGCCGGTTCCGCCTCCTCCGCCGCCTCCCCGCGGC
>VXAX01002464.1:135214-161554 GCA_013399835.1 Leptocoma aspasia
TATTTAAAAATTTTTACCGGCAGTACCTGTGATGCTACAGATTAGGGTTGGGTAGTCTGCGAGCTGTATTACATTATTGCTGTGAAATATATTGAAACAGTAATTATCACAGGCTGCCCACAATGGAAATCCCCTGTTTTAAAGCTGTAAGGCTTTAATGTAAACGTTAAAATATTCATGTTAATATTTAAAGCTCTAAGGCTTTAAAACTGGTAGCGTTTGGTCTCAGTTTTATGGGTGTGTAATGCTTCCCCCTCCCCCTTCTCAAGTACGGTATCGACACTGATCTGAAAAGCCAAGTGAGATTTTAAATTTACAGCAATTGGACATATTTCTTGTTCTCATCTATTAAGAAAATAACCTGAATTATCTACGTGCTCATCAGTTTTCAACAGGAGGCCTAAAAGACTTGTTAGGATTGTGGAGCTGTTGCAGATGTTATGGGCTGTAGAGTCTGACTTGAGGAGTTCAAAATGCAAATCAGGCCACGAGATTAAGTTTTATTATTCTCTCCACTGAAATATGTGTTTTATGGTAATACAGAGCTCTTGCATAATTCCAGTGTGTTGCTGTGTTTCGTGAGACACAAGGTCATAGGAAATTGTATTGTTGGGGTGTGAAATATGGGATGAATGATTTTTTTTTAATTAGAAATATATTGTAATGGTATCTTTAGCAAAATGCAGCCTGTTTAGGAGCTACTTCTAAATATGTTTGTCTTGGCTGATTCTCAGATGTGTTATTTTTGAACAAACTCAAGTGTAGGGTTTTATTGGGAAGAATCAAACTTTTGATAAATTTTCCTTTATAAGCTCGAAGTAATGGTAAACTAGCTCGACAGAATTTCAGAGATAATCTTACCCATATTAAATATTTAACTGTGTTATCAAAAATTATCAAGCACGAATGACCCATGAGTGTGCATTCCTGAAGGCGAATTCTGATAAGGCCAAATTGACTGTGGGTTCCATTTGAGGAAGTTTGGCTTGGGGGTGCTGATTGTGACTTCCTCGAGTCCATGAAGTTACTCTGCAACATTTCACCTGTGTCACAACAGTTCTCTGACACAGCAGCTTGACTTTTACATCTGCTGAGGAATGAAAATTGTTATCAGCCTTTAAGAAATGCGATGTAGCGCTCACAGGATCTTTGAATCCCAGAATGGGTTGGGTTGGAAAGGACCTCAAAGCCCATCCAGTGCCACTCCTGCCATGGCAGGGACACCTCCCACTGTCCCAGGTTTTTCCCAGCCGTGTCCAGCCTGGCCTTGGGCACTCCCAGGGATCCAGGGGCAGCCACAGCTTCTCTGGGCACCTGAGAATTCCTTCCCAATATCCCATTCAACACTGCTCTCTGGCAGGGGAAGCCATTCCCCCTTGGCCTGTCACTCCAAGCTCTTGTAAATAAATCACCTCTCTCCATGGACTTGTCTCCTGAGAAAAAGTAGTTGGCTTGTTCCCTGGGTAGAAGCTAAGCAGTGGTGGGTAATATTTGGGCTAAAAAAGCGCTGTTTATGAGGTACCTGATGGTTGGGGAAGGACCAGAGGAGAGATCCCTGACTCTGGGAGAGATCTCTCCCAGAGGAGAGATCCCTGGTGATGTTCATGTTGATTTTCACTTCCATTATTCCTACAGTCACATTTAATGAAGAGTTCATAAACGTCTGATGTCCACTATAATGCAGGCAGCAGAAATGAATTCAGCTTGCACTGACCACATCATTATTTACATAACTGGTTAATCATGCTAGTTTTGTTCCAGCTGTCAGCCATTTGATTGCTTTAAAACTTGGAGCTTTTAAGAAGCCTCAAATCTTGGATCACTGCTGGGAAATGCCAAAGGCCTAATTTGTTACTTCATAAAAATGCTGATAGTCTCTCTTGATACAGAAATCAGGGTTTTGTTTCTGTGGTGTGTTTTTTTTTTTTTTTTCCTTTAGAGAGAGAGAGAAATCATTAAATGATAATCAGTTTAGGGGAAATACATTAAAGAGTAGTTAGGATGTTCTTGATCTTGCTTTTCTTAGGTCTTGTTTGTAGGATGGGGAAATGACTCTGGCTTTTGCTTGGTGTAGAAGAATATAAGTTACTTTAATATCTTTCTTTAATGACTGGTAGTCAGGAAGCAACTTCCCAGTCTTCCAGGGCCATATTTGCAGAGTGCTAAAGTGTCCCTTGGGATGTTGCTAATAGAAAATGAAATGTGCCTGCTTTGTAGGAACGCCTGTAATGTTCTTTTCCCACTTTGCCTCGCTCTGATCTGTGCAGGGAAAATATCGAAACGTACCAGGATCCTGCTGGCTTAAGTGCTTCAAAGAACAGCAGGTTTTTGTGTGTTTCAGTAGCCTGGCTGCTCATTAAGAAGGCAGGAGACTCCATGGAGGAGAACAACATGGATTGCTGTCCTCTGGAATAAAACCTGCCGGGGCTGATTGTAGGTCTGCTGGCGTCGGTGTGCTCCAGGTTTGGTACAGACTGGGCTGTGCTGAATAACAGACCCTAAAAAGCCTGAGTTAATCAGTTTAGCTGGTTGTTACAGGACTGCTTTCCTGTTCTGCATGGAGAAAGAATTCAGAATGGTTGAATGTGAGTGAATTCAGAGACTGTGGGCTTCAGGATGGATCTAGAACTCAGTGGCTGTCGGGCTGAGCCTCTTGGTGAGTGGTGCAGCAGGTAGAAAGCTGCAGGAAAACTGGTATTCTTTATTGATCATTTTACAAATAACAGTTTTGTCTCTGGTTTGCAAATTTGGGGTTTGCTTGATTTTAGGATGCTGCTCCAGACCATTGGTGAAGGTGAAGTAGTTGGGTCAGAAGGTTCTGTGGTGTTTTCTGTAGGTTACCAGTGGTTGTAGACAGAGTTTAAGGAGAGTAGCTCAAGTTACTAAGATTGAGTTCTACGTAAATATCTAATAGTGGAGTTTGTATGAATTATGGTACTAATTAAAAACCAGTATAGAAGTGTTTGTTAGTTGCACTGGCACCGGAGATGTCTGCAGAATTCAGTTTGTAATTCACTATTGTGCCTTTCTATGTGGAAATATAACTTTGAGTTACTATGCTAGTGAGATGCTTTTCTTCTGCATAGATAATTTTCAGCTCATTTTTCTGGTGTTGTTACACAAATTGAACTTGAATTGATCTCAGAGCCAATACCCTGTGTTACATTAATTGTTAATAATGTGTCTCTCTGTTTCCTGTCACCCAGGGCTGTTAACATAAATGCCTCTAACTGGTGCCTGGAGCTTGTGTTCAAGGTCAGGCCTGGGCTGTTCACGCCTCCTGTGCCTTGGCTTGCAAAATCCAGCTCTGTGCAGGTGGGGTAGCAGGAGCTCAGGCTGGGACAGGTCCCCACTGGCACTGGGAGTGCAGCTCTGGGTAAAACCAGTCCCAGCCCAGGCCTGGATGCAGCTCTGCCTTGGAGACTCCCCTTATCTGTGCTTTATGCTGGAGGTGGCTGGGGGAAGTTTGAAGGAATCTCAGACACTCTTGTTTTGTTGTTGTCATCCATACAAATTGTTTTCAAGGCACAGTTTTCCTTCCACCATCAGGAGTGGAGCTCCCTGAGCTGCCTCGAGTAATTAGCTGAAATTTGTGCATGAGACTTCTGCAGTTTCCTTCCACCCTGCTCCTGCCTTTGCTTCCACCCTGCTCCTGCCTTTCCTTCCATACTGTTCCTGCCTTTATTTCCACCCTGCTCCTGCCTTTGCTTCCACCCTGCTCCTGCCTTTCCTTCCATACTGTTCCTGCCTTTATTTCCACCCTGCTCCTGCCTTTATTTCCACCTTACTCCTGCTCCTGCCTTTCCTTCCACCCTGCTCCTGTTCCTGCCTCTCCTCCCAGAGCTGTTTTAGCCATCTTGTCTGCAGTGCCTGAGCCTTTCATGTCACCATATAATAAATCCTGAATGGTCATGAGGTCCAGGAGAGTTTGGAGGGTGACCCAGGCAGGAGAAGGCCTCTCTGCTGCTTCTGCACAGACCTGGCTCTTTGAGGCTTTCTTGTTTCTCAGAATGCAGCACTCAGTGAACAATACATGTACAAATTAAGTAATAAATTGGTTTTTTGAAAGTTCAAAGCTGCTTATGAGTTTAAAACCATGCCAGACACCTTAGTTAGAGATATTTTATGTTCACCCTACCAGACAGAAATCTGAAGACTCCCTTGCCTTGTTTGCTTTTCAGTGTTGCAGGAGTTACGGCAAATTTTGGGGGCTGTAGTTTTAGAACTGATTACTTAAAATACATGGTAGAGTCTGGGGGTCATGGCTAAAATTCAGCAGCCAGACACTTATTTAATCTCTCTCTGGTATAACCTCATAGAGACTTCCCTGCCCTTCTGGAGATGTCACTTACATAATGTGATGGCTTCTAAAATCAACCTGGGAGTTTTCATTATTTAAAAGCAGAAACCCAGGCAGAGCAAGCTCCCTTATTCTGTTTGCTGGGTTTGAGTTTTGCCACCAAGAAGTGCTACAACACATGTGGTACCCCTGCTAGGGAAAAACACCAGCCTGGCTGACAGAGTACTAATGATATCTGGGATGCTCTTTCACATTTTTATCTTTATTCTCCCAAATCATATTAATTTCTAGACTTAACATCAATTTAGTAGTTTCTGAACCTTTGCAAGGGCAATGGTCTTTTCAGAGCTTTGCTAGAACAAAGACATTTTAAGAATCTTAATAGAGACTCGTATAATCTTATTACAACTGCTCCTGTTTAAATCACTTCCTTGTACTTAAATAACAATCTGTCACCAGCTATTTCTTGATTGTAGTTTTTGTCAGTTGTAATTTATCCCCCTCCCTGGTTTGGTTGTACTTTTTTTCTTTCCCCCTGATTGTGCAACCTTTAGGTTGGCAAAGCTCCTTCTTTCTCACACAGTTCTTCTGAGTCCACAGGGAGTAATCGCATGAGTAAATTGCTCACTGGTGTAAGAGCTGTGCAGTTCACAAGTAAAACCTTTGTGGGACAAACCCCACTGAAACAACTGATACAGACAGCTCTGATATTCCTCAGGGAGAGACCAAACAAAGTATTTTTAAAGGTGACTTCCTCCCCTGAGATGGCAGCACAAAGGAATCCTGAGACACGTTTCCCTCCAGGTGGGAATTCTGTTCCCAGGAGGTTCCTCGTGTGTGCTGCTGGTGGGGTGAGCAGACCCCAAGCATCACCTCAGTTTTGTCATTCTGATTTTTATTCATTTCTTTCTTTTTAGTGATGAGGATTTCTTCAGCCAAATCTGTTGACCCAATTGCTGCTGGAGCTGCTTTTCTACTGACTTTCAGCTCTGTTTGGACAGGGATGAGGCTTGTGACAACAGCAGTAAGGCAGAGATGTTTGCTCTAACCTATGAAATCAGCCAGAATTGAAGATCATTAATTAATCCTTATCTGCAGAGCTGTTTTAACATGCCTGTTCTCTGGTGGATGGTGAAGCACAGTGTGCTCTGCCACATGGTGCACGTAAAGGAAAGCACTTCAACTGTTATTTGAAAAACAGAACTTTAATATTTTTAATTATTCACTTAATTAGAGAAACACCCTCCCATTTTGTGCCATTGCTGGACTGTGACTGGTAATGTCTGCTTAGAGGTTCTTGATCAGGCATTACCCTCAATATTCAGATCCAGGGAAGATCTGGTGCATCTTTAAAATGCCCCTGCCCAGGTATTTAATTATTTGATGGAAACCTCTTTCTCTAATGACCACTGGAAAGCATAAACTCCCCTCTGTTGTATTATCTAATGAAATATTTGCCTTCTGAGCCCATCCTGCCCTATTGCAGGGGTTTGATTGCTTCTTGCAGTGTTCTGCTGCTTGCAGTGATTTTTTTTTTAAGGATGGAATGCTTATTACCTATGAGAAGTGTTACTATATTTTGCTGCTGTTGTTGAGCAGAGTTCATGAAGTTAAACTTTGTCTACCAATTTAGAAGAGTTTCTCAGAAAGTCAAGATAATGCCTCTGTTGGAATGTTTTCAGATAAACAGCATAGGTGACACAGAGTACTCTTCTTAGAAGTGTGCAAATGCAGATCAGAAATCAATATTTAATACGGTAATTTTTGAGAATCTTTTCAATTTGTGTATATTTTTAAGGCAGAAGTTTCTGTCTGCTGCTCAGAAGAACAGCGTGCCTGTCCTTGCACCCAGGCTATGATTATACAGCCCATGGTTTTTCATACTTTTTCAGCAAAGCAGCTGCTTTCTGAAGATTTTATTGGTACTTGGGTGACTCCCCTGAAAGATATTTATGTTTATATGTTTACTGGTTCTCTTGGGAAGCTTTAATAAGGAAGTAAAATACAGGAATGTTTATAATTGGCTTGACTTGGCTTTCAGAATTCTTGTAGAGAAGCTGAAGTATAAAAGCTCAAATACAGCAAAATCACTTTTAAACTGGTTTGTTGCAGAGAAGCACTGAGGTAGATCATCAAAGGATTTTTAGTCTGCAAAAACTGCTTAAGTGTTGTGTTTAAAATTTACAAATCACTGACCCCTTTGTGAGACACTGAGACAGACTGAAATGTCTGGCTCTTTTTTACATTTGACTACCTAGTGAATAATCTCCTTTTGCCTGGCCTGCTGCTTTAAACACACTGAGTGCTGCAATTGCCATTCTGGTGTCTGTCTGCCAACCAATAGTGGCTGTGTATATTTAATTTCATCGTAATACGACCATAGGATGCCTCCAGGAGTATTTACATCAGCTTTAAAAGTCAGGACGTGTTATATGGCTGGAAATTTGGAATTTTGGGGACTGCTCTGCGTGATGGGAGCTCTGCTGAAATGTTGAGGGGTGAAGAACAGCAGGACAGTTTTGTAGCTTGTCTTTATTATGCTGGTTTTAATTTGCTTTATGAGGGGGGGTCTGTTCTGCAGGGGATGGTCTGGATCAAGCAAAGTGTGAGCACACCTTTCACTCCAGAGGGGTGAGGGACCTGTTGATCTGGGGCTGGCTGGGATCCCTGGTTTTCAGTGCTGTTTGCTTTCAGGTGTGAGTGCAGGAAACACGCTCCAACATCCTGAATGCAGGAACACTTTTGTTCTCTATGCTCTGTGCAAAATTGTGTCTGGATGCCTTGGCTTCCAGCCAGGCTTTTAATCTCTTTTTTGTGTCAGCTTGGATAGTGTATATAATGCTATAGTGCCTTTTCCTGTCCCTGAAAATGCTGATTTTTGGTTTTATTTTAAGAAGGGTTTTCTTTTTCTTACTCAGAAGAAAAATAAACTTTAAAGGAGGAGGAAAGTCTGTGCTTTTTTTTTTTCCTTTTTTTTTTTTTTTAGTTTCTTGTTGTAGTTTGTGCTTTATAGAAAGCCCTGAAATGTGCTGTCAAAACTTTATCTCTTGTCTCACAAATTCAAAATTTAGACACGGGGCAGGGCAATGTGGGGAGGGGTCTCAAGGTAGTTGGAGTGAGGGAAGGGGAGAATTAAAAACACATCAGTGCCCGTTAAATGTGTGGAACAGAGGTGCCTTTAGATACCACAAGGCTTATTTTTCCATCCAGCTTGACCAGTCTTTTGTCAAAACTCCTGTTTTAACTATTTAAATAAAACACGGTGACTTTGGCATTCTCTCCTTTCATGGGAAAGTAAAAGAGAATTAAGCCCCGCCTGCCACTTCCATGCTAAACAGATGCAAATCACAGCCCCCTCCCTCCAGTTGCCTCTTCTCTCCTCCTGGGTTTCATTGTTTTGATGAAAGCTGTTCTGGTGCCAACTCCCAGCCCAGAGGGCAGGTGAGAGGAATTAAAAAAATCCCAGATTCCAGCTCGGTGATTAACATATCTTCTGGAGCTTGTAATGTCATCCTTGCACACAAAACAAAGTCGCAGCAGCTTCACAGAGCAGAGGTTTGTCAGAAAGGCAAACATCAAAGTGGCAAGAAAAGAGGAGTTTATTTAAAATATAGCAGAAAGACTTAAAACATTCGTGCTCACCTATGAGAGCTATTAAAAATTTTTAAAAAAGCCTTTGAAGCCAAGCATTAAAGATTTAATAGTATTAATTGAATTAAGCCGTGGGAGTTGAGGATGTGTAGACACATGTGTGAGTGTATGTTCTGAGACATCACCTGTGTTAAGGCAGCAGAGGTGCTGGGACCTGAATGAGCTGCACTTGCTTTATAAGGGCTACCTTAACAACCCCCTATTTATCCCTGGGGTTAATTAGAGACACCATTAGCACTGAGAGTGTAAACACAAGGAAGGGACTTGGAGAGATGGAAAACTGCAGAGCCCACCAGCCTTGGCATCCCTGGGCAAGGCAAAGCAGGCAGAGTAGTTTCCAATCTGCATTTAAGGATAATTTTGTTTAGATCATTAAGGCTGATTTATTTGGTTTTCAAGAATAGATTCCTTTTCCTTTGTTGTGAGAACAGTAACTTAATACTGTTGTACTCCAACCACAGGTATGGGCTTTTTTTTGGCAGCTGAACTTCCATGTTACTTGATAATTATTTTCTTTTAAAACTGGCTGATTTTGGTAGCTTTTAGCTTTTCTTGTGCATAGAAATTTCACTGTTAGGAAAACTTCTTGCTGGAGGAGACGTTTGTCCCTCCATAGCTCTGTAAATAGACACAAAAATAAAATCACAGTTCAGTGTGATTGCAGTAACCTGGTATTGGAAGGGTTTTTGTTGGTTTTTTTTATTCTTTGCAAATTAAATACTCAATTTAAGCCTTAACATATTTGCATTGTACATTAAGAAGCAGGGAAGAACCAAATCCTTGTGTCATTTATAGAAAGAAAGAGCACTGAAAGCTCCTTGCAAGCCTGCAGGTGGCTTGGCAAAGGAGGGACGTGTCCAGGGGGAGCAGCTCCAGGCAGGATTTGATGGCTGTGGGAATCCTGGTGTGGAGAGGCACCACCAGCCCCATCCAGAGGGATAACAGAGCTGAGGGAGACCTCAATACATTCATTTTTTCTTCTGCTGGCAGTGTGGGGAGGGTTGTGTGAGCCCTTCCTGCTGCAGATGTAGTTACCAAATGATTCAGCACCATGCCGTGCCCACGGATTGGAGCAGTATTAATGAATTCATTACTGCTCTCTGATGGATGTTAATGGGCTAGAATTTCTTCTGTGCATTTGGACTAGGTGGAAAGCTCTTGAAAAAAAAAAGAGAAAATGGAGTGGGTGAGTTTTTTAAGCCACTTTTGTGTTCTGCTTCTAAATCTAACGAGAAAATGTTTTTAATGACTTGCATGAAAACAATGGTCAAAACAATAATCACCAGGCAGCTCTGGGAGGGACAGGGAGGAGCAGTGCTACACAAGGGATTTATTGCATTTTATTCAATATATCCCAACCACAATCTGCTGCTTGGAAACAGAGGTAGGTATTGCCTTTTCCATATGAATTCCTTAGGAGATATCTGGAGTCCCAAGGACATGATCCAGTTGCTGCTTGCAGGGTATCAAAGCCAGGGGGGTAGAAGATGTTCTCTGCAAGAGCTGACTGAAAGAAAATGACCTTTAATGAAGGAACAGGCACAGATGCTTTTGAGTAACAAGTCTTTGTCATCCTCTTTGAAACGAACAAGCTGCCTCCCACTCAAATAATTTTCAGTCTAAATATCCAGAATAGATAAAAGAGTAGGTAGAATTTTGCTGCTGGAGGATGGATTCAGAAAACTTGAGGAATTGTTATGCTGACAGCTGAAAATTTCTGTGTATCTGCATAGGAGAATGTGGGATTCACTGGCATTTTCAAGCTGGATTTTTTTTTAATTAATTCCACAAAAATCAACAAAATAATAATAAAATAATAACAAATATTTTCTGTGTTGAACAAGGATGACTCTTTTTTTTGTGTATGAGTTAAGGAATTGGAAAGTTTGAAGCAGCAAAATGAGGCAAAATCCTTATGTCAAATGTACTGATATTTAAAAAAAATCTTCTAGTGATTCACCTCCATCAAAGCTGAACTTAAAAAATATAGCTCAAAATTAGAAACTGGGACACCACAGAAAGTTGACCAAAGGGAATTATTTTTATATTATTCAATATTCTTGAGTTCTGTTTCCTGGGAACCAGAATCCTGTGTAGATCCAGGCTGTTGGTGGCACTGCTGGGACCTCTCCTCTGGAATTACTCCTGCCAAGGTGGTGCTGGACACGTTAGACAGGTCTGATAGGAAGAGGGAGAAGAGGTGGGTTGGTTTGGGAGGGATTTTGGAAACTGTGGTGTGTACAGTATGAAAAGATAGGAGATATGGAGGAGTCAGAGGGAAAGCTGAACATCTGGTGTCACAGGACAGAGCTAAAATTGGGGTGGGAAAAGGGCAGGGCTAGGATTTTATAAAATTTGGTAATTTGGAGAGTGAAGGACCAAATTTCCTCCTTCTCTGTGGCTGTCTTCAACGTGGAATTGCTTTGTCACTAGGCAGGAAAAGGAGATTTCCCAGAAGCCCAGTTTGCAGTCCCTGCAGAGTCACCTGCTGGGCCAAGTCCCAAATCTAAACCATCAACTTCACCTCCAGTTTGAGCTTCCCAGGTGCAGCTTTGCCCAGTGAGCTGTAACGGGAGACTGCTGTGGAAATGGCTGGTGCTCCCCTTGTCTGGGTGTTCTTTCAAGTAATCAGAGTGACCTTGGCGTTAATTGGTTGGGTGAGGTGATGTGTGAGCAGCCCCAGCCCTGCCTGTCCTCGGTGGGTGGGATCAGGTCACACCTGTGGATCTGGTGTGGGGCAGGCAGGAGCTGGGAAGAATCCCATCCTCACCTCTCCTCTGAGCCTTTGCTGGGCAGCAAATCCTGCTCTGGAACCCCGGGATTTGGGCAGAATGTTCCTGCAGTGAGGAGCAGGGAGGATTTTAGGATGTGTTTCCTACTTTGCAATCTTTATTCACAGAATCCCAGGATGGGTTGGGTTGGAAGGGACCGTAAAGCTCATCCAGTTCCACCCCTGCCATGGAAGGGACACCTCCCACATTCCCAGGCTGCTCCAAGCCCCATCCAACCTGGCCTGGAACACTCCCAGGGATGGAGCAGCCCCAGCTTCTCTGAGGATCTGTGCCAGGGCCTCCCCACCCTCCCAGGGAAGGATTTTCTCCTGAACTCCAGTCTCATGAGCAGACAGCTCACGTACCTGGATTTCTGAGGTTTAAAGCAATCCGATGTCAGTACCAGCTCTGATAGTTGAATTAAGACGTTGTGTTGACTTTTCAAGATGATTGTGCAAAATCTGGTGGCTGTGAGGGAAGGCACTTGAAATTTTATGCCATGAATGGACATTGATGAATGTAAGTGGGATATTAAATCAATCTCTGTTTTCTTTGCGGGCTTGTAGTTCGTGCTGGCAGGCAGCACACTTAATTAAAATGGAAAAAATAGTGTTTGGATGTACAGGCAGGTATTTCTTGGCATCCTGTACTTCTTGAACAACCCTTTTCCTCAGAAATCCATGTCCTAAAATAAAAGTATTAATCCTTCAGCTTCTACCAGTAGTAGCATGGAGAGTTAAACTGTTTCCCCCCCACTAATCTTTGTCGTGGTGAGCATTTGCCTCTGGCCTACTGAGTGTATTAATGTGGTTTCATGTCTGGTGTGTGTAGGAGGATGGGAGAAACTGCACTTGGTGACGTCTGCTTCATATTAATAAAAGTGCAAAATCAATTTAGTTAATGAAATCATTGGGTGATTTTAAGTAGCAAGTATCGTCTTCCCAAAATATATTCCCAAAATGTGGAGTCTGATACATGAGCACACATCTAGGTGAGTATGAATTTTAAAAATTGCAATTCTATAGGAAAGCACTGGGGCTTAAAGAAGGGAGCTGACATTTTGTGCTCTTGTATTTTTTGCAGTTCTTCCTGTGTTCAAGCTGATCTGTGAGGGCCTGAGCAGGTGCCTGTCACCCCATAACAGCCTAAGTGACAAGGCTGGACTTTTCTAATTAGTAATAGATTCTAAGGCACATCCTCTGGCAAGAATATTGGATATCCTCTTCCCTTCTGAAAGGAAAATGTGAAAGGAGAGAAGTGTCTCCTACTGCCCTTAATTCAGTTGAAAATACAATTCAAGTATACTTGGTAAGCTGAATTTATTTCAGATTGTTACCTTTCAGTCAAGGCACACATTGAGTGATCTTTTCTTTTTTCTACTCAATTTGTGAGAAAACAGATTAAATGCTTTCCTTCAAGCAGGTAATCCCCAGAGAACAAGTTCCTTTGAGGAGTTTGGGGAGGTATTTTCACTGCCCTTTTGGATTAATTTGCATTTGGCATTTCTGGTTCAGTTTATAATGGCCTGACCTCACACTGGTCTGTAATTCTGCAATATTCTGATTTTCACTGCACACCTGCTCCGTGAAGAATAAACTGAGATGTGCCCACAGTGCAGGTGGCACTGTGAGTGACACTTGACCTGGCCCTAGAAGGAGGAATGTGTTATTTTTAAAGAGCTGTTGTCAAAGCTCGTAATCCTAAAATTAGATCCCAGTGCAGGTTGGATTTGGGTCGTGAGTGGTGATCTGCAGGTCTGGCAGAGCTGTCCCCTGTCCCAGCCCTTCAGAGCACTTCTACAGCCACCCTGTCAGTAATTCCAGCTGCAAGGGCCAGTGGAGCTGGGGGTGACAAAACCCCCCAAAGGCTGATGGAGCTGGGGGTGACAAAACCCCCCAAAGGCTGATGGAGCTGGGGGTGACAAAACCCCCCAAAGGCTGATGGAGCTGGGGGTGACAAAACCCCCCAAAGGCTGATGGAGCTGGGGGTGACAAAACCCCCCAAAGGCTGATGGAGCTGGGGGTGACAAAACCCCCCAAAGGCTGATGGAGCTGGGGGTGACAAAACCCCCCAAAGGCTGATGGAGCTGGGGGTGACAAAACCCCCCAAAGGCTGATGGAGCTGGGGGTGACAAAACCCCCCAAAGGCTGATGGAGCTGGGGGTGACAAAACCCCCCAAAGGCTGATGGAGCTGGGGGTGACAAAACCCCCCAAAGGCTGATGGAGCTGGGGGTGACAAAACCCCCCAAAGGCTGATGGAGCTGGGGGTGACAAAACCCCCCAAAGGCTGATGGAGCTGGGGGTGACAAAACCCCACACAGGCCGATGGAGCTGGGGGTGACAAAGCCCCAGCACCTGTGGCTTGGCAGGTCCCAAAAGGATGTGGCCAGGTGGTGCTGCTGTGTGAGGCAGGTTAGAGATTGCTCCTCATCCCCCTTCCCAGACACTGAGAAATGAGCTCCCCATGGAGCTCAAATCCTGGGAATTTTAGGAAAGGTGGTATGGAGAAAACAGAACCAGATTTGTGTCTGTAAATCTCTTTTATGGCTAAAATTCTGCTCAAGCTGGAGCTTCTTTCCCTCAGTGAGGCTGAGACAGGACTGTAAAACCAGTGCAGAATCAAACCTTGGCACTCATGAATATGCATAAATTTGAAGGAGAATTATCTTTCAGCATTAACTCTTTAAATAAAGAAATAATTTGGCCACCTGCTGCCTGTGAAAGCTGACCTTGTTCTCTCATTTGTAAAAGGGAGTGGAAAGCTTCCAAAACTTTGAATTTTGAACCATTTCCTCTCCTCAGAAATTACACCGAAGAAGACAAGCATTTAAGTTGTGAAAAATGGAAATGAAACCTTTCCTCTGGAGTTAACCCTGTTCTCCAAACCCTTTGCCAATCTGTATTTGTAACTCTTTTCCTAAATAATTTTGAAGGTTGAGGAAGGGCATTGATGGGAATTTCAGGCTCTTCATTTTGCTGTTTTATTCCCATGAATTGCTGTTTTCTCTGCTGTAGAATAGCAAAAGAGAGCTAATAAGTGTTCTGCTTGTTGGCTTTTCTGTGTAGTGCCAAGTGTCTCCTCTCAGTCCTCTCCTCCAAGTGGCCACGATGCACAGTTGCCCCTTTTTCTGTTTGGTTTTGGGAACAGTGTTTGGATTGCAGTTGAATATTGTATCATAGGCAGAGTAATGGTACCCTCTGGTCAGCCAGTTCTCTGAGAATAATTTATGAAGAGAGGAAAAAAATCAGAGAATTAGTTAAGTTTGAAAATCTGTCTAGCAGTGTGGATTTAGTGTAAGAAAAATGGCTTTTTTCTGCATGATAGTCCTGATTTTTATATAAAGGTTTGTGCTCGGGTTTTTTCTGATTTCTGAGCCATTTGTGGAAAATGAGACTTCCTAAAACACAGTGGGCTTGGATATAGACACACAATGAGCTATCCCAGGAAAAGCAGGATGTGAATTTAGTGTCAGGCAATGGGAATCCTTTTTCTTTGCCATAAGCAGGAGCTGACTTCTTGCTGGGATTTGGGTTGTGTGTGCAGGTGTGGGGTTGGTGTCTGTCTGTCCGGGGGAGCTTCTTCCTCAGTCAGCACCTGGCAGCAGCTTCTCTGAGCCTGATCCTTTGCAGGCTGGCAAGAATTCCCTGATTTATCCTGGAATACAGGATAATGACTGGCAAGAATTCCCTGATTTATCCTGGAATACAGGTCCCTGAGCATCACCTGCCTCTGTTATTCCAGGCTGATAGCAGGGAGAGCAGATCTCTGCGTATTCCCACCTGAGAGGGGAGGCAGCAAGACAGGGATATTTTTATGTAGACTGATGTCTGCAGATTCTGATCACAGACTGACTGAATTAATAACTATTTTCCAAACCTCACTTTTCATGCATGTGACTTACAGTAAATGTCTAAGGATATATGTTGTCTGTAGTACTGTTAATTAAAGTTTTATGCAAATATCTGGTGAACTCTTGGTGTTTAATGTTAATTTTCACACTTGATATTAAAGGCTTTTCATATATTTCCTGTGCATGCTTAGCTGGGCTGTGCAGATATTTACCTTCAGGCTGATATGAAGGGCATTTTATCAGTGCAGACAAATCCTGCTTGGAGTTTTACATTCCAGAGGTGTGAATGGATTCTGCTGAAAGCCTGTTATAGGTGGATTTGTGGGGCTGTTTTCTTTGAACTGAGTTTATGAAGGACTTTGTGGCTTGGCCTTGGTTCTGTGTTAGTCTCAGCAAGTTAAAGATGCTTCCTCATGCAGATTTCATTCACTGAGCTTAATCTCTGGTGAGAGAGATGAGGAGTTCAGGCAGGAATTCCTTCTGTCTTCACGTTGTGTGGAGGAAAGCACCAGGAGAATTCATTATTTGTGTAATGGAACTGTTGGAATAGGGAACAGGGCAGGAGGTGTTTCCCTCCAGGTTACCCTGGTGACACAGGTAAAGCTGCACCTTCCTCTCTGCACATCCGTTTGCTTTGCCATTTGGAGATGTCAAGATACTTGAAAATCAGAGAAAATGGCTTGTAGGGACCAAGAGTGAAAATGAGGAAGGCTCCCCAAGACTAAACTGTTTAACTTTCACAGAGATCTGCTCAAGCTTTTTCCTGCTAACCAGAAACAGCTTTAATCAACTGGTCTCACTTTCTGCTTTCTTTGCAACTCTGCTGTTAAAAATGCAAACTCATATTTTTGCTGAAGTTGCAAATGCATTGTGCTTCCTTATGGTTTGTTGTGAGAAGTTAATTCACTGAGGACTCTGGAAAAAAGAAATTAAACTTTCTGCGTAACAATTTGATCGTGTGTTAGAAACAGTTCCTCACTTTTAGGCAGTTGGGGTGTTTGACTTTTTGATCTGTTTAATGATAAAAGAGATTATTGTGGTGCTGCAAAACTTGGAATAATCCAGGGAAATTCCCTGGTGTGGTGAGGGAGCAGAGTGTGTAAAGCAGGGACAAAACCAGAGCTCTAAGGTGGGGGTCAGCCCCACTGCCAAGGCAGGACCTTGAATATTGCATTGGTGAGGAGAACAGCTGCTCCATCAGCTTTCCATCCTGTCATCCTCTGGGTGTTTATTAGGAGGTTTAGAATAAGTTGGTTTGTAGGGGTTATGAGTAGAGTAAGATGAAAACATATCCATCAAGAAAAGGAAAAAACAAACCTTAATGTTTCCCTCATTGAAGGCCTTGGTTTTCAGGACTGGAAGATAAGAAAGTGAAGAATCGCTCGGCGTTGATGGATTGATGGGTTTTGAGTCTGTTACAGAACAACAAGTGAAATATTTCATTTCCTGCAAGTGTGTAAATTGCTGGTTTCTCTTAATCCAGTGTGTTCTCTCCTGTGTTTGCTCTGGGATTGTTTTTCCAGAGCGCTGCTCCAGACTTAGAAAAGCTTCCAGTTTGGAGTTCTTCCTTTGGTTTCTTCTCCAAAACCAAGTGTCTGCTTTCCTAGTGGGGTGTAATTGGGAGGGAATGAAGAATCTTTGCTCTGTTTTTTTAGACTTTTTGTGTTGCATTTAATCAGCTCCAGAAGTGATCCAGGGTTGGGTTGTTCTTACTTGTCTTGCAAAGCTTAGGAGACTTGGAGTATATTTCCTGTGCTGTTGTGTAAAAATGGCTGGATTTTGTGCAAGAGAGAGAAAAGGGAAGCAGTCTTGTGTTGTGAGGGTGGTTAATTCTTCAGGGATTTTTACATGTGAGCTATTAAAATGATTTTTCCAAAAGCTTGTGAAGTTGTAAAGTAATAGAACTTGTCTTTGACTGGGGAGATACACACAGGTGAGGCACTTGCTCCTGTAGTGTACTTGTAAAAAGATTTTGGGAAGGCCTCTCATCCCTGGCTTTGAAAGAAATAAAACTTTCATAAGGCAAGAATGTTTTTCATAGATTTGCAGTGGGTTAAAAGACAGGAAATGGGGTTAGGAGTAAATGTTGGTTCTCACAGGGAAGGGCTCTTCCCAGCCAAGTGTCCTGCCAGAGATCAGTGCTCTTGCAAATACTCCCTTTAGCAGGTTGGTCTGAAATAATAAGATGGCCAAAGTGAAGCAAAATAGTCAAATTTGAAATGAAGCTTGAATTGAAAGGCATGATGAGAGATTGAGACCTGCTGAGGGATAAAGTGGCAGGTGAAATGCACAGGGAGAAGAAATGTGCAGTGGAAGTACAACTCCCAAGAGACACCTGGAATTTTAGGAAATATTTGATACATGGGGAGTGCTAAGCAGTAAATGGTTGTGTTGTGATACAAACTTCTGTTGCTGCCAAATCTGAAATGCAGAGTGCTGGGAACTGTGTGTGTCCCAAGAAATGGGAGTTTAATCTGTGCATGGAAAGACCACAGGGATGATGGAGATATGGAGAAGCTTCTAAGTAGCCTGAATTTCAGAAGACCTCAGCTCAGAAGGAGTTGGCCAATTCCTATAAACCATGAGGGACATAAAGAAGCCCAAGGTGATGTTTTCTTTCTCAGAAGCCTGAGGGAGTTGTAAGTTGAGCGTGGTCACCATGCTGAGGGTGACACAGGGAGCTCAGGTGGCTTCCAGAGGGGTGGGAGAGGCCCAGTGTGCCTCTCCCAGGGTGTCCCAGTTGCTGGTAATAAAAAGGAATATATTTTTATATATAGAAAGGAAAGTGTTCCTTTCTCATGCTCTTAGCACAAGGATTTGTGTCTGAGGATGTCAGGCTTGGTGGACTTCTAATCCAACTGGTTTAGAAGGTTTTGTAGTTCTCCTGGGTTTGATTTTTCATGTTATTCGTTGCTTTTCTGGTTGGAAAAGCTCAGTTTTTATGGAGGGAATTGGATTCTTCTGCTCTGGGATCTGTGTAATCATCAGGATTGTGTCCATGATTCCCCTGGCACTTGGATCCTGTGCTGCCTCCAGCTGCAGGAGCTCCTGCCTGCAGCCTCTCCCAGTTCAGTGTCACCTTCCAGATCCCCTGGGGAACTGGTTCCAGCTTTGCTGGGAACTTGCCTTAATCCATTCTTGGCAAAAAGAAATGGTTTAGGCTAAATAAGATGTACGTTGTGCTTTTTCTGTTTAATTTTTATTGTTTCTAATGTGTGACTTGTTTTACAAGTCACACATTAGAGAGGGGTCACAGGGGCAGGTGAGCCAACAGATCTGGGCAATGTAAAATTCCAAAGGGAAGTAAGTAATGGAATGTTTGTGAATTTTCAAATTCTGTGGGTTTGATCCACACAGAATGTCCCAGGAGATGCTCCTTTTTATTCCTGTTGCTGTTAGCCATCTCCTCTCCTACAGCTGGTTCTAAATATTGGGAACACCAGGGGGATGCAGTTTACCTGACGTTTAGTGTTGGTTTCATTCAAAGTTAATCTTCCATCATGTCATAAGAGGTTTTTATTCTGCCAAAAATCAACTTTAGTGGAAGAAGATCAAATAAAATAACTCATTAGGTGTGTTCTGTGGTAGTTAAACCTGCCCAGAAAGGTTTCTAAGGAAGGGAATTTGTCTTTGTGCTAAAAAAAGCCATTACAGACCTGTGCTGACACTGAATTCTGCTTCCATTCCAGATGGCAATTTGAAGAATGATAACAATGTCAGGTTTGAAATCTGTGCTTTCCTTCCAGTGTCTCTGTGAGGGATGGGGTTGGTTTGGGAGTGTTTGAAGGAGCATTATTAAAGGACATCTGGAATGGGCATTTCTGTGAACGTGGCCAGCTCAGTGCCAGAGTCCCTGCTCAGTGTTTGTGGCACTGGTGCCTCTCAGGGCTGCTCTGTGTTCATGGAATGGCCAATCTGCCAGTTTGCTCAAGTAATTTATTCCAAAGCTTAATAGGCCTCTGTTTACTTGAAACAGTGACCTTAGCTAAAGAACTGACACAGCTTTCCAGCTCCACAGCTTGTCCTTGCCTTTTCTTGCCAATCATTTGGGCTTTACAATTCCATTCTCATAGAATTAAAAATTCTTCTGTGCTATGTGAAAGACACACAGAGCAGAGAGTGTGGATCCGCTGAGTGTTGTCAGATGAACAAAGTAAATGCATTTGGGAAAAAAAAAATTGCTTCTAATCTGCTTATCATGAAAGGTCACCTTGAGTTGGAGTGTGTTGGGCCACAGGATCTCTGCCCTGAGACTGAGAGGGCTTTAAACTTAGCCAGGGTTTCAGAAGTGGCTTGGTTGATTTTTAGGAAGTTTGCTCGTTCTCTCTGGGTGCAGATTCCTACTGTTAGAGGGCTGCTGAACGTGGAATTTCTCATGTGGTTTCATCTGAGCTCTGTGATTTCTGTAATTAAAAGTTCTAGGTAGGTTTTGGAAACTGAGTCTCCAGATTGGACTTTGTTTCTGGTTTGCTTTTAAAATTTTGCCTTTGTATCAGCATGATCGTCTTCTTGCTTTTGTTTTGCTCAGCACTTCAGGTTTTTAATCCTAAATGTTTAATGTGACTCGTGAGAGGAACAAGTTTTTTTCAAAATCAGAAGAAATTCAAGGAGGAAAAAATTAATCTAGGAAAATTTCTCCCAGGTGTGTGTGCCTTGCTGGCTGTACAGAACAAGCACACCCAACTAACCTGCTTTGTTTTCTTTCCTCACTCAGGTCATGATTTTTATGTTCTCGTGTCATTCTCTTGAGGAGAGGAAATGATTGTAGTGGAACGTGTCACAGAGACGCCACTGCTACGGAGCCTTTGCAGTTCAGAACCGTTCCTAGGAGAGCAGATTTAGCCCTTTGCTGTTTGTGTTCTGGAATCTGGCTTGGGAAAAAGGGAAATAAAAATGACGACTTCGTCTATCAGACGGCAGATGAAGAACATTGTGAACAATTACTCAGAGGCCGAAATCAAAGTTCGGGAGGCGACCTCGAATGACCCCTGGGGTCCTTCCAGTTCCTTGATGACTGAAATAGCAGATCTGACCTACAATGTTGTGGCCTTTTCTGAAATTATGAGCATGATCTGGAAACGACTGAATGACCACGGCAAGAACTGGCGACACGTCTACAAGGCCCTCACTCTCTTAGATTACCTGATTAAAACTGGGTCCGAGAGGGTGGCCCAGCAGTGTAAAGAGAATATTTTTGCTATCCAGACATTGAAAGATTTTCAGTACATCGACAGAGATGGGAAAGACCAGGGCATCAACGTGAGGGAGAAATCCAAGCAGCTGGTGTCCCTCCTGAAGGACGACGAGCGCCTCAAGACAGAGAGGGCCCAAGCCCTGAAGACCAAAGAACGCATGGCTCAGGTGGCCACTGGGGTGGGCAGCAACCAGATCACCTTTGGCCGAGGCTCCAGCCAGCCCAACCTGTCCACCAGCTACTCAGAGCAGGAGTATGGGAAGTCTGGAGGATCCCCAGCATCCTACCATGGCTGTAAGTACAGGCACACCCATCCCAAAGTGTGAATCCTTCTCTCTGGAGCGTTGCTGCTGGAGCTGGGGCTGAGCGGTGCCTTTGGGGGAGTGCAAATGCTGCCTGCAAGGGGAGCTGGGATCTCTGTGGGTCTGCCCGTGGTGCTGATGGCTCTGCAGATGCCTGGCTAAATATTTGCTTTGGAGAGGACTTGTGTAGTGATGGAAATCGATTTTAAAAGCCCTTGTTTACTGTCAGTTCCAAAGGTAGCACTGCCAGGCTGCTCTTGTGAACGTGTTCCAGTGTTGGGTGTGATGGGGAGGGGGTGAAGGGGTTTTTCTGTTTGTTTCTGGTTTTAAAAGGAGTGCTTGAAGATGTGTTATCTTTTTGTTCAGGATGGAATCATAGCATGGTTTGGGTTGGGAGGGAATTTAAAGCTGATCTCATTCCACCCCCCTGCCATGCTCAGGGACACCTTCCACTATCCCAGGTTGTTCCAGGTCCCATCCAATCTGATCTTGGATTATGAATAAATAAGAAATACAGAATATTTCCTGAATCATTTTGCTTCTTTATGTTGCTCCTATTGTACTTTGGCAATAATGCTGCTGTTTAATTTCCTTTATTGCTTACTCAGCAGTTCATGGAGGAGGAATACTTTGAATCTGTATTTAAATATTTATATTCTCAGTATTTGCCGTGTGTCTGTACTAAATACTAAATACTATATTTCATTCTTAAAAAATGAATACAGTGATGTGGGAAGAACAAATTCTTTCCACCACTGCTGGGTGGGACTCCCTGTCATGTCAGGAAGAGGCTTGATTTGGCACTAAATCCTCCTTAATGTAAGTAATGATCTGATGAAAGCTGCTTTGGCTGCAATGTCAGTGGTTGTGGTCTAATTCTGAAGGAAAATCTTTTCTTTAAATGGATATTTAGAGTGTGTGGAGGGTTGTGACTGAGCCAGGGGGCAGGAACCATTGAGCACCAGCTTTAAGAATCTGAAGTTTGTCATGTCCTGGGTCCCAAAGTGCTTCTTAAATCATAAATCCATGAGTGGGGTCAGCCCTGCTGACATCTGCAGGAGGAGATAGCAGGAAAATCAAACCAGGATGGAGAAAATCTCTCTTTAAAGCTCTGGAGACAAGCAGAAAAAATTATTTCCAAAAGGAAATTTTTTAACATAGAGGGTACAAAATATGTGAGTGAAGATTTCCAACTATGAGAATTTTTTAAATTAGCAGTAGGGTAACAAGCATCTTAATTTTTCTGTAATAATAATTTTTCTATATTTATATTGTTCTTCTATAATAACCATGCTTGGGCACTATGAATTTTTAAAGAAAAACTCATACATTGTTACCTCAATAACAACAACATTTTTCCTTTTCAAATCTATAGATTGTTGTTGACTACAACAAAAATTCTTAATTTAGAGGTAGCTTGAAATACTGATTTTAACTTGAGCTGGTGGGCTGAAATAAGTGACTGAGCTATGCTGAGCACACCTTGGGTTTCACAGGCTTATTGCTCTACCAGTCCCAACTTTAATTAATGCCTGGAACTATTGTTTGGAATCTTAAATGCTACCAGAGGCTCCAAACTATTCCTCCCAGCAGGGCTGAGCAATGCAGGGCGTGTTCCTCAATTGTTCCTCGGATGCTTTAGGAATTTTGATGGGGGAAGCAGCAAGTTTGGCTTTTCCCTCACTTATTCCAAGTGTGGATTTACTGCTCCCACTTCCCTGTGTGTGTCCTGTGGCAGGATTGCTTTGGAGGTAAAGATTCCTTAAGCTTTTTTTTTTTTCTCACCCCCTAAGAAGCTTTAGAAATCTCAGATTTTTTTCTCCCCCCCCTCGGTTCTTTCTCTGTTCCAACTCTCCTGGACTTTTTGCACTGTGGATCAGCAAAAATCCAGGTGGCTGTCAGTTTGTCTATTTTGAGGTTTTTAAGTGTTTCTTGTCTGGTTTAATTGAGTGGAGCAAAGCAAACCAGCACCTTCCAGAACAGCTGTGCTAAGCCCCTCTGATATTGGGAGACTGGGAAGAGCTTTATCCCAGGAAACGAGGAAGGAGTTTCATTAAAATCCAGACATTTAATCTGTTACATAAATGTAGGGTTATTCCTGTGCCTGCTAAATTTGATGGAAAAGATGCTTTTCATTATTTGAAGTGAAAGAGATTGTATCCATCATGTGTTCTTTTATTTTTTTTTAATTATACCCTTCTTTTGTGCTGAAAATCTGGATTCAGAAAAAAAAATCTGTAAAAGGAATGAAGTTCTGCTTCACTCTTGGGAAATATTCCCCTTAGAACAGCCCTGAGATGCTGTTGCTGCTCTGTATATTCTGGCAGAATTCTCTTTCATTCCTCTGAGCCTTTGAAGAAGAGATCAGAGACATTTAGATTTACCATCTACAGCATGAGATTTGCCTCTTCAAAATGTGCAGCCACCCTCTTTGCTCAATGTCCAGCACGTCTGCTTACCAGGGAAATAGAAATAAAGTTTGGGAGAGTGGCAGAGCCTTTTTGCCAACACCACCACAGGAAATGTTTCATCCCTCACTGGTTTGCTATCAGCACATTTCCCTCTTGGTCCTTCTAAACACGATGGGTGGGGGTTGCAGAATTCATTCCCCTGGCTTGAGGAATTTATGTTGGGTTATAAAATCTCATTTTTAGTGCCTTCCTGCAGAAGAAAGAGCTGAAAGAGTTGGGTAGCTCCTGCAGGACAGCTCACCAGTAACTTCCAGTGGATACTGGGATACTGGATTAGGCTTGAGGGGTTTCTGCCTTCTCCTTTCAGAGGCTTAAAGTGCAATTTTGGTTAAATCAGTGAGGTGTTTTTGGGTCAGTTTGTTGATAATGTTGAATCAGCTGCACTGCACAGCCAGCACTGACTGAACTCTGCTCAAACTCTTCCTCTTCTGCAGCTTCCCAACCTGAGTAGGTTTGCATGGGAACAATTGGATTTTTGCTCAGTGTTGAGCCACAAGGGGTTTTCTTAAAGAATTGCTGGTTTTGTGTCCCAGATTCATCCTTTGTGACAAAATAAAAGCAGTATTGATACCCTGTGTAATGTGAGAGAGTTCAAGATGGAAAATGATCTCTTGACTGATGTCCAATCATCCCTCACTGCTGCAGGCAAATAAGGATATTTTTCCCTGTTTTCTTGTGAATATTTTCATTTCGTCTCTAAAAATCCTTTAGAAACTGTGCAAAATGAAATGGTGCAACTTGATAGTTTTTAATAAAATCCTTTCCCCCAAAGCTTTGCCTTAATGACTTTGTTGGCCCTGAAGATCTCTATGCTTGGATAATTCCAGGGAGCACATTATGGCATGTGAATTGTAGAAGTATTTGTGGGGTTTTTTCCTACCTAGTCTCATAACCTGAAAATGGGAGCCAAGAGAGATACTCAAAGCAAAAAGCAGAAATAAAGCTCCTCCCAACCTCCAACTTGTCAGCAATTTCTGACATACTGGGAACAATTAGTTTTATCTTCCAGCTTTAAACCAGGGACAATTAATGCTCAGATTAGGAGCTATTAGATATTCCATGACAAAATGCATAATTTTCATTTATTTTGGGAAATGTGCCAATTCTGTAGAGGTGCATCAAATCTCTGTCAGGTTTTATCTCACCTTAAGGAAATATTCTTTTGTGGTGCTGAAACTAAACCTACTGGGGAGAAGAAGGGATATAAACTAGATATTAAAAATCTTTTGGAGCAATAGTCCCTCACTCCTAATCTGCCTCTGGGTCTAAATAATTGGGTTTTTGCCTGACATTTGTCACCCAATTTCAAAAACTTCAGCCTCTTCTTCCTGGCCTTGTTTCATCTCCAGCTGCCAGTGACCACTTAAATAGGATTCTGGATTTATGGCTGCACAGGGAAAAGTAGGCTGTTCTTAATTTAGACCTCTTAAGCCTGAGCTGGGATGCTGCTGGTGGTGTTTTAAAACCAAGTTTACTGAGGCCACACTTTTTAAGAGATCCAATCCTGCTGTGCCCAGGCTGGGACCTCCTGGTGTTATTTTGGGTTGTGCCCATCCTTCCCTTTTTCCCTGTGCTCCAGGAGGGTTTGGGAAGCAGGGCTGGGATGGGTTGGGGTCCATGGGATGGGATGGGATCCATGGGATGGGATGGGATCCATGGGATGGGATGGGATGGGTTGGGGCCCATGGGATGGGATGGGATGATGGGATGGGGTCCATGGGATGGGATGATGGGATGGATTGGGGTCCATGGGATGGGATGGGATGGATGCCCTGATGTCAGTGACACAAACCCAGCTCAGTGTGACCTGATTTCAGCAGCGCTGCCCGAGGTGGGCTCAGCTCACTGTGCTCAGAGCCTGCTGGAGAGGAAATGCTGAAAGATGCACAGGGAAGGGCTTTATGGGTCTTGGGAAATGCCAAGTCTTTAACCTGAACCTGGAAAAATTCTGGGAGCAATTGCTGTAGCTGAATTAATGAGTTTAGTATTTCCAGTGATTATTCAGGGTAAGTTGACTCGTTATTTAAAACCAGTTTTGTGAAGCCTCAGCAAGTTTGTGTTCACTCATCTGTTTCGGTTTTGTCTCCTCTTTTGCTTGGAGTAGAAAATAATTCAGAGGAATTGCTGTTTTGGGTTTGACACAATAGGAAATTTATGAAATCCAGAATGGTTTGGGTTGGAAGGGACCTTGAAGCTCGTCTTGTCCCAACCCCTTGCTATGGGACAATTTCCACTATCCCAGGTTGCCCCAGCCTTGAACATTCCAGGGATGTGGCAGCCACAGCTTCTCTGGGCAGCCTGTTCCATTCAGAACTCCTGTTTTTAAAGGGTTTGGTTTCTATTTAATAGTTATTTCTTTAATAATCTGTTCTGCATCTCTGCAGGTTGGAACACATCCCTGCCCTTCCATCTTAGTGTGGGAATATAGGGAATATCACCCAGCAATGAATCTGGCTGAACAGCATGGAGAATTCCTGTAGTCTGAGGTGTTGAAGGAATGTGGCAGACTCCTGTCAGATGTCATTTGACAGCTTGATTAAATCCTCTCATTGTACATTTATTTTTCTGGTGCTGAGAGTGAAGGTGGGAGGTGCCACTGGTGTATCCAGACTTAGTAGTGACACTGAATTGCCCAACTGTGTCCATTCACAGGGATCACCTGAGAGGAAAATGTTCCCAACAAAACAAACCTGGAGGATTTGTTGAGTGTTAAATGAATTTCAGAAGCTCTCAGTCTGCTCAGTGCAATCAGGATCCTGCAGGAAGGCTGAGCAGCTCCACCTTGTCACATTCATCAGTGTTATCAACTCTCCTCTTGTACCTGAAAGATTCCTTCATTCCCAAGGGAAAGCTGGATTACACAATTCCCTTCTAGATTAAGCAGCTTGCATTTGCCTTTCCATCATTTGGCTTTTTAAAATTATCCCATCTTTTTTGAGTGGTCTTTCAGTGGCAGACTGACAGATGGGATCTCTGCCTCTTCCCAGGTGAATTGCTGTTGCTTTCTGAGTCCTTACCTTGATATTATTTCAGTTTTCCAAGTAATTTTTGGTTTTGCCCATCTTTGTAGGTTCACTGAGTGAGTGAGGAAGCAGCTTTTCTTTTTGAAAAAAATGTGACTGAGAGCTGAATTCTGTTCTTCAGAATTCCACCTGCAAATGACAAAGCCTGACACTAAAGAAAAACCCCAGACATAACAAAAACAGCCCCAAAACCCAAGCACAGGATTCTGAACGAAAATACAGTCTGATTTTTATTATTAATGCAGGCTCTGCTCTCTATGTCCTGTATTTCACTTTTCACTCAGCCAGATCTATAACCAGCTAGAGAGGCCTTTCAATAGAGCCAAAATATAGGAAATTATCAATAGATGTGTCTGGGCAGGCACAGATGGTGCAGCAGAATCCTGCTTTAGTGATTAACTCAGCCTCCAGATGATTTCCTTGAGCAGCCAGCCTGGTGCTCCCTGTGGGAACAGAGTCCCACAAATTTGCTCCTGGGCAGCCTGGAGGGACTGGGATCTCCAAATTCCCAGCAAAGCAGGGCTTAGCAGGTCAGAATTGATCTATTGAGTGCCATCTTACATAAACATCTGAGTTAACTGTCATGTGCTGGGGGATAAGGGATGCTTTGTGTGCCACTGTCCTCTTCCTAAGGCCATAACCTTTCTGCTGGATCCTGGCAGTTCTGACCTTACAGCAGGATGAGGCCAATATGGACAGGAATCTTAGATAAAACTTGTCAGGTTACTCCCAAGAACAGTGTTTTGAATTTCCCTTATTCCTTTTCAGAAAAAAAAA
>VXAX01002464.1:161563-178284 GCA_013399835.1 Leptocoma aspasia
CCAAAAAACGGGTTTTTAATTTTCCTTTTTCCCTTTCAAAAAAAAAAAAAAAAAAAAAAAGGGCTGGCAGCTCTTTAATGTGGATGGTTTTATAACACTGCAGAGGCTTACATGGAAAACAGCAACATTCCTATAGTTTGTTTTTTTATTGAGGCCCAAGGAAGAACTTCAAATGGACATTTTCCCCTTTTATTTGAAGTTAAAAGAAGCTGGAAATACCTTTTAGAGTTAATGAAAGCAAGTAGAATGAATAGCTGGAGAGCCTAAAAGTGAGAAGGGATAATGTGTGTGTGTGTTTGAGCCTGTGTTATCCATGTGGGGATCATGGAGCTCCCTGCCAAAGCCAAGCCAGCCCTTCCCATGCCTGGAGTGGGATGCAATCCCAGCTTTTTCCAGCTTTTCCAGGCAGGAATGCACTGGGCAGTGAGTTGAGCAAGTCCTTTGTGTGGAAATGGCAGGAAGAGCAATGGAATTTAAGCCATTTTGTATAATTTGAATTGTAATGTCATTCTGCCATCAGGCTCTTGGGTGTTGTGGAATGCAGTGATGAGCAGAGATGGAAAAGCTGGGATGCAGGAAATGCAGGAAATGCCATTTCCACCCCCCAGTTAAAAGCCCAGCAGAGCAGAAGGTTCCTCCCTGCTCCTAGTCCAGGTGCCATCTGTTCTCAGGTGACTCTGCTGGTGTCCCATTTGTCCCAGGCTCTGTTTTTAAACCAGTTAGGATTCTTTCCTTCTCTAATCCCTGCTGCAAAACTGCTCTTCTCCATCTGCATCTCAAATCTATTCATGGCCAGTTTATACCATGAATTCTTGCCCATTTATCTGAAAGAGTTTTTTTCTCTCTGGTATTTGCAAGCCTGAGGTATTTAACATCCATAAACTGCTCAGTCTTCCGGCAAAGATAAACAGAAAACATTCTCTGGGCTCCAAAGAGAAGTGTTTCCACCTCCATCCTGGTTTGAAATCATCCATTTTGGCTTAGAGTGATTAGAATTAGTGTTAATTTATTACCTGTATTAGGTGAGTGGCTGGGAATTATCACATGCTTTAATCATCCTATTTTTAATGTAATATATTGGAGAGCCTGGCAGTGACTGTTGGAGCAGTAAGTACTCATCAACCAGGCTAAATTTAATTATTTTATATGAGAAAGTTTGAAAAAGTAATAGAATTGAGCTATGAGAAGCATTTTAATTGAGGTAAGGTTGTTCTTGAGAGCTTCAGGATCAGCACAAGGTGGAAGAATCATTGTGGGTGACAAATTAATTTGTGCCTTTAGAAGCAGATGGGGTGGGATGGCACCTCGGGGTGTGGTGGGAAGGAGGAGAGGTCATTCCTTGCTGATGGAGAGTCCCCTTCCTTCTGGTCTGCTGGAGAAGAGAGTTCCACTTGTTTTGTGATTTTTGGCCTGAAACTTAAGGAGAGAGAGACAAGACTGGGAAGTGTTTGGAGGATTAAAGTAGTGATGAAAAAGTGGTTTTCAAACTGAGTTTGGCAATCTCATTTTCACATGCCCAGCTGACCTGGTAGGAAGAAACTTGATTTCTTTGAGCTTGACATGCTAGTTTGAAACATTCAATTAAATATATTAAATGTCAATATATATTTTGCCAAACTAATCATCCTTCCAGCCACTAAATACAAACTTCCTTGCCAAAGCGAGGTAAAATTTCTGTGTGAATAATTTGGATGCTAAATAATTCTCTGAGAGAGAGTGAGCACAAAATTGTTTAATAACTAGAGTGCTAAACCTGCTAGTGGTGTAGGATGGGAATTTCACATGCTCCTGGAGTGAAAACATCACTAAAAGATGGTTTGTGTATTGAGAAATTGCATATTTTAGCTGTCAAGGTTGACTGTTCCTTGAAGAGGAGGGGAGGAGATACCCCCAAAAAACCCCAACCAACCCCAGAAACCAACCAACACCCCCAACCATTTACCAAACTCTTTTTTAACAGAGAATGATCCTGTATTTGTGTAAATTTGGAGTCTGAATAGCTGATTTGTTTATCCCCACGCCTGCTCAGCAGTTAAGAATAGTTCTTTATCTTCCCATTAAGACTGTATTATTTTACAGAAAAGTGGGTGGCATTCAATTTTACCCTGATCTTGGCCCACTCCCAGCAGATCCTTACTGACACTGGAAGATGTAAGAAATACCCACAAATGTTTCCTTCAGCAATGAATTCTGTACCTTTGTAAGTCAGGAGCTCTGATATACTCAGGATATATCCAGCATGAGCTGGGGGTACTTCTTGATATCACAGCCCTATACAAAACTTTGATTTTCTAGGAATATTTTTCCCTTAAAACAGCTGAACTGCCAAATTACCCCAGCTTATCCCCCTCACCCTTGGGAGAAACTTCATCCCTTCACCCTGAGGGAACTTTGAAACCAAACATGGGGTGCAGGAACCAAACCTGACCCCTCTTCTGTTGGAACCCTGGATGCTGAGAATTTCAAATTTCCTGTGTTGAAGGGCACAGACCCACAGGAGAGTGCTGCATTTGACCTGAGGCCATGGAGAAGGCTTCCAAATTTGGGGCATTGGCTAGGTTGTTCTTTTTCATCTTCTTCTTTCTTCTTCTTCATGGCTTTGGGTAGTGTTTATATAACTGGTTAGAAAAGCCTGCAGTGCGAACTTTGGGTGATTAGTTATGGGGTTAAAAATAAAAATAATTTAGGTGTCAAGTCTTAATTGGATAGTTTAGCCTGAAAAGACCATGGAAAGAAAGATAGTTGGCCATTTTGTGCCTTGTTAGTTGAATGCTGTAGAAGTCAGGCTTTGTAAGACTGTAACATAGATAAGAATGAACAAACATCCAGGACTGAACTCACACAGAATGTCTGGGTTGGAAGAGACCTTCAAGGTCATTAGTCCAGCCCAGCCCCAACACCTCAACTAAACCCTGGCACCCAGTGCCACATCCAGGCTTGGTTAAACACACCCAGGGATGGTGACTCCAGCACCTCCCCGGGCAGAACATTCCAGAACTTTATCACTCTTTCTGTGAAAAACTTCTTCCTAACATCCAACCTGTATTTCCCTTGGAGCAGCTCGAGGCTGTGTGCTCTGGTTGTGTCAGTGCCTGGAGACAGAGCCCAGCCCCAGCTGAGCACAGGCACCTTTCAGGGGTCACAGAGAGTGCTGAGGTCACCCCTGAGTCTCCTTTTCTCCAGGCTGAGCACCCCCAGCTCCCTCAGTGGTTCCTCACAGGGTTTGTGTTCCCAGCCCCTCACCAGCCTCGTTGCCCCCTCTGGATGTGCTCCAGCCCCTCCGTGTCCTTCCCAAACTGAGGGCCCAGAGCTGGGCACAGCACTCAGGTGTGCCCTCACACAGGTACACTGTGCCAGGTACAGGGGCACAGTGACCTCCCTGCTGCTGCTGGCCACACCATCCCTGATCCAGGCCAGGAGCCATCGTCCTTCCTGGCCACCAGCGCACGCTGCCGGCTCAGAAACGCCTCTCTCCTGTGCGTTCACCCCTACAAACAGCAAAAAAACTTACAGACTTACAAACTCTGCACTCTTCCTGCTGTCTGCTGTGCTGAACGTGTGCTGGCTTTTGTCTCCCAACAGCGACGTCCCCTCGAGTGTCCTCGGAGCTGGAGCAGGCGCGGCCCCAGACCAGCGGGGAGGAGGAGCTGCAGCTGCAGCTGGCACTGGCCATGAGCCGGGAGGTGGCCGAGCAGGTCGGTGCCCCTGTAGGTTTTCCAAAGTGTCCATGCTTGGGGAGTTCACATTGCAACCTCCTTTGGTTGGGGGTTTTTTATTTTATTATTATATTTTATTTATTAATTTTTAAATTTTTTTTTAATTTTATTAATTGATTTTTTTTATTTTATTGGCTTCGCTCTGTGGGAAATGGTTTAGTAGAGAGTTTTTAGAGTTTGATAGAAGACTTACACAGTGTGTATCTGGATGTAAACTTTGAGATAAATGCTGGGGAACAGGGCAGATATTGGTGAGAGAGAAATGGAGTTAGAAAATAAGTTTTAAAGGATGGCNAATTGATTTTTTTTATTTTATTGGCTTCGCTCTGTGGGAAATGGTTTAGTAGAGAGTTTTTAGAGTTTGATAGAAGACTTACACAGTGTGTATCTGGATGTAAACTTTGAGATAAATGCTGGGGAACAGGGCAGATATTGGTGAGAGAGAAATGGAGTTAGAAAATAAGTTTTAAAGGATGGCTTTGCAAATAAGAGTAGATATTTTAGAGAAATAGAGCTATGAAATATGAAACTATTATAGAATACAGAATACTCTATACAGAATGTATAGAATATAGAAATTCCATATAGAATAGAAACTATTATAATAGAACTTATGAGGGTTAATTTTCAATAATTGGCTTTAAGGCATTTATGGCATGGTGTGGTAAAAAGCTGATAGGCTAAGAAACACTTACAGTGTTTTGTAATTAAGAAGTAATTGGCTTCTGATTGTGATGGTGTGAATTATAACATCTGTATTGTCTCACCCTTCATATGAAACTGAAAATGGAATAAAAGGTTTTAAAATACCTCTCAGTTGCCCCATCTCTGGGTCAGAAAAGGGCTAAATCCAACATTGCTCCAGGTGGAATCTTGTCTGTGTTGGGTTTTTTTTATTATTTTTATTGTTTTTATTCTTTAAATCTCTTTTTAAAGTAACTTCAGCCTCCGAGCTGTTGAGACTAGTGGAAGATGACAGTCATTTTATGAGAAGACTTTGTGTGGGAGGATGTTAATCATCACTTTACTGAAGATGTTTTCAGTTAGGAAGAGCTGAAAACATGACTGGTCCTGAAAAGCTTCATTAATGTCAGTGCATTCTGATTCCAGTGGAATTTGGAACAATCTGTTCATTTGGTGGGAGTTTCTGGAACAGGAGGATGACCTGACACAAAGTACCAGAATATATAAAAACTCTTGGTTTAAAGTAAATTGACTCCTAATCTATCACCTGAGTTATGTTACTGTGCTAATTCTTAGGAGCTTCATGCTGAATTTGGAATGAAATTTGGATAAAATGACTGCATTTTAATGTATAACAAAGTCAAATCTCAGCTCTGAGTGAAAAATCAAGTCAGCTATGCTGAGTGTCTGTAATATTTTAGAGGCTTCCTGTGACAATTTAGTTTACAGCTGTATGTTAAGCATGAGTGCTTGGAAAGGGAAACTATCACCCAGTAAACTTTATCATTATTGGGCAATAAAGGGAATGAAAATATAAATCAAAATCTAAGCATTTGAAGTAGCTTCAAAAATGACAAGCTGGGGGATTAGTCAGCTTCTGAGAGACACGATGCAAGCAAAGATATTTAAAGGAGATGAAAGTGGCATAAACATTGTAGTTACAGATGTTTAAACCTTCAAATTACACATGGAGTTGGCAAGACTTGATTCCCTTGGTGGATCTTGCACCAGCATGGAGGAAAGTGAGCAAAAGCAAGGGAAATTTGAGTTTAGTTCCCTACAGCCCTCAGTGCTGGTTTGAATGCTGAAAAACCATTATGCTAATTTAAAAATGGCTTGTTCACTTGAAGTTCCCTGGTGTTCCTAACTAAATTTTGGAAAGAATAAAACAACACCAGGTTAAATTCCAGCCAGCAAACTGGCTGGTGGTGTGACCACAGGGTCGGGGTGTGCTCCTGAGGCAGGAATCCCAGGAAAACTCCTTTCCCTTTTGTGTGGAGTGGCAGTGGCAGCCCTGTGGAGCAGAGGGTGGCAGGGCTGGAGCCCTGCAGGAGCAGCAGCTCAGAGCAGGCTCGTGGTTTCTATCACCAGTGTTGATTTCCTTTGCAGGAGGAGCGCCTCAGACGCGGAGATGATCTGAGATTACAGATGGCTCTGGAGGAGAGTCGCAGAGACACAATTAAAATTCCCAAAAAGAAGGAGGTAGTGCCTTCGCCTAAGAAATTCCTGGTTATGCTGCCAAAAGCTGAAATACAGTAACACAAACTTAGCTTAATACTGAGCTCTTTTATGCTTTTGGGTTTGCTTTGTTGTGTAGCTTAAAGCTTCTTCCACGCGGGTTAAATTTGGAACTAGTCGATGCAGGCGTGTAAAAGGAAAAATAATAATAATAATACTAATACTAATAATAATTGCTTCTTCACTCTCATGGGTTTGTACTTCAGCCTGACAATGCTCTTGAGTAAAGCTCAGTTTTTTCCTGCCCTCAGCACACCACCTTGTTGGACCTGATGGATGCCCTGCCCTCCGCAGCACCGGCCCCACCCAAGACCGAGCCCTGGGGGCCGCCTGCTGCTGCTGCTGCCAACCAAACGGATCCCTGGGGAGGATCCACAGCTGCAGCCCCTGCCTCTGACCCCTGGCAATCCTTTGGTAAGAGCAAACTGCCAGGAGCAGTGGCATTTTAAAGGTTTTGCTTTTTAACCTTGAGCATTTCAAAGTTCCTCATTGTCCAGCTTGTGCATGAGTCCATTTTCATTCATTTCACTAAATTCCTCATTTCCAAGCAGAAAACAATGACAGCTGCATTTTTTTTTAAGCAGCTGGGTTTTTATGTGTGCAGTTTGAATCCCAAGGAAGAGGAGAGTGGCACTTCTGTTTTCTTTACAGCAAAACCAACTTGTCCAACTCATGTCTCACTGCTGGTTGTGTCCAGTGCCATGGGTTTAGACTATTCCCAGAATTCAGTCTGATATTTAGGCAGGGTGCTGAGTTTAGCAAGGCCATCAGTCTGAATTATCATGTCCTTAGTTGCTCCTAGAGAATTGTGATGTGTTTGTGTATGGTCAGAACCAAAAGGATTCAGTTACTTACATGAAGATTTTTCTAGCAGACAAAAAAAAAATCAGGTTGCCATTTAAAAATACTTACTGTTCCATAGGATTTCGATGCTAAATCCATGGGATATTTCTGAAGGGAAAGATGCAGTGTTTCACATTTTAAAGGGCAACTAAGCCAAATTTTTGTGTGGTTTTATTTCGTGTGTGTGTTGCTGCCTGTGTGGTGGGCTGGTGTCTGGGTCCTGTCCAAGGAGTTACTCCTTTGATAAGAAAGTGGATGGTTTCTCACAGTGTTACACTTGGAACTGGAGCTGGATCTATTTTTTTGTTGGAATTTTTGACTTTTTTAAAGGGCAGGGAGTTTCTGTGCAAATGGAAGCTTTTCCATGAAGATTGACAGCTTTGTTCTGTCACTTCTGCTTCAGGCTGGTGATTCTACAACCTCTGCTCTAAAATGCTTCAAAGTCATTTGCATTCCACACACCACCATCAGATTCCTGATGAAAAATTGGAAGTTTAATAATGAAATGCCTTGTTTGGATTTTTCCCTCTGCTCATGATGGCATTAAAGGCACCTACAAAGCTCCTGGGCCAACTGCCAGATCATCATTCCAAGTGTCACCTGTTTTTTTGGTGATAGGAACTGAGAAAAACCACAGATTTTGGGCCCTAAGGCCATTCATTTTATTTTTACATGGCTAAAAGCAACCAAAATCCACCTTGCTCAAATCTCCTGCCTGCTGTGTCACCCTCTGACAGGATTTTCCTTGTACCAGTTCCAGCTGTAGCTTCCCTTGGTGCTTCCCAACTTTTCTTCCACCACAGCACAAGCCCTGCTTCCAGCCTGCTGGATTCTCCCAGGGATACTCTCAAAGATGCCAGTTGATGAATTTGCTGGTAAAAAAATGACTCATGAAACTGCATTTCCCAGATCCTGCCAGTGCTGTGGTGTTTCAGTGGAGCTGATGGGAGCTCTGAGAAGGGATTTTCCCGAGCGCTCTCATTTTGAGTGCTCCTTTTAGGAAGGAAAGGACATTTTGGGAAGCTGCTGTTGATGGGAAATGCTGTCATTAGTGTGGCACTGCTCCTAACTCAGCACTGGGGGCAGATAAAGGAAATGGAAGTACTGGTGTGGGAATAATGGGGCTTCCTTGGAGAGTTTTGGCATTTCCTGCTCAGGAGCTGTAGTGACCACGTGCCTACTGATGAAACAAAACCCAAAATTCCAGCTGGAATTTGTGCCACTGTGTGCAGCATTCCTGATTTACAGGAGTATTGGGATGCCAGGGGGGTTGGATGGAGTTTTAAAAGCTAAAATAATTGTCAGCTGTAATTTGAAACCTTGAAGGTGAGAGTTGTTGCATGTGGGTGATTCTGTCCTGCTCTCTTGGGTTATAAAACCCTCACTTGGGAATTAAACCTTTGGTGATTGAATTTGATAGGAATGAAGAGTTGTCAGCATCTTCCAGTAAAAATGAGAACCCTGACCGTACAGGCATTGGGTTAAAAAATATATAAAGGGATATCAGTGGGCAGCTTAGATGTGTGTCAGGAGTGCTTAGAAATGGGAATAAAAAAGCACAGCTGGATCAGAGAAGCTGAGTATATTTTTATAAAATAGCAGTGTGGTTAAAAGACTTGGAAAACGTTCCCTCTGAATCTTACAGATTCCTTTGTCCAGGGGTTAATGTTGTGTATCTCACACCTTTTACCTTTGGGCTTTTTATAAACTCACTTTCCCCTGAGTTCATAAATAGACCCTGTGATTTAGGTCACCTCCAGCCAGGGACTGTCACTTTAGTGGCAATGTCAGGAACAAAGGCAAGTTTATTTTCTTGTTGGAACTGCAGGTATTTGTATCCAGGTTCAGAGAGGGGAATTGTTTATTCCTCTGCCTTGCCCAGAATTTCCTGTGCTGTGCTTGGTCAGAGTGTGTGACAGATGCTGGGAGCTGCTGGTGCTGAGCTGCTGCTCCTATTTGTGCTGAGTGTGAACTGGGAGGAAAGGCTCCTGGGAGGGGTCAGGCTCCAAGGAAAGCTTTCCAAAGGGAGCCTGCACTGACTTCTCCTCCTGCTGATTCTTCCTGCAGGTGCCAAACCAGCTGCTTCTGTTGACCCTTGGGCAGCACCAGCAGGATCCACAGCTCAGCCTCTGGCCAAAAATGTGGATCCTTGGGCTCCTGCTCAGTCATCTTCTACTGCAGCAAAATCTTCTGTGGATCCTTGGGGATCAGCACCTGCAAACAAACCTCTCTCTACTTCTGGTGAGCAACAGTCTCATCCCATATCCATCTGAATTGAGTAATGAGGAGAAGTCCAAATGGTTTTCTTGCATTGTGTGGTTGCAAGAAGCTGAACAATTGGCAGAATTGGTCTTCAAAATAAAAGGGACTTGTAATAACCAGCAGGAAAAAGAAATTTAAATAATTATTTGGACTTACAGCTCTGAATTTGTGGTGCTGCTTTGTGCTCTGTCCCTTCTATGTCTCCTCCTGGTATTTGTGGCTGCCTGCTGAGCACTTGGGACTGCTGCTGCTCTTGGGTTTTATCTTTAATTAGAGAAGAACTTAATTTCTGGCAATGAATGATACTCTAATTTCACCTTTCCTGATGATAAATAGCTCTGCAGAGGGATGTCTCTGCAGACGCAGACTGACAGGTTGAGCAGCTCAGAGGAGACTTTTAGAGGTGCAAATGAAGGTTTGTTCCTTCAGACTGAGGGTGTGAAACCCTCCCTGAACCCTGGTAAAGATGCAGAAGGTGCTGCTGTAATTGTCTGTTCATGCTCTGTAACTAATACAACCTTGATGAGTGTTAATACCTGGCATTTTCATATTGGCACCATTGCTAAAAGCATCCAAAATGCATTTTCTGCTCATCATTCATCCCAGTACACAGCAGACAAAGGAATCTGAGTGCTGCAAAAAGTTGTCTAAGCAGCTTTTCCCTGGGCAAAGGGCAGTAACTGGAGCATTGTGAAATGAGCCTTTAGCTATGGTGGCTCTTTGTTCTTGATAAATATTAGTTTTATATTCAATTTTCACTCTTTCTCTTGGGGTTTGTCATCTTGAGCTCTTCCTGCTTGAAATGTGTTGAAGGTTAAAAGTAAATTAGGAAAACATTTCAGCTAATTAAAAATACCCACACAGCCCTTAAAGCTGTTCAGGAGTGTGATTGCTGATCATTTAGGTGTGGTTTTTCTGCCTCCAGTCTGAGGTAAGAGTGTGTCCACGTTTGGAAGTGGTGATGTTTCATTGATTGCAAGCTCTGGGTGAGTGCTGGTGCTTCAGCTAACGGGGCTTTACCATCTCCACAACCTCTGCTCTGGCATTCCTCCTCCTTTCCACTTGGGAAACAGAAGTGAAATCATCACTGGTGGTGTTTTCCTTGAGGGCTCATTAACACTTAATAGTTGAGGCTGTAAATCCATTTCTGTTCTCTCCTTCCACAGCAAGATCTGCTTGTCTCTAATGCAGACACTCAACCAAACCCCAGCATGCTCAGGTGTGCCCTACACTGATCCAAAAGCAAACTGCTCTGATTTAGCTGTTCCATGCTGTCAGGAAGGACAATTCTGTGACATTCTCCTCCTCCCAGCTCCTGGCTCAGAATAGGAGCACTCCCAGCTGCTGCCTTGGAACCTGTGGTGGCTTCTTGGTAGCAGGAATGGGTTAGGAATTGCTTCCAGGAGGAGCAGCTATGTGATGCAACCGAAGATGTGTTAATGACAGGGCTGTCTTGTTGTTTTGAACAGGAAGTACATCTTTTGACCTCTTCAGTAATTTGAATGGTACAGTTAAAGATGATTTTTCTGAATTTGACACACTTCGAACTTCCAAAAAGCCAGGTACGAATCAAATTCCTAGCATGTGGACAGGTTGGGTGACAGTCACAGCAACAAATGTCTCTATTCTTAAATTTTATTGAACAAAAAAATCAGTTTTCACAAAGGGAAGGAAGTGATGATGCAGCAGTAAAAGCTCCTTGTTCACATTTTGGCCTGTGCATGAACTCGTGGGGAATGGGCCTTTTGTAATCCATGGAATTGCACCCTGTGACCTTTTGCTGCATTGACCCAGAAATTTGTTGGACTCCTAATTTCCAATGTCCAGCACGTTTGGAGCAGGGCTCATGCTCAGAGACTCAACCAGAACCATGCTGACTGAATCTCTCAAATGTGTAAATTCCAGTGGGAAGATGAGAAAATATCTTCTATGAATACTCTAATTTATTTTTCCTCTGGTCAGTGGTCAGTAAACCAAAACTGCCAGGCCCTGTCAGTGCTGTCATTGCTCTCAGGATGGTTCTGCCTGAAGCACAGCTGGGCTTTTTGAGAAGAAAACCCTGGGTGGAATCCAGCTAGGAAGGGCACAGCAGTGGTGTAGGGCCAGGGCACAACCAAGGCTTTGGAGTGTCTGTTCCTTGGAGCCTGTGAGTCCCACCTGGAGCAGCAAAGCTGTGGGAATTCCATCAGTAGAGCACTGCAACTCTGACTGTAGCTTCTTCATGCTCTGCTAAAGAACACTGACCTGCTTGCATGCTGAGAGGGTGTAACAGCCTGAAACACTGAGCCCTGACTAACACAAACTTAGCATAAAGCATCTCTGCTCTCACACACTTGAGGCTCCTCTCTGCCTGGCTCTGTGGATTAACCAGGAGTTTTGTTTGTCCCTTTTGTGTTGTTGCAGCTGAATCAGGTTCCACTCTGCCATCTCAGCACAGTGGTACCACGAGTCCTGATCTCTTTGAGTCCCAGCACTCGAGTGGGACATCAGGCAAACAAAGCACGGCCCGGAAAACCCCGGAGTCCTTCCTGGGCCCCAACGCTGCCCTGGTGAACCTGGATTCTCTGGTGTCTAAGCCACCACAACCTGTTACTTCTCTGAACCCATTCTTGGCACCAGGTTGGTTTCTGCACAGTCCTTCACGTTTCTCTTTGAGCTTTTCCTTGCTGCAGGGAAACTCTGCACAGCTCAGTGCTGCTGGGGTTAAAAGATGGGTGATGTGGGCTTGGTTTTCTTGGTTACTTCAGCCAACAGATAATGAGCAAGAGCTGGAGGGTCTCAGAGAGGCATCCTGGGCTCACCCAGCACAGTGACAGTCCCTGAAAACACAAAGTCTCTGCTCTTGGTCTGCAGCTGAATTTATTCCAGCAGTTCCCCTCACTCAGAATTATCTGTATTAGGAGGTTTGGAGTTGTTAAAAATGGCTGAACTTCAGGTGGATTTTGTCAAAACAGGTAAGATTACCTTGGGAAGGTAACAGGTTGGAATTTCCTGTGGAAGAAGGTTGGAATTGCCCTTGTCCTGGAGCTGCAGCAGGCACAGGAGATCTCTGACTGCAGCCTGAGGTCCCAGAGAGCAAACAGCAGGGTAATTCAGTGAGCTGCTGGTTAGTCTGTCTTAGGCTGCCACAGTGAGCCAGTTTTGATCTGAAAACACATTCTCAGTGTATTTTGGAAAAAATAATTGGCTGTTGCAGTTCTCCTGCAAGTTCTCCTGCCTGTTAGAAGTGAGCCCTTGCTTGGAGCAGACTGAAATGGCGACACCAAACATGTGGCAGATGTATTTTGTAAAAACTGAATTTGCACTGGCATTTTCTTGTGTTGCTCATAGGGTGAAACACTTGGAAATGCTCTTTCAGTATTTATTTTCATGACTCTTCCTAAGGAAGGAAAAGTCAATTTATTAAAATCCTTGAGTAGGAAAAATGCAGTGATTCTGAGCAGCCTTGGCAGTGAGCAGGGAGAGAGAGGAAATCTGTGTATCTGCCCTTCCCGGGCACTACAAAAAGTTTGTGAGGGGTCACTGGGCCATCCAAATAATCCTGGGCTTGCACAGTAAAAGGAATTTGCAGGGCTGGCAGCAATCCAGTGAACCTCAAAGGCTGGGAAAGTTGTGCTCTGCTTTTTTGAGCACGGCTGTAATTCGGAAACAAGTTGTTTACTTTGGGAATTCTTGTCCCAGCTCGGTGCCAGAAACATGAAAATGGAGGTGGCTGCTGAGAGCTTGGAGCAAACATACAAATCACAGAATCCCAGGATGGTTTGGAAGGGACCTTAAAAACCACCCCTGCCATGGGCAGGGACACCTTGCACTATGCCAGGCTGCTCCAAGTCCTGTCCAGCCTGGCCTTGGACACTGCCAGGGATCCAGGGGCAGCCACAGCTGCTCTGGGGATCTGTGCCAGGGCCTCCCCACCCTCCCAGGGAAGGATTTTTCCCCAATATCTGATGTAAACTCACTCTCTGCAGTAAAGGAGCACAGAGAGCCTGCAAAGTAGCATTAATAAAATGAAATCATGATGTGGGTGTCGTGGTTAGGGCTTTTGCAGGTAACCAAATTTGGAACCTCTGACTGCAGTCAGGGCTGTGGGAAGTGGGAGCTGTTGGTCAGTGGAGGGGTGTTGGAGGCATTGGCTGCTTCCAGGGAACAGACTGTGCTTTGCTGGGGGGGCAGATGCTCCACAGGGTGTTTTGGGCACGGGGATGCACACAGGGAGTGTTCCTTGCCAGGAAAGACGACTCCAGACCCTGGTGTTGGTGGCAGTGCCTCACTCTCCCTTCTCTCCTCCTGCACAGGCGCCGCTACCGCAGCAACTCCAATCAACCCCTTCCAGGTGAACCAGCCTCAGCCCCTGACCCTGAACCAGATGAGAGCCAGCCCTGTGATGGGCAGCAGCCCCTCCTTCAGCACCGTGCCCCCGATGAGCATGGAGCCAATACCTCTGCCTTCCATGGCCCCCGTGCCCGTGGGGATGGCACCGCTGCCGGCCATGGGCACCATCAGGATGGGCCAGGGGCTGAGCATTGCAGGATCAATGCCCCAAGCTCTGCACAGTACAGGAATGCCACCTGCAGCCTCCCAGGCTGCAAATACAACTAACCCTTTCCTCCTATAAAGACCCAATTAAAGGAACTTTTCTTTTCTTAGTGTTTCCAGGCTGAAGTCTTTCCAGCGAAACGAACGTGGCCTGTGTGGACTGAACGGTGTGTGAGAGACTTGGAAGTAGATTTGCAGTTTACAGTTATGATCTTTGAAGAGTTGTCTCTACTTACCAGTTAATCTAAATCTAGTCTTTGCTACAGATGGTACCTTACTTTGGCTTGTTGAGCATCATGTGAAATGTTCAGACTTTTCCACCAAAGTTAGATTCTGCCCATTTTTGTTACTTTGTTAATCATTTCAAACACACTTTCTAGGGAGAGAACCTGCCATTGGAAAACTCCCTTGGCTATTTTGTAGATGTCAGATCATGTGCTGGATTCCTGAATTTACTCTTCCCCTGCATCTGTCACTTCCTCTGCCCGTAAGGATAGACCTGAGATTCCGAGTGCTAGTGAATGTTTTGCACATAACTACACACAGTTCTAGACTGTTGGTTCACCCATAGTCCTTACTCTTAGAAGAGACCGACCCGGAGGGCCCAGGGGGGCTTGGTTTTTATGCATTAAACATTGCAGACTCGCACTGCTTTGGTATCTCTGAGGTGTGACTGACAACAGCAAGCTTGTCTCGAAAGGAAAACAACACAAAACCCCAGACAAAACACCCAAGACCATGCTCGAGTTGTGCTGTCGTGTGCAGTGTTGAATTCCTACACTACTCTAAGGACTCCTGGAACTCTCTGTGAGTGGCTGCACTCGTACTGAGTGAGTGTCCTGCTCTGTGCTTGTCCAGTACCAGCTTCGTTTGGAAGTTTTTTCATGTGTATTTTGTTTTTATTTGACTTACAATGTGAGTTGAAAGGAAAAAAATGGAAAAAAAACAAAGAAAAGAAAAAAAAAAAGAGATACAGTGGGACAACTTTGAATTCAGTTTCACCGGGGCAAGCTTTAAAACTAATTCAGGCTTAACCTTGCTATATGCAGTTACTCTTGTATACTTTTGCACATATTTTGTTTAGTACAGTTTCATATTTTGAGTTTGCAGAGTTACCTAATAGTCCTTTTTTTGCTAATTTTTATAATGTGGTTCTTATTTAACTGTCTGGTTTTGATAGATTTATCAAGTCTGGCTGAAAAATTAAGATATTGGCAAATGTCATTTTTATGGTTTTAATGCCCTCTTATTTATGGTTTTCGCTCTTTGTTTCTGTAAAGAGAGTTTAAAAGGGAAGATTAACACTAAAATATTTACTTTTAAATGAAGTATTCATAATGCAAATCAAAAACAAATCCTCGTGACTAATTATTTTTAGATGAATTGAATTTGAGCATAACATGATTTAAGACTACATTAAAAAGAAAAAACACTAAAGTCGCCTATCCCTTGATTTGTTCCTGTTTCCCAGTCCCCAGACTGGACAGAGCTTTTAGCCTTGATGAAGATCCCAAGAGAGGCTGTTTGGTTTTATTTTCCTTGTAAAACTTGTGCAGCTGTTAAAAATCCTGATGTACAAACACAACTTGTTTCATTTTATCCACTGATTTTTCCTGTTGGAAGGTGCACTCCATAGGGTAACTGCTCTCATGTCCGGCCATCCCTTGGGAGCTGAATTATCCCTTTTTAATAAATTTTCATGTCTGGACTCCTCACCATGCTCAGGGGTTCTGCTGGGCTGAGCTCTGCTCTCCCAAAAATCCATGGAAAGGGATTTCTCCTGCCTGCAGGGCACCTCTGGATGGACTTGATGGCCTTTCCTTAATTTAAGAAGGGGAAAACAGAATTTGCCAGAGTTGTGTTGTGGTGGAACAATTCCCTGTGGGGCTGGAGAGGGGCTGGATCCCATGGAAGGACTGGGATCCATCTCCTGTGGGAAGGGGAGGCTGGAGGATGATCAGGTTTAGGGACACAGCCCCAGACTGGAGCTGTGCAGGTCAGGGTAGCTCTGGTAGTGCAGGGAGTGCTCAGTGTGTGGATGTCCTGTGCAGATGTTGGATCCTCTGGAACTGGCAGGGAGCATTCCCAATCCTTGTTTTTATAAGGAGGGAAGAGGATTGCTGTCCACACCCAGCCTGTCTTTAAAAACAAAGCAAAACCCCATTGATGTTGCCTTTCAGAGCAGGGAAAAAGACTTTTTCTGTTGTTGTTGAAGTTATTGAAAAGGGTAGAGCAGGAAGGGTGTGATTGTTGCACATTGGGGGGAAAGTGCTTTTTTCCAGCAGATCTGTGACAAGATTCCTCCAGGGTTCTTTTCCCACCTGGGTTTGACCAGCACTGGAATCAAGGTCACTCTGTGTTTGTCCCTTAGTCTGTGCCCTGAACTGCAGTGGGATGGGGCCTTGTCTGCCCAGCCAAGAGTCCTGGCCACGTCCTGGGGAACTTTTTAGAGGCAAGATGAGGTTGGTAAGAAATATTTTAAGTGCTGAAACAGTCTGCAGTTGGAGCTGTCACCATGAATTGCTGAAGCTGTGCTCTGGCTCTGGCTTAATGAAGCTGTTGAATGGCAAATTGTTGCTTTTCCTCCCAAGTCACTGCCCCCAGAACTTTATCCCTTTTATATTAAATAAAGACATTTATGGCACAACAAACCTCAAGGAGGCTCCCTGAGGACCCACAGCCCAAATTCTGGTGCTGGAAATATTTAGGTTGAGACTAACCAAGCCCAGATCCCAGCCTGGCACAAGGCTTGTGACAGGAGCTGAGTTAAGGAGGAGAAAGAGCTGGTTTGGTAAATGTTCCTGGGCTGGGCTGTGTCCCCAGGGGGTGACACAGGGGGGTCACTGTCCTGGCTGGGGTGCTCTGAATGGTCCAGCTCATTTTGTGATGATTTTCCTGCTCTCCAGGATAATCCTCCCTCCTTCCTGGCCCTCCCACATTTCTGGAGGATGTTTGTGTGTCCCCGCTGCCCCATTTCTCCATTTCCCCCTCTTCTCCTTCTTTTTCTCACTTTGCAAATATTCAAAGTGCTTTTTTTTTTTCTTTTTTGATTTTTAAAACATTAGTAGCCCAAAATAGCCTTACTGGTCAAATTGACCAAAGAGAAGAGTATTAAATATCTTGTAAAAAAAAATAAAATGAACACACACACACACACACACA
>VXAX01002464.1:178342-189279 GCA_013399835.1 Leptocoma aspasia
CCCAGCGATGTCACAGATGTGATATTTAAACAATGCCATCAGAACAGTGGAAAGATGAGGGGTTTGGAGGTGACTGGTCAGAATTAAAATTGTATTGCTTCTATTCCAGCCGTGTTGCTTTTTCCAAGCTTCTGCGTGGTGTTTGTTGTCCCATTCCCACCTGAGCCCTGCTTGGTGGAGTTTTTCAGGAAGCTGATGGGTTTGGGGTGAGCTGATGGAAGATTTGTGGCAGGAGGATTGAGGGATGCTGTGGATTCCTTGGATGTGTCCATGACTTTTCCCAGGACACGCTGCTCTGGCTGGGAAAGAGGAGGGTTTCTATGGCTCACTGAAATCAGGCTCAGCTGAGACCTTACTGACTCAATAAAAATGAAGATTTGTTGTGTTGCAGGTGACTGAATTCCTTCTTTAAACCACGCTGCCCCTGGAACAGCCCCATGGAGGGAGCTCAGAGCGGTGCCTCGCTGGAGGCTCTGGATCTGTGTCCAGGCAGGAATCTGGGGAGGGCGCTGTCGAAGGAGGTTTGGGGAGCTGGGGCAGAACCCGGGGACTCCTCACTTGCCACTTCTGTAGCTCAGCCGTGGCTCCGTCCCACGGATCACGTGGCAGGGCGCCTGCTTCCAGCCTGGAAGCGATCCAGCCTTCTAATCCCGGCTGCTTTAATTGAAGGGCACTTCATTAGCAGGCGCCAGCAAGAGCTGCCTCTCCTGAGCCCCTCCAGGTTCCCGGCTTGGTTTGCTGGCAATCAGGCTGATCAGTAATCAATGATCACTAATTAATGCTGAAGCTGCGGTGGGGCTGGAGATGTGACTGTGGGAAAGGCGGCTTCGGGGTGAAAAGTCTCTGGTTTGGTTTCAGCCAGAGCTGCCTGGGGGTGCTGGGGGAAGCTGCTGCCCCAGTAAGGCTCCAGTTTCCCTGGAAGTGTCCAAGGCCAGGCTGGACAGGGCTTGGAGCAACCTGGGATAGTGGAAGGTGTTGGGGTTGGAACTGGATGGGCTTTGAAGTCCCTCCCAACCCAAACCATTCTGGGATTCTCTGATTCTACTCCAGCCTCTTGGAATTGCACCTTTCAAGCTAAATCCGTTTGCTGTATGGAAAGTGTGGGAATGGCTCAAACTGGAAGCTGTGGTGACTGAGCTCTTCCAGAGGAGCTGGGTTCTGGTGGGTTCTGGTGGCTCTGTGAGCAAGGGGAGCCCGAGCTGCCCCAGCCTGTGGTGGGCAGAGCTGTGCCCGTGGTCGAGCTTTCTGCTGACCTTGCAGAGCTGCTCCCCCATCCCACATTTCCTCATCCTCTCCTGAGAAGTGAGGAGGATTTGCCTGCTCTGCAGAGGAAAAGGACTCTGGATAAGGATTTATCTTTTGGCTTCCCCTCGCCCACGCTGCTGTTGCTGAAGATTTTGCTGAGGTTTGTGGTGCAGCTCTGCCCCTTCTGCTGCTTTTCATGGAACTGTGAGGAAAGGGCTGAGCCCATCTCATGCTCTGGCTTTGGCNACAATTTCCCCCCCAAGTAAGCTCAGTTATTTATTCAGTTTTATGCTCTAGAGAAACTCAGCTCTGTGGAGGGGGCAGGGAAGGGAAGCCCTGGTGGGTTGTGGTGTTTACAATTTTTGGGGAGTCCCGTAGCCAGGACAGCTCCTGTTCCCCTTGAGCCCCTTTGCTGTTCCAGTTCGAGGTGTTCTCTACGCCTGAGTATTGCACAGGTGGGGAGAAAGAGGAGATTTCTTTTTCCCAGCAGAATCTCACACAACTCTTCCTTTCCAAGTGTTCCAATATTTCCCAAACTGCTCATAATCCCGGGAGCCGGCTGCTTTTTCTGGATTTGTGCTGACTATTGCCATTATTTACTGTATAAATAATTTATCATTTGTACTATTGTATCATAATGTCTGTATCTTTGTGTCATTTNTTAGCAGGCGCCAGCAAGAGCTGCCTCTCCTGAGCCCCTCCAGGTTCCCGGCTTGGTTTGCTGGCAATCAGGCTGATCAGTAATCAATGATCACTAATTAATGCTGAAGCTGCGGTGGGGCTGGAGATGTGACTGTGGGAAAGGCGGCTTCGGGGTGAAAAGTCTCTGGTTTGGTTTCAGCCAGAGCTGCCTGGGGGTGCTGGGGGAAGCTGCTGCCCCAGTAAGGCTCCAGTTTCCCTGGAAGTGTCCAAGGCCAGGCTGGACAGGGCTTGGAGCAACCTGGGATAGTGGAAGGTGTTGGGGTTGGAACTGGATGGGCTTTGAAGTCCCTCCCAACCCAAACCATTCTGGGATTCTCTGATTCTACTCCAGCCTCTTGGAATTGCACCTTTCAAGCTAAATCTGTTTGCTGTATGGAAAGTGTGGGAATGGCTCAAACTGGAAGCTGTGGTGACTGAGCTCTTCCAGAGGAGCTGGGTTCTGGTGGGTTCTGGTGGGTTCTGGTGGCTCTGTGAGCAAGGGGAGCCCGAGCTGCCCCAGCCTGTGGTGGGCAGAGCTGTGCCCGTGGTCGAGCTTTCTGCTGACCTTGCAGAGCTGCTCCCCCATCCCACATTTCCTCATCCTCTCCTGAGAAGTGAGGAGGATTTGCCTGCTCTGCAGAGGAAAAGGACTCTGGATAAGGATTTATCTTTTGGCTTCCCCTCGCCCACGCTGCTGTTGCTGAAGATTTTGCTGAGGTTTGTGGTGCAGCTCTGCCCCTTCTGCTGCTTTTCATGGAACTGTGAGGAAAGGGCTGAGCCCATCTCATGCTCTGGCTTTGGCACGGCCTCTGCAACACCCTGCAAGCTGCATTTCAGGGAACCAATGGGATTTATGAACCCCTCATGCTCAAAACTCTCATATTTTTCAAGTTAACTGTCAAGTGCTTCCCAGGTCACCTTTTCCCCATTTCTGAGTTGGATTTCCTAAGGACTGCTGTTTGTTTGGGAGTTTGGGTTAAGACTGGTGAAGAGCCAGTGTGGGATGTGGTGGTGGCAGTTCCGTTTTGCTGTTGATTGATTCTACCCTGTAACTGTTGAAGCCAAGGAGTGGGAAGTTCCCCTTGGTGCCAGTTCCCATGAGGGAGGTTCATTGGCAGGGTCTGGTGATCCCCAGGGAATTGGGAGGTGGTAAATGAGGAATGGGGGAGTGTGGGGATACCCTGGGGGGACACAGCACATCCTGGGATGTGCAGGGAGAGCTCAGAGCTGTCCCAGACCTGGACTGAGTTGTGGGACCCTCACAGTTTTGGGAAATAACTCCCTGAGAGATTAAAGAAAATCCCACCACTTGCCACAGGCAGGAACATCTTCCCCTGTCCCAGGTTGCTCCAAGCCCTCTCCAACCTGGCCTGGGACACTTCAGGGATCCAGGGGCAGCCACAGCTTCTCTGGACACCCTGTGCCAGGGCCTCACCCCCTGACAGAGAGGAATTCATTCCCAATATCCCACCTATCCCTGCCCTCTGGCAGTGAGAAGCCATTCCCCTTGTCCTGTCACTCCAGGCCTTTGCCCAAAGCATTCCAGGATCCCCTGTGTCCTCTCAGCCCACACTGCTCTGCCTGAGCTGCTCTTGGCACTTGTTGAGCAAACACGTTCCCATTTCAGGTGAAGGAAAATCAATGACACCTCAGATCAGCCGGATAAAGCCGGAGCAAAGGTGGAGTTTGTCTCCCCAGCTCCCTGCCTGCTGCTTCCCGACAGGAAACCTCTCTGGGGCACGGCTGCTGCCGGCTTTGCAGCTTGATCGCTTCGAGATCCTCCCCGGCAGGAACGGCATCCTGGCTTCTGCCCTGTTTAACCGCTGGAGCTGCTGCAGGTTGGATCAGCGCTCCATCCGAGCCAGGGGAATGTTGCTGGAGCAGAGACATCGATTTCCCGGCGGTGATGAGCTGATTGTCACCCCCCGGGTGAAGCCACCCCCTCTCCCGGCTCCTGCAGCTGGGCTGGCTGGGCTGCAGGAGCAGGGGCCGGGTGGAGGCCAGGATCCTCCACAGGGTGCTGGCCCGGCGTGGGCTGATCCCACTCATCCACCCGAACCCTCCCGATCCCACCCATTCTCCCCCAAACCCTCTCGCCCATCCTGCCCCGACCCCTCCCGGCCCCACCCATCCATCCCCAGCCCTCCTGGAATTCTCCACAGCGCCGCGGCTGAACCACCTCGAGTAACGCCTGATGGAAAATCATCAGACACCTTTGTGTCCTTCTTTCTCCGGAACCTCTGAAAATCAGGTCTGCGTTCTTCCTTAAAGGGCTTTTTCTGGCCATGGAATGAAATTCTTGGATTTTCCAAGCTCCAGGGAGTCGGTTCTGCTGTGCTGTAGCAGCCCTGGAGTCCGTGGGCTGCCTGGGGTTGTGTGGGGTGATGGTGGTGGGGGTTTTTTCCTGCTTTTTTAATATCTTCATCAGCAAGTCTGGCACTAAATGGAGTGATGATATTCTCTGAGGTGAATTTGGGTACTTAAATATCCTGGCCTGAATAGGGAGCCAAAAATAGACGCCTTCAGCAGTTCCATGCGTCTGCTGCTCTTCCCTCTGAAGGACGAGGCTGGATCCCTCAGATCCTGCTGGGAATGCAGGTTGTGTTATTCCCTCCCTCCCTCCCGGGGGCTCAGCCCTGCTGTCCATGCCCAAAGGATGGATTCTGAGGGATTTGTGCTCCCCAGCCCCAGTGAGGCTGCACTGGAGGGTGCTGGCAGCTCTGCAGCTGGGTGGGAACTGCAGGTCTGGGAGTTCTGGCTTCCAGAAGTGGAGGTGGCTCCTGGGTTTGCAAATATCCAGGAGTGTCTCAGAACCTGGGGGTTGAGCTCCCCCACGTTTGCCTCCCAGAGGACTCTTCAGCTGATGGAAAGAGCCCTCAGGGCTCCTGAGGGTGGATGTTGAGAGGGGACAGGGTGGGATCAGGGTGGCCTTTGCCCAGCTCTTTGCTGGGCTCCTGCTGGGGGTTGTGTGGCCTGGAAAACATCCCAAACTGGAGTTGGTGGCTGCTCCAGATGTGCTGCTCAGGTGTGCCTGGGCCTTGGGCTGGCTGCTGGGGGGTTCTCAGTGCCCTCACAGGAGGCTGGGGTCTGAGGGACACCTGGACATGTCCTGGGTGGCTTTTCCAAGGCCACCAGCCCGTCCAGCTGCTGCTGGGAGCACGGGGGGCTGCCCTGCTGAGGGTTCCTGCTGGTTCCCCGGCTCAGGATGTCCCCAGGAATGGGGAATGCTCCAGCTGTGGGTGCCAGCCTGGCTCTGCCACTGCTCCCACCGCAGCTGTGCTGTCCTGTGACCCCCCAGATCCGTGTTCAGCACTCTGCACCCAGGGCCTTTATCCCCCCGAATCTCCAATGGCACAAATGGGAGGAAATGCTACAAACCTGTCAAGAATTGGAGCCAAACCCCTGATTTTCTTCAAACGTGGCTGCCCTGTGCTCGAGTGTTTGATTTTTTCCTATTCCTTTTTTTTCCCTTCGGAGCATTTCACAGATCTCCTGCTCCCAACCCGACACTGCTGCTGGGGAGAAGCTGCTGTCAGCTTGAATCCATCTCATTTTCAGATGGAGGTAATTCCCAGCTGCCGCAGAAGTGCTGCTGTAAAGCAGCCTGGCAGCCTCGGGGCAGAGCCGGCTTCTCCAGCGCTTGTGGATGCTCAGATCCCCGGCTCGGTCCCGCTCCCCGTGGAGCAGCCCCGGGAGGTGTTTGCCCCCTGCTCTGGGGACAAGGGACAGTGCCAGGACAGCCAGCACGGAGCGGTTTCCGTGGAGGAACGGGAAAAACTCGGAATTCTTCATTCAGCCTCGGAGTTAATTGTTATTAATCACTTCCAGCGTTTTCCTAAAGGTTGGGAACAGCCACGAGAGGGCAGGAGCTGCTGCTGCTGCTGTTTGGTAGGAAAGGCGGTAAATACAAATCCCTAAGGATTGTCCGAAGGATTCTCCTTTTCCTGAAGGGTTTGATCCCCACGCTGCTGCTCAGTCCCTGTCCTTGGCTGTCTCCCTCCCTGGGTAACAGCAGGAAAACTCCCAAGGAGTGACTCCAAAGCCTCTCCAGGCCAGGAGAGCTGCAGAGACCCCAAACATCTCCCAGGCTCCCTGGTTTGTGATGGTGGAGCCCCTCCTGTGTCAGGACTTGTTATCCAGGAAGATTTTTTTCCCCTGCCCGTCTGGAATTCGGAGGATAATGACCAATTTCACCGTCTGGGAGAGATTTCAGAGAGATTTCAGAGCTGCAGCTGAGAGCCTCGTGCTGCTCTTGTGGGGTTGGGAATTTCAGGGCAGGTTTGAAGGGAAGGGAGAATGATTAACCAGGAAAGGAGCAGGGTGCTCCAGAGAGGAAATCACCGTGAGCCTCTGCTGCTGGGTTTTACTGGGATTTGGCTGTTCTTAAAGCTTCTTCTATGGTTTAACTTCCATGAACAATTAGGGATCCTAAATCCCTTCCTTGTCACTGTTCCCTGCTCACGGTGTCGTGTCCATCTTTAGTCAGAGATTGTCCCCAGGTACAGACACTCTGCCACACCTGAGGAGCAAAGATTTCAACCAGGAAATGATAAAGGCAGCAGCAAGGCCATTCCTGGGAGAAGTTTCTGAGGGATATCAATGGCATTGGGTTTGGGAAATGCTGATTCTAAACATCAGCCCCTGGGGGAAACACAGGAAACTTAAGTAAGGAAACTTGTCCAGCCCTTGAGGAAGGTAGGTGAAGCTCTTAGATGTGCTCAAGACATTGAGGAGCCCAAAACCCCACCCAAAATCCAACTAAACCCAGAGAAAATAGGCAAAAAGCCCTAATAAAGCAGGTAGCAGTGTGGGATCTTAGAGAGCAGCTTAAATACCTCAAGGTGTCTCTGACCCTGTTTTATGGAGTTTAGGATTTTTGCTTTCCATTGTTTTCAACCTCCCTTCCCCTCAGCTGTCAGGGGGAAGCTGGCTCAGGTCTGGTTGGTCCCACTGGGGTTCAACAGCCAACAGTTCCTTTGGAACAGGAGGAGTTCAGGGGTTTGGAGCACCAGGATGAGGAGCTGGGTGTGAATAAACCCCCTGAGGGCAGCAGGTTGGGCTTTGCCAGGTTCCTGTGCGTTGGAATGTGGGCAGGAACCCTGCTCCAGGGGAAGTTGGGTCTTTAGGCAGCAGCAGGAGGTTCAGTGTTTGCCTCCCAAGCCTTTCAAACACAGATACTTATCCTGCTACCGGAGCTGACTGCTTCCCAAACTTCTGAAAAGGAAACAAAATTCCTCCAGTCTCCTCTGAGCCAACAGGAAATGCTTCTGAATTTGGATTCCAACATGACTCAGTTCAGAGATTAGAAATTACCAAAACAACTCCACTGAAGTGTGGAGTCAACAAAAACAAGGCAGGAGATGAAAAATTATCCCTAAAAACGTTTGGAAAAGTATTTCTATGTCATATAAAAGGTGTTGCTGCTCCCAGCAGCATTCCAGTGACCACTTTATGTTTTCAGAAATTAAATTTATTCCATCCCACTGTGGATCAGAACAATCTCTGCCTGGCTGTTTTGTTGAGCTGTGTCCTGGAGGATTTGTGGTTCATCCCTGGGTGTTTTCCTGGGATTTCTATACTTGGAGGTCTTGGTAGTACCCTTTTAGGGAAGTGCTGTCGTTCTCCTGGGATTTGCAGTCAAACACAAGAGGCTACATGCCCAAAATTAAATAGGAAAATGACTTAGCAATTAGTCACTGCATTGAAACACTTCTTTTTCTCTTCCACCTTTAAGTCCACCAGAGCTTGATGATTTAGGGCTTAAAAACATCCTGGCACAAACAAAGAAACCTCTTTAGCAGCAGAAAAACAAATGAATCTATTGATACAACAGAGTTTATTCAGCCTAAAAGAGCTTAGAGGGGGATTCATTTCACAGGACCATTTTTGGAAGGTGCAAAAATTTCAATTCCTCATTTGCAACACAAAAAAAAAAATCACTAAAAAGAAACTGGGTTTGCAAAGTTTTAACTGCTACAGCTTGAAACTTTCCGTGTCATTAATTCTATAAAAAGGTGTACAAAAGGCTGCTATAAAAATATTTTGTTACAGGCCTTACTGTGAGACAGTCTGACCCCTAAAAACACTGAATAAAATATAATAATTATCAATACAACACTGAATGTTATCAATAACATCAATTTCCACAACACCTCAACCTTACTGAGAGGATTAGGCGTGGTCATTTTCCCAGATCCACCCGGGCTGGTGTTTTTTGGAATGACTGAATTGAAGCAGCTCCTCCTTTCCCTAAAAAGGCCCAAAAAGCTCAGAACTTGTGGAGCCCCTGTGCCCCAGGCCCCTCCCCAGGGCCGAGGTCGTAGCCCAGCTTGTGCAGATCTTTGGTCATCACGTTGAAGGAAATGGTCACAAAGCCTTGGGATCTCACCCTGGTCACTGGCACAGAGAGGGTGGGGAGGAACCCAGGTAAGAGAGGGTTTGGGGTTAATTAATTCATTAATTGTGGAGCTCTTTTTTAGCCCCCAGGAGCTGCCAGGACTCACCTTCCCGTCCTTCTCCCTGTGCCACCACTTTGGGGTCGGTGAATTCCGGGCGCCTCCCTGTGAACCAGCTTGGAGGAGAAAAATACAAATTAATGAACACAAAGTAATTAATTGGGTGGCTGAGATTGATCCAGGGCGTGAGATGAATGTCACTGAGACTGCCAGGAGGGTTTTGAGGCCTGATTCTCTTTATTGATCTACTGCAATCAAAGGTAAGTTTTGCCTTAAGGAAAAAAATGCAACTGATTTCATACAGATTTTGTTAAACCCAGGTTTTTTTCTGGGCCAGAAGAATCTTTCTGTGGCAAAGGTATTGTTGAAAAATTCTTCTTGATCACCCAGAGAACCACAGAGGCTTGGAGACCTTGAATTTATTAAAAAAAAATGTAGAGTGGGAATTGTTTTTTCATGGGTTTGCTCCTCCTGTGGCTGTCCTTCCAAAACAACCCCAAGAAGACTGAGGCAGTAATTTAGTGTAGTTAGCAGGTAATTAGTATGTTTGTTGTATTATATATTAATATGATATATTCATATATTTATGTCAATATAATTGATATTGTTGTTAGTATGTTTATGAAAGCTTTTCAAAAGACCCAGGCACCTGAAAATGTGATTTTTCCCTACAGAACACAGAACTGGTTATGGCACAGAGCAGTCACACCTCTGCACCACTGAGTGGCTGCAAATGCCTTTGTGGCTAAGGACAGGAGAGAAATTCATTCCTTAATGAATTACAGTCATTAATTATTACCTTGTGAGCTGCTGCAGCCTGGAGGTGGACTCTGGGACAAACATAGCAATGGTTCTTTTGTGCCTGAAACAAAGAGGAGACCCCCAGAACCTCAGGAATGAATAAATATATAATAAATTACATAAATATTAAAAATAGATAACTATATAAATATAATTAAAATATTCACATATACAAATATGAATATTTTTATATTTATGAAGGCACAGAATTCCTGACACATCAGGTATATCCCCGTCTCACAGAAAGGGAAATTTTTTTGCAAAAAAATGCAAAAAAAATTTGTTTGCACAGGAACAATGGATCTTCCTCCATTGCCAGTGGTGGGAGTGAGAATTTATTGTGTGACTAACTGAGCTTCATATTTGGGCTTCTTACAGGCCAGCTTGGGCTTTTACAGCATTACCAAAACTTCTTTGATGATGCAAGAGCTCTGCTAGAAAATCTTTGTAAGCTGAGAGGGCACGATGAGGAGATTTTTGGGAGGTTTTTTTTGTTTCTGAAAGGACAGAATAACTGGGCCAGGATGTGTTTGGGTGCTGCAGGCCGGGCTGGCACTCACCTGCCTGGCACGAAGGGCACGTGGACAGCTCCATAACCTCTGACCACGTCGTGGCCAAAGAAGTCAGGCCCGTAGACACTGAGCACAATCTGTGGCCCTGCAAGGAAACGGGGGTGAGAGGGGGTCTGGCACCAGGGCTGGACCCCCCCCAGCACTCACAGCCGAAAGGGTTGGTGCTCTTGAAGGTGATGTCGATGGGGAAGTTCCAGACCAGCGTGGTGGGCGAGACGCTGCTCTTGGAGGTGATCTGGGAGATTCCCTCCTCCAGGCCCTGCGGGGAATGTGGGCTGAGCCCGGGGCTGGGCTGAGCAGGGAGGGTGGGGACAGGGGACACGGGGTGGGGACAGGGGCTGTACCGCCGTGGGGACCCAGTCCTGGCCGTAGACAAAGGAGAACTTGCAGTAGAGGTCATCGAATCCCGGGAACTGCGGGGGAGAGAAAGAAAGAGAGAGAGAGAGAGGGTTCACTGGGAATTCATTGGGAATTCACTGGGAATATCTGGGGGTGAGGATCTGCTCCAGTCAGGGCGCTGAGGGCAGCCTGTGCCAGCGAGACGGGGACAGATGGGCCGGGTTTGGGGGCTGAGGCTGGGATGGGTTAAAGGGCTGGGACTAGGATGGGTTAAAGGGCTGAGGCTGGGCTGGGTTTGGGGGCTGAGGCTGGGATGGGTTAAAGGGCTGGGACTAGGATAGGTTAAAGGGCTGAGGCTGAGCTGGATGAGCGGTATGGGGCTGAGTTTGGGGGGAGCTAAGGCAGGGATGGGTTAAGGGGAATGAAGCCAGGCAGGGTTATGGGGGCGCTGAGGGTGTGCAGGGTTGAGGAGGATGAGGATGGGTTGAGTTTGGGGGCTGAGGCCGGCCAGGCTCAGGGGGGGCAATTTCTCATCCCGCGCGGGCGGACGCAGCACCGAGACCGGGCCAGGGCGATCCCCCCACCCGTCCGTGTTGTCCCGGTGTGTTTCCCGTGGTGTCCCCAGCTCTCCCGCACCTCCCCGCTCTCGATCTCGCCGCTCACGGCCAGCAGGAACACGCTGGGCGCCGCCATGGCGGGCACGCCGGTTGCCGTGGCGACGGACGGGGCGGTGCAGCGGACAAACTTCCCTGGCGCCGCGCTTCGCTTCTCTTCGCCGGGCTCCCGATCCGCAAAATCGCCCCCAAATCGCCGCCAAATAGCCCCAAAACTCGGCCACCCCACC